>JARHKZ010000058.1:0-306900 GCA_029204075.1 Mycena capillaripes | reverse complement strand
CTTGTACTCCTTCCGCGCCGGTCGCTTCATCCGTAGCAGCAGCACTCGCACCCTCACCCACGCGTGGCTCCAGCACAACGGAAACGAGCGCGGGCAGCCCGCCAGCGCGCACTCGCGCGCCCAGGGTGGGCCTGGCTCACGAAAACCAAAGAGCAAAGAAAAGACCAGAAAAAAACCGAGAATAGCCCACCATATCCTACATTCCCCGCCTTCGCCCCGTCCAAATCCATCACGGCTTTGAAGGGCGCCAGCTGCTCCATGAGGACCTGGCGGCTCCCGCGCTCAATAAATGGCGCTACATTCAAGCCACCCTGCACTTTCGTGGGCAGCAAAATGCTGGTAACGGTCAGGGAGCGTATGCAACTTCGACGGCGTCCGGCTCCGCCCACGAGCCGTTCTCCGACAGCCCCGACGCATATGCGACGCCATGCGCCACGTGAGAACGAAATCCTCGCCCACGCCTTCTGCACACGCCCCGAGCGGTGCTCCTTCCCATGGACCATGCACCGACCAAGCGCCAGCGCGGTCGGTGGAAGTACTCTTAATGTACTTCCTTCGCATGTAGCCTGGGCCCTTACCACGGCATTTAAGCTAGTTCGGGTGCTCGTCGCCAACAGGCGTCGACTACAGGATTTGGGATAACGTCGGTCGTCGTCCTTCAAGCTGGCCACGATTTTAGTCGTGCGTATCGTCCTCTCTCTCGCTCTCGCCCCCTTCATTGACTTCTTATATAGCACTCACACCTCGACCTCGATCAGCGTCGACGCCACCCTGCACTTTCGTGGGCAGCAAAATGCTGGTAACGGTCAGGGAGCGTATGCAACTTCGACGGCGTCCGGCTCCGCCCACGAGCCGTTCTTCGACAACCCCGACGCATATGCGACGCCATGCGCCACGTGAGAACGAAATCCTCGCCCACGCCTTCTGCACACGCCCGAGCGGGGCTCCTTCCCAAGATCGAACACGGGAGAGAAAGACGCGTGGATACCGATGCTGCACGCCCCGAGCCAGTTGCGCGCCCGACGGAATACGCGAGGTTCTTGCCGAACGACGCGACGATCCCGATCGACTGCAGGAACATTGCTCTGCTTGAAGGAACGGCAGCTGTGCATTCTGTCTTACCGTTGGAGGAGGGCGAGAGCTCCTTCTTCTCCTTTGCGCTGTGGATTGGAGTAGGAAGAAGGTTATGATGGACATGGGGAATGCCATGGACGCCGATGTGTAGTGAGCAAGAGCAAAGTGTAAGCAGGCGCCGGTCTTGTGACAACCCACCGTTATCTGCACTTTCGATTGGTCTCTCTTCCTACCTACCGCAAGTAAGCACACTTGCTCTGCTATGCTTTTCTTTGGTAACCCACGTTCTGCACAGGCAATGGCGCCAACTAGGTCCTTTCCGCGAACCAGGTCTTTCATTGCACACCACGCCCCGGCTCCAAGTGCGAACACGATTGCTCTGCGCAAAATGTGCGTCGTCCGCCCCTTTCCTGCCGGCCTCGGGGCGACGGATTCCCAGTCGTTCCATCCGCGACCCGCCCCATCAGATGCGCGCGCTCCTTCGCCTCGGCAATCCGTTTCTTCGGGATAAACGCGGCCGTGGCTTCGTTTACATGCACGGCCGCATTCTCTGCGACGCGCTCGAGGACTACTGGGCGGATAGCATGACGTGGGACGAGCTTCTCGACCTCGTCGAGATCAAAGTGGGGAGCACCAACGACTTGGCGCGACGGGGGCGGGAGTATCGCGCGTGTGAGGAGGACTACGTCCTGTTCTCGTGGAGTTTCTTCGTCGCGCCTCGCCGGATGCTTCTGGGTAAGGTTTTTTTCTTTTTTTCTACCAGTCCATCGTTGACCCATACTCAGAACGCCTTTGTCACCTTTCGCTCATGCAGCTCCAAGCCCAGGCTACTCCGAGCCTTTGCTCGTGTCATACAATCCACCGCGAGTACTACAATTATCGGACAGCTGGTGGATTTTCTGGGGTCAAGGCGATCGTCAGGCAGTGCAAGAGGATGATCGGAGTATAGTAAGCTTGTTTTTCGTCTGGGATTCCAGGATTCTAACCCAATTTGCAGAGGGTATCTTGAAATTTGGGATAGAAACGCTTGTCCATACCCTACAGGGATGAATAGCAGTCGAGCATCGTACTAGACGGCTAGTGGGATTTTTTCTGTTCAAAGATAGGGTCCTTCTCTCACCGTCGAATCGTCCTTTCTTCACCCAATTGGTGAATCACCATGTCCCATGCGCGCCACCAAGAGCACAGCCGTTGATCTCCATGCCCTCGACGCCAGGCCCCCTTGCGACTACCCGCGCAACGTCGTTTTTTCTACAGACCAGCAATGGGATCTTTCTACAGCAAAGAATGAGAAACCAGCAACCAAGGCCAATGGCACGTCGGGTCTGCTGGCTGCGACGAAGGCGTACTTGCCGGCCGTAGCGTGGTATTTCCGTGCGTATTCCCTCTTTGTGTTCCTTCCCCTCTACGCCGTTCATCCTCAAACCACACCCTCTCCACCAGGCCCGGCTCCGCAGTCCACCCCCCGGTGTCGCCCTGCACACCCGGCAGCGTCCTGAGCGACTCGGAATTCAGCACATGCACCTACGTGGGCTCGGGCTCGTCGCGCGCTGTCGACGCCGACGCAGGGCGATTTCCCCTCTACCTCTCCCAATCCCGAAGCTGATGCCGACTCCGATTCTAATACATGACATTCGGAGTCGCGGAAGGACCGGCGAGGAGGCGCGCCCGACCCCAGACCCATCCGCATCCACCGCACCCGCCACAGTCGACCGTCGAACGACTGCCGCGTAGATCCTGGCGTCGTCTCCATCCAAAGCGTCGCCCCATTCACGAGCGCGCTCACCTCAACTGGCCGTACGTCTCTCGCCGAGTCGAACTCTCCTCACGCCGCAGCATCCCCTCAGCTACAACCTCGAATTCCTCTACCTCC
Source organism: Mycena capillaripes (assembly GCA_029204075.1). NCBI lineage: Eukaryota > Fungi > Basidiomycota > Agaricomycetes > Agaricales > Mycenaceae > Mycena > Mycena capillaripes. The sequence goes on along the minus strand of JARHKZ010000058.1, from coordinate 303,953 downwards.
ACCTCAAACTCAAACTTGAACACTCAAACACACAAACACAAGCTCCAGCACCAGCACCGTGCCTTCCCCCACCCTCGCCTCCCACACCAAAGGCGTGCAATTCGCACATTCCCCCGCATTCTCGCCCCCACCCTCGCCGTCGCATAAAGCATCCACCCTTGGCCTCGGCGCGAGGATGAAGCACTTCGCCTCGCTGCGGAGCCGCAGCCAGCGCGACGACAAGCCGCCGAGTTCTTTCGTAGGAGGGCAAACCCTTGCGCCGCGCTTCACTGTTGTTTGCGGGGTATGCGAGGCTTCGTCGTGGGGAGCGGGACGGAATGGTGGGGGTGGGAAAGTAAATTAAGCGTAATAATGGTTGGTTCTGTAGTGTAGTGTATGTAGTACTTAAGTAGGGCAAGATGAATGGATGGACTCGTATGTACATAAGTGATTTTTTTTCTGTTCAAAGATAGACCCTCGACGCACAAGAGCCCGCTGCGCGACTGGAGACGCTTCGCGGGCGCGGCGTGCACTCTGAGCGCTCACTGCACGTACTCTGAGTGCGCGCTAGCGTGCGCGTAGCGAGTCTCTGAGTGCGCGCGCAGCGAGGCGCTACTTTTTCCGGGGCGGAAAATCTTGGCGGAAAAGTTTGACTTTTCCTTGGCGTAAAATTATTACTTATTCAGCCGGGATTTTTTTGTGTTTTCCCGAAACTTTTACACCCCGAAAAATATCTACTTTTCCCGAATGAAAAAGCAGTGACATTTTTCCGTGACGGAAAAGGTCTTACTTTTCCTGTCCAAAAGAGTTGGGGGAAAAGCCAACCTTTTCCCACAAACTTTCCCATACGGAAAATGTCGTTTATTTCGAAAGATAACAGTTGCTGAAAAAGTTGAACTTTTACACAAAATTTTACATTTTTGGGAAAAGTGCCTTCGGATTAGGGAACAAGATCCGAGACGCTTTTCCTGCATGTAACAGCTTTTGATCCCCGCAGTGATTACCGCAACGTTGACGATGTGCTGACCGCATTCGTCTTTAAGTGCTGCGACTACCCTGGTACTTCATGCGCTCTCGCTCAATCCATCCGTCCAGGCGAAGCTCAGAAAGGAACTCCTGAGCTTCACGATCCAGAACCCGACAATGGATGATCTACAGTCTATGAAATATCTCGACAACGTAGTACGGGAGACGATGCGTCTCTTCCCTCCTGTACAATTCGCTCAGCGAGAAGCTATGGCCGACGATGTCTTGCCGCTCAGCAAAGCATATCTCGACAAGAATGGCAAGACGTACGATTCCATCCTGTGAGTATAATCCTTGCTGCTCCCGGACAGTTTTGATGCCTTTTATACAGGCTCCGGAAAGGGACAATGATCCGTATTTCCATTACGGCCATTCATCGTGACAAGGAAATTTGGGGAGAAGATGCGGCCGAGTTCAGGTATGGTTCAGCCCTGGTAGTCAGTGTCTTGATATTTTTTCTGAACAGGCCAGAACGATGGGACAATATCCCCCAAGCTGTCACCATGATTCCTAGTCTTTGGGGGAATCTCATGAATTTCTTCGCAGGTAAGCAATCCCGCTACCCATCATACCATTGCTGAATTGCATACTCGATAAAGGAACGTACAGCTGTATAGGCTTTCGTTTCTCCATCGTTCAGTACGGTGAATGTACTTTCTACTTTATGTGGGTGCTGACCTGGATGCACAGGATCAAGTCCCTGCTCTATACGCTCATCCGCGCGTTCGAATTTGAAGCAGCCATTCCGGAAGGCGGAATCGACTTTACCGCGACAATGGTGATGCATCCGAAAGTGATCGCCGACCCTGAGGGAGGCACCCAACTGCCTCTAATTGTGCGCCGTGTTTTGACCTCCTGAGGTGCCGGGATCGGTGTGTCCTTCAAAGATGTACCCATAGCAAAAAAGCCGTGGCGCTGTATGTTTTATTATCCGTGTTTACAATAATACAAACGGAGAACGCACGCGGATCAAAGTGGATTCATCCATGAACACACCATTTTTTCCCGCTGCTCCAATTACAAAACTTGGCACCGCGCCTCTTCGGCGTGGATGATTGTTTTTGGCAGATCGAGTTGCCTCGCCAGAGGTTTTGCTTGTATTTGCTTGAACAAGAAGAGTCCTACGTACTGGTCGCTATATTCACCGGAATTCTCCCTGAATCCCACAATCCGAGTGCATTGAGGGTTCAGTCAAGCACGTCGCAATGACCACATCAGGAAAATACTTTCTTAGTTACCCAGAAACTTCCCATTAATTTAGTTCTGGCGCCCAAAAAAATGAGCCAGAAGACGAGGTAATATTGGGTGACTGGGTTAATTTCACTAAGGTTTGCAAAATGGGCGTGATATGCGTGCCGAAAAAAAAAGGAACCAGTGTCAAATCCTAGACTTTTTCCGCCGACTCCAGAAACAAATTCACTGTTGGGTCGATTCAACACCCGCTCAACATCAGGAAACGAATAAAGATTCTGACAATCGAATCACACATTTTGATCGAGGTACTTCGTATCAGGCAAATGATAATACAGGAAAGCTAGTAACGGGTCTAGCGAATGTATGCCGAATTTCACATGTTGTGTCAAAATTGGACGAAATTATCGTCAACGCGTGTGTTGACCTGGGAAGCTGGTCGTTGTTTGTACGTTTATGAGATTTCGTTCAGAAGAATCTGTGGGTCACAGAGATGTCAGAAATGACGAACATTTGATAGTCAAAATGATATCTGCATACCTGCCGCACGACCGTGTCAGTAAAAACTGTTCTGGTTGCACGTCCCGATGTGGATGCGCATCCCTCGTCCTGCCAGCGCGCGAAGAGGGAGGACATTCACCAGCGGAAGACGCGCAGCGGGTGCCTCGGGCTCGTAGTCGAATGTTGGCCAGATTAGACTGAACGACGCGAGTTTGACATGTGCTGCGTCCGTCACATCGCATCTGGAACGGAGTGCGTCCAACAGCTCGTCGTCCACCTGGTCCGATCCACAATCCAAGAACACGAAGGACTGGAGCTTCGGCAGGAAATCAGGCGAAGTACGACGGTCCAAAGCACGGATGAGATCCGTTTTGAATGGCAAACCCATTGAGCGAACGAGCTCCAGCGTCGTAAGCTGTGTGAGTGGGTGAAACCATTGGACTGGAACGGTGGGCGACATGCCGACGTTGAATGTGCGCAATGTACTGGATACACGCGATAAAAACGGGACGATGTTGATATCCAGGTATGGGTGATATACCCCGAAGCGACCTCCCAGCTCGAGCCTCTGCAAACACGGAAGAGTGAGGAGCGACAAAATGTCCTCATCTTCGTCGGAAGTGGAAATGTCGAGGGAAATAAGGGAGGAATGGTGCACGGACGATTCTTTCGAAGTAGATTGGTCACCCTCTTCGGGTGGGCCTTGGCGGTGGAATTCGTGAAGCGAGGTGGCCCAGCGCAGGGCATTCAGGCATTCACAAAGCGGTAACAACGATAAAGTCATCTTTGTCAGTTGTGCCCAGGGCATGGTTAGCATGGACGGTAGCACACTTTCGAGGGAAAGGTGGCGGAGGGCAGGAGCACCGTGAATGCCGAAGAGTTGGATATGGCCTTCATCGTCGTCGTAGTCACTGAGACAGGAAATCGTGAGGTTGCTAAGGATTGGGAACGATTGGACGGCAGTGAAGTCACAGAGAACCTCTGAGTTGGTCATGACATCAAGGGATTGCAATTGCGATGCGTGCTGAAGGATGACCGACTCCAGGCAAGCCGAGTTAAGGCTTTCGGGGCAAATTATTGATAGTGATAAGGGACGAGCACCGGCGCGGCTGAACCACGTCTCGACAACGGCTTCTGCTCGTGGATGAACGCCAAACTCGATCTCGGTGATCGTGTCCCACAGTGCGGGGGTAGAGAGGGCCAAGGCCCTCCAGTCGCGACAAATTCGCGTAAGAAGCAGAGGTGCCACGGAAGGAAGTATGCGCATTCCTGTGTCAATGCACCACTTGAAGATTTCGGTGGTGATTTCTGGGGGAGTGTGAGAACGGGATAGGTGACGAGATTGAGTTCCGAGAGGATAGCGGATCGTTGTTGTTTGAGCTCCTGGAGGATGGATTCATGATGGGAGATGTTGGCATCCAGGTCGGACAGACGTTGTCGAAGTACATGAGGTGGCATCCTCGAAAGAAGAAAAACGCGTCTCGTTTGGCTGTTCCTTCGGATCCAAACTCAGCCAAAGGCTTCGGCAGAATCGGCATGGAACCTGCTCACGGTGGCTGCAACAAATCGAGAACGCGGTACCTGCGAAAAGAAGCAACTTGAAAGTCAGCCAATCGAAAATTGAGAAACACACGTTATACAAACTTTGATATATATTTTTTCGCTGAAGGTTACTACAGGGTGCTATATAAAACACTGTAAGAAGTGGTGGAATTCTCGGGTTTGGACTGACTACGACTATCTTTCGGTGATGGTTGATACATGAATTTAGGTACCACATCTGAAAGACTCACTGCGTTGAGACCCTCTGTAGCCACAGTCTGACTGACTACCCGGTCCGAGCTCGGTCTACGCATAGTCAGCCCCGCAAAAACTTCGATACGAGTTATCTATTAAATAGGCGATTTTTCCATCCATTCTGGCTGCACTTGGAGACCCGCGAATTGGCCGTCGTAAAAGACTCGTGAGGATTGCGGGAGCATTTTTCATTCGCTATATACATGATATGACGAGTATCGTGGGTATTCGGAGGTACATTGGTCCATATGCACGGGTAACGTATCAAAGTCCGTATGCGAATCGCCTGACCGCCCTCACCGCATACCCCGCCGCCACCGCTGCCGTTGGTTTTTGGTGCCACGCGCTCGAAGCGCGGGCGGGACATCAGCAAAACTCAAAATCTCTGGCGCGTATGGAGACGTCTGATCGCGTCTGACGTGTCTGGCCGGTATGGCAGCCATACGCGCCATACGCGTGATACTCCGCCAGAAATGTTGGGTCCGCCAGTTTTCAACTTTTCTGCCAGTTCATACAATGTACGCCATTTTTGGTTGACGTCTGCTAGTTTGTACAAGTACGCCAGACGACGAATCACTGCAATGTTCAGCTACAGTTATTGTACGGATAACATGAATTCAAAACGCAATTTCATTTGCATGGTGGTCTACATATTTATTTACATGAAAAGCGCTGAACGCGTCGAGGGAATGGTTGAAACGGAAGCCCACAGGGATATGTCTTGTACCAAAAACCGGAATGAGGTGCGCCCCACGCAGAAGGGAGTCCAGATGCAAAATCGTGACCAGACGATCCCTACCGCGATTCTCCGGCTCGACAATCCACATCCCCGTGCAGGTATCCGGGGATCTCCCAACCTTTTTAAACCACTCAACGAGGGCGCAGGAGTATTCCACCCCGTCATGGCAGAAGGAGAAAAACAGCTTGACGCGCACCACACTCATACCGCGGAAGCCCCGTTGGTCTTGGTTCTCCACGGCAAAAGCACAATCCCTCCGAGGGCCGTGCTTTCTCCAAGACGGCGTCGACCGAATGCGTTCCGTCCGCATGCCCCGTATACCAGAGGAATCGCTCGGGGCGTAGAAAGTGGCGACGGCGGAATGAAACACAGAGATGGGAGATGTGACGAAATTGAAAGAATCGGTCTCAGAGCCGTTGTCTGAATAATCATCCGACAGAAGCTGATCGCGAAGGAAGTGGGCGAGAAGAAGGGGGAACGTGGGGACAGAAATGTGTTGGCCGAGCTCGGGGGCATAGCGTGGGTAACGACGCTCTGAAAAGAACATCAGAAACATGAATATCGAAAGCAATGAGGGCTTACCTCTGGTTCGCGCCAGCACAACATTCCCGTCCACTCGCGCAATGTCGATGGGACCGCCATCGTCATCGTCAGGGTTGGCGATAGGTGGAGCGTGGGTGGGCGGCAGCATACCGCGCTCAACGAAGTCGGCACGGGCAGCAGCAAGCTTATCGAGACGCTGGTTAGTCTGCAGCATTTGTGCAAGAGCCTCGTAGCGGCTCGAGCGACGCCAGGGTTTCTTGACAGCGGTGATATGGCGTGACTCAGTAATAGAAGAGCAGACGCCACCTGGTGCACCGCGTTCCTCGATACCATGTCGATAATGCACCATGGAGTGTTGCCGAGGAAGTGAGAATGCGGTAGAACCGCCGGGCGTGTCACAGCGAACATCGAGGGTTCTGAAGATCTCACGGTGTGCATGGAATCTCGCGACGGCTGCATCAACGGCATCGAGAGTCCCGACATAGAAGTCTTCGCGTCGCACCAGGTAACAGAAATCCAGGAAGGCGGAGATAGCCTGCACGACCTCGTCTGGAATGAGACCCTTGATTGCGGGAAGGTACACCTGCGCCAAGTTAAGAGTTCGAATGACAAGTCGTTTGCAGCTTCACATACCTTCATCAAAGCCTTCGAATCATCCCCTGTCCATTGCTTGAAACGACGGCCCTGCTTGAACCGCCGAAGGCATGGGAACCCGGGAGTGGCTGCGATGCTTTACAAGCACAGATAAGCAATAGAACAGAGCAACAAGTAACTGGTCGCACCGGCGATCGATCTCGTCCATGATAGAATCCGCCTCCGCCTTGGAGTGCGCAAGATACAAATACTCTCCCACCCAAGTAACGAGATGGTCTTTAAATGAGCCCTTGATGACCTGGTGAAGAAGGTCCGATGAGAGCATCTCATGAATGTCAGCACGAGGGAAATCTCGAGTGAATGGCTGCAAAAGAGATCAGTCAATTCACGAGTAAGAAGTGGTGTAGTACTGACGACAATGTCAACATCGATTCCGTACGAGTCCCACAGAATATTCGGTGAAAACGCGGTCATGAGCTCGTCGGTCAGCGCATGAGTTCGACGACCACATATATGTCCGTCAAGGTTCGTCGAAAGGGCAGTGCACCTTCCAACACAACGTCAGGAGTGGAGAAGATGAAGTTGAACAACACATACGTTGCGCACCAATTTTGAACGATACCTGCGAGCATCACTTGCTCGGGGTAATCGGCAATGAAAGCGGCAAAATCATAGATCGCGCGTCGAAAATGGCCATCGGGACAGCGACGCACCACAGGCTTCTTCATCCCAGGCTTCAGCGTCGCCAAAACAGCTGCGAGAGAAGCATGGTAAAGCTGCCGTTTAAACTTGCGGAAGGCTGGATCATTATCGTATTTACGATCACCTGTGGCGTTCGTCAGCGCAATAAATCTTCGATAAAACTAGGACCCACTTTTGGGGATTGCGAGAAAGATGAACGGAATTACGGTGTTACGATGGGCACGACGCATGCCATTGTGAGGATTTCCAAGGGAGATATAGCCCGGGTGGTACTCGACATCACCTGTTGCAACAGACACGGTCGTCTTGTCGCTGCCGAGGAAAATGGGAACGTACATGGCACCCTCGGTGGTGGGGTCGTCTTCATAAATTCGATCCTACAAAAGGAACAGGTTGGAGACGAGAAATTTGTGCAAACAAAAAGAAGAAACTAACGCAATGGCGCCAAGCAAAATTTGCAGACATAAAGTCGCTCCAGTGGCGGCCTCCACTGGCATCGAGATGGATGTAAGGTGTCGTGTCAAAAGCACCATTGAAATCAGGGTTATCGAGCATGTTGTTGATAACGACGTCCGGATCCCGGTACCAGATCTCATATGATTGGCGAGCCCAGGAAGGCGCATCGACAGCGGGGTTGAATGGCTCAGTCTGAAAGCACTTCCAGGGTGCATCACCGACAGAGGTGGCGTCAATTGTCTGGTAAATATCTTTGAAGTCTTGGAAAGGACCGGGTTCGTCGTGCTTCATGGAGGAAGATGCCCACATGTCGAGGAGTTCATCAATATTTTTGGACGACATTTGTACCTAGCGGGAGATTAGACGAGCATGGTACAGGTGAAAGCCTTTGAGACCTACCTTTCGAAAGAGAAAATCTGCGAGTTTGAACTGGACCTGGTCATCGTAGGGCGCCCAGTCGTCTTTGGGAGCTGTGGTCCGGGGCGGCGGGGGTGCACCATCGGGGAGAAATACCCCGTGTTCATCGCATGGCCGGGCTGCATAGATATGAACATAATGGGATAAATAAAAATACGATAACACACCATTCAAGAGCGGATGATATATCTTCTTTGGACCCGGTGGTGGCTCAGGCCCAGGGGAATCCTCAGGTGGTATTGGGAAGTCGTCATTATAATTTTCATCTCCAGGCTCGGGAGTGGAAGATGAAGAAGGAGGGGGATCGTCAGTGATGATATTTGCCTCCTCTCTGCGATGAATGGACCTGACGTGGTATGTGACGCCGCCTTGGTTTTTGAATTCTTGAGGACAGCCCGGCCACGGACAGGGAAGCTTAGGTTGACCAGCAATTCGACGACCCCGGCCCCGAGGCATGGCAAAGAGACAAGAGAGAGAGAAATGCTAGGTCTGGCGCGTGAGCAAGAGGGCTAGAGATATTACAACAACGTACGATAAAAAAAAGAACGAAAAGAAGCGGCCCGTTGACCCGCCATACCCGTCGGTCCAGCGCAGAAAAAAACACCTGCAATCCTGAAAATGCTTGGCACAGCACGGTTAGTCAGCCTTGAAGAAAGATTAGGCTGAACGGAATCCTGCTTTCACCGATAAGTCGGCCAAGTCGGCCAGCAAAGTCGACAAGCACGCAGTGGCAAAAGCTTGAAGTCAGCATTATGAAGTGATTTGGCGGGAGATAAGCGGCGCGGCGGCGCCATGCGCAGCAGGGGCAGAAAATAAGCGAGCTCTAACTTGAGTGGAACCCCGAAGTTTTCACCGGATACACAGAGTGGACAAAGCTTCGAGTGAGCAATATGAGGAGAGCTAGTGGGAGATAAGCAGCGGGGAGAGCGGCGCGGCAGCGCCGTGCGCAGCAGGAGAAAGAAAGATAGGCGAGGGATACCGTTGGCCGCCGGGAGATAAGCTGCACCAGCACAAACATATATCATTCAACCAACCTAATCTCAAAAAGGCAGACTGTTCTTACCACCCTCCATGTCGACCAGGTCTAAACGTACTTCTTCGGGTGCCCGCCCCGGCAAAATCATCCTCGATAGCATCCAGAAGCGCCGCACCAGCGCAGAGAAGGATACCGACACTTTGCGCGATGTGCAGACCAAGGCTGCCAAAGAGAAGGCAGCTGAAGAGGTGAGCTCCAGTGTTCGTGATCCTGTCGATGGCTGATCTTTGGTATACCCAGGAGCACCAAGCGGGAATCCAGCGCGTTGTAGCCAAAGAAGATGCACTTCGCCTTGAGGACGAACAGGCTCGAAAAACCGCCGCCCGTCCAGATCTTGTCACGGCGCAGCTCCAACACAAGGCGAGTCTACTGATCTTTCATTGCTCCCTTTCGAGTTCCTGCTGATAAACTGTTAGAGTGTAACGTTCAAGGACCCCCAAGAGGTCTCGATGGATGCTGGGTCAGACAACGAGCTTGACCTGGACTTGATCAATGCGGATGAGGATGATGATGGCACATATCAGCCTGCTGGTGAGCTTTCGGACGAGGACGCTGACGACTCAGAGGCAGAAGCGGTGCGAGAGTTCTTGGAGAAGCGCGAGTCGGAGAAGAAGAAGCAGAAGACAGTCAAGCCGAAGCCAGCAAAGGTCAATCATATTTCATTCCACAGTCCACATGCTCATCTAATACTGTATCAAGGCTGCTCTTCGGATGGAGATTAACAATGCCGCGCAAGTTCCCACCGCGGCAGCCAAGACCCTCAAGCGCAAGCCGTCTGGGCAAGGCACCACGCAGCTCGATGACATCCAGTAAGTAACCGTGTCATTCATCAATAGATAATTTTTGCTGACTTGTATTGCCAGGCCCAAAAAGTCCAAGAAGGCGGTCGGCGGCCTGAAGCAAGGCTGGCAAAAGGCCGTCGGACTCGTCGCCGCTGTCACCAAGTCCAAGAAGTCCGCCGCAGCTGCACCGCGTGCCCGTGCTGGCAGCAACGCGTCCATGCCGTCGCTAATGTCTTCACGTAGTTCCATTGCATCGGTGACGATGCGTTCAGCCACTAGCAGCGTCGTTTCGCTTCCCACCAGCAGTGTTGTGTCGCTTCCCTTGGGCGAGTTCGATGATGAAGAGGACCCAGCCAGTCTGGCCGCAGCTCGGGGAACGAAGTCGGCGGAGGTGATCGTTGACGGAACAGCCAAGGTGAGTAACACAGTCACTTGTCACACCTTCGCGTCGCTTACTTCCACCATGCCAGATGGGCATCTCGCTCGTGCCCAAGGACGTCAAGCTCAGCGTCACTGGCCAGGTCAAGAAGGAGGCCAAAGGCCGCGTCACCAACGCCGACCTCCCGTTCAAGGATGACCACGCCAAGCACCTCAAGACGTGGCAGCATCAGCTCATCCCCGACTTCCTCGAGTGGCTCTCAACATATCCGGATGCCTTCGGTGCCAACGCTCATCCTAACTTTGACACAGCCCTCCTCGAGCTTTGGACTGAGTACTTCGGCGAGTTGGAGATCTCTCCTGCCGTCTATGCTCAGGTGAGTCGATAGCTGAAATATTTGTTATTTGTTAACACCCATCTGGCACCCAGGCCGCAGCTGCGGTTCGCAACTGGCGCAGTGCGGTCGGTAAGACCGGCGCCAAGGCACCGGCTGAGATCATGGCCGACGAGGAATTGACCACGGCCGAAGCTCGCGCGGCGTGGGTCGAGAAGAAGCTCACCCACTCGAACTTCATCTACGAGAACGAGGAAACGCAGGTGCGCATTACTTCCCTGCATGAGACTACGCTAACAGGCTGTACAGACTGGTGCATATAGATCCGAGCTCGTCCTTCGCGTCTTTGCCGCCCACCTCAAAGCTGTCGCCAAAACGGATCACTTCTATGGTCATCCGGTAGGCGCATTGGCTCTCGCCTGTGCAGCGGTGAGTGTTAGACTTTGCCCAGGCTATAAACCATTTTCCGATTTTTTTATAGGCTGAACGCGGTCTCCATCTGCACAAGACCGGCACGCTCGCCACTGAGGGTGTAAAGCGTAAAGGTAAACGCTCCGCTCACAGCTTCGTTGCCGTCCCGTGGGCTGCGCGCGCCAAGGCATATCTCCCCGCGATCGAGAAGCTGACTTCGAAAAAGTGGTCCAAGATTGTCGCGTGGGCCACTCCCTTCATGAACACTGCGAGCGAAATGGACGCTGACGACACAGAGGCCGAGGAAGGCGACTCTCGCGGCCTCATCGTCATCTCGGATGATTCGGATGCTGAATCCGTCCAGGTACGTCATGGTCTTCCCTTCTATTCGGTGCCTAATTGTCTCCCAGGCCTAGACTGCTCGGTGCTCGCTCGTTTGCGCAGCCCCCAACGCCAACCATAGATTTCTTTCCTCCCTCGCGTATTATATGTCCTTGTCTGATCTGAATGCGAATTGAATGCGAATTATTGTGCCAAAATACCCTGAATCTGAGTGAAAACTGTAAATCTGAGTGATTCGAGTGTTGTTATGAGTGGTATGGCGAGAGTAATGGCGTTGATTGTGACATAAATTCTGGCGTCAGAAGTACATTGTGGCGTGTATGGCTGCCAGAATTTTTTATGGCGATATGCAAGTCAATATGCTGCCAGACAAAATTCTGGCTGTATGGTGTGTCTGATTCGTCTGACGCCAGACGAGCCAGACATGTTTTATTTTGCTGATGGAATCCAGGTGCATGGGTGATGCGATCTGCCACGTCGCGTTCGTGGTGCGTGGGAGGTCGAGGGTTCGAGCGGAGGCCGGCGTCGGCGCAGAGGATGGGCGCGGGGGCGCGGGGAGGCGATGAAGCCGGCGTAGTGTCGGGGAACGCCTCCCGCACTTGCTGCCGGAGTACTTGGGGTGCACGCGCTCGAAACGCGGGGCATCCAGGTGCATGGGTGTCATGTCACGCTCACGGTGCGCGGGAGGTCGAAATTTCGAGCGAAGGCCGGCGGGATTGGCGCCGTGCGCGGAGAGGCGATGAAGGTGGCGTGCGTGGGGGACGAGGAACGCCCGCCGCACTTGCTGCTGCGTACTCCGATGGTGCCCCACGTAGTCCTTGGGGTGCCCGGCAGGAGCCAGCTTCGAGCGGAGGGTGCTGATGCGCTGGAGACGGTGGCAGCGCGCGGGGAGGTGCGGGCGATGGGGAGCTGCTGCCTTTATGTGCTGAGCATGCCGGGGGTGGTCTGCGTCGTGCGGGAGATGGGCAGAAGCGCACGCGTGGACGGGTAGAGTCCTCCGTGCTGGAGACGCGCTGCGTGCGCGAGGAGGCGCGAGGAGGCGATAAGGGAGGCACTGGCGATGGGGAACGGCCATGGCGGGCGCTGCATACGCAGGAATTGGTGAGGGGGCGCCGTGGAGCACGGCAGGTGCGTGCTTCAAGCGGTGAGGGCGGTACACTGCTGAAAAGGGTCGGGGTGCGCAGGGAGGCGATGAAGGCGGCGTGGGCGGCGAGGGACGGCAGCGTCATCTGCTGCGCATGCGGCTAGTGGTGCGGGGAGGGGCCAGGGTGCGCGCCGGGACGGTGACGAGCGTGTGGACGTCGCACACGCTATGACGTCCACGCAGCGGGTTCCCAGTTGTGGCGCGGATTGAGCGCCCTCCCGTCATAGTTTGGGCGCATGTCGTCTACTATGCTCCAGTACGGTCGGCGTCGGCGGGAGGAGGGGCGAAGAGCGGCAGGGAAGCGGGCGGCGATCGTCGGGGTGCGTGCCGTGCCATTCTTTCTGGGCAAGGCGAGGGTGGGTGTGCGCACGGGCACGATGGTACCCAGAGGAGCACCTGTTGGACAGGTCAACGAATGAAGGTGAGATGAAAGAGGATTAAATGCGTACCTATTGTGCGAACGTGTGCCGACACTGAGATGTGTCGCAGGTACGACGCCATGACTTAAGAATGCGCTGGTATGGGAGAACACGGCGTGGATGACGGTAGGTACGCTCTCGTGCATTCCGTTGCGGAAGATGCCAAAGAAGAGGATAGAATACCTAAGAGGGCATCAGCAAAGATCGATGGGAGTGAAGGGGGACGTACGATGCTCGCGATGTAGGCAACCCGCGTACATGCCGTGAGACGAGAATTCTTATCTACGCAGAACAGGTGCGGCGCGAATATGCAGACGCAGTAGTCCGCGGGGAGCACCAGAAGGGGCGCTGCAGCACCCCGAAGCGATGTGGCAGAAAGGACGCGCACGGCAGGCGCGTGGGGACTGGAAGGGGGAAGCCAAGAAATCAGCCCATGAAGATTACACGCGCTAACGCACGACGCACCTCAAATACGCCCACTTCGCTCCTCCACCCGTCTTCCCAGCAGTGCATGACCAAGAACTGCGGCCTGTAGATCCACAAAAAAAGGACGATGCAGTGAGTTACGTCCGAAATATAAAAGGAGAAATATAAAAGGAGAAATATAAAAGGAGAATACGCGCACCTCGACTCATGAAGACCTTGCAAACGACAACCGACACCGTGGCGCGCGGACTGCGTGGAACGGCCTTAGGGTGTAACCGCCGGCGCCAGGAACGGGGCGATGGCGCGGACACGGTGATGTGCGGGGAAGGAGACTCTGTGGAGGTAGACTGAATAGTTAGAAAGCGAAGTAAAGGAGAAAGGGAGAAGGTGGAGTAGATAAAATATAATCACCTTCCGTTACGTGGTATCCATCCTACATCCTTCGTACGCATGCGAAACGACGCCTTTGTCGCGCGGCGCTCGCGGGCCAAATGGAAGAATCGGGGTTTCCCTAATTTTTTAAGAGAACAACGTCAGCGAAGATATTTTCGAGAGAAAAGGTCGGAACGAAGGATATAGGGACAGACCTTGGGTAGGGCAGACGAGGGAATACTAGAGTTGAGGGTGTTGCAGCGATGCAGATCGTCTGCGGTACGACCGGATTTTTCTTCCTCAATTGTTCAGTGGGCAGATATTGAGTCGATTGCAAAAGAGGGCATGGGGTGGCGACGACCTAACCCTAGCCGCGATACAGTTTTAGTGCTTGAAAGAATGCAGGACCTGGACAGACCGCACTGGAGCTCAGTCAAATCTAGTGGCAGCCCCGTCGTTTGCAATACCGCCCCGTGGTTAGAGTCACCCTATTGTAGCGAATTTTCGAGTCTCCAGAGCAAGAGAGCATCGATACAGTTTTGAACGGGTGAAGGAGGAAGGCGAGAAGAGATTGTTTGGGCGTTGTTTGCATCATCGGCAATAAACGGCCGATCCTCTTCCTTTCCAAAACCAGATTCATCCAGACTTGCACCTCGATAATCTGGCGCAGCTGCCTCTCTTCATGCGGGTAAACACATTGACTCCTGCCTCGCTTTCATCGCTCATCTGCTTCCTAATAGACAGTGGCAACTCTCGTGTGCTCTGCACGTCGTTCCCAATTGGATGTACAGTAGGATGGCTCATAATGCATAAGCTCATAATGCATACCTGCCAAATTTTCTCATAATGCATCAGATTTTGGATCCACCAAAATGCATTTTACCACTGTAGAAACAAGGTCATAATGCATAAATGGTCATAATGCATAGACTTTGGGCAAATCCTGCTCAATTTGGCAGGGAACCAACCTTATGCATTATGAGCCATCCTACTGTACATCGCTTCATCGCAATGCTGCTCGACGTTTCTGATCCTGAGAAAATTCAACTTCTTCCAGTTTTACATGTTCTACTGCATGCAGACGGTATGCCTACGGTTGAACAACTTGACAGCCCGCTGCCATCTACCGTCACCACGATTGACCAAGTCGTGGATGTACTGCAAATCGTTTACCAGATGCCGGTTCCTCCGTGGCTGGGTCCCGACATGTGGCCTCGCATCTGGAGATGGACCTCCTTCATACATACGTACAGAGATAGTTTACCCGGCCCTCCCCTTCGCGAAGTCCACGTCTGCGCGGACGTTTTGCGGCTTGCTGCCAATTTTGCGACCGAGGAGGTCCCGAAATTCATCCTCGTTACACCTGGATTCCAATTCATGGTAGCAAGAGCCTGGTCCCTCCTACTGCATCCCGACACCGTAGACTGGCGTTCTCAGCAAGTCTGGTATTGTATCTCGCTCTTGGCGCCTTCCAACCCCACGAAATTCGAAGAGATCATTGCTGGCGCTGGTGGGAGTCTGCACCATCTGTCGAGTATGGTGGTCCGATGCATGACCCATGTAATTGACATCCAAGCCTCGGATATTCCAAATCGGACCGCGTATCTTCTCTGCGTCATTCTGGATTTTGTGGTGGAGGCGGGAGACCTCGTTGCGCCGACCCACAACACTATTGGGTCGCTCAATGTTTTCTGCACTACTCCTGCAACACGACATCATCAGAGTCCTCTCTCGCGCGGCTTGCACCCTCATGGCTTCCTCCGTAGACCGATCGGCATATGGGCTCGAGAAATGTTTTCTGATCCTGGTACAAGTGAATAACGACGGACGTCACGATTGGCTCCCAAGTGCCATCTCGAACGGCTTCTTCCGCGCTCTCATTTCTTGTGCGAAACTGGTGGATGATGATCAGATGTCGCCATACCTGGTGAACATGCTTTTCGATATTCTCCCGTCGTCCCTGATATACTACGGGACCGTCTCGAAAATCGAAAAAGCGCTACGTGACACGGAAGAGTTTGCTTCGACGAAGGCCTTCCGACGATCGAGTTTCTATGAGCGGTGGCAGCAGTTCTCCCGATTGGCTCCGGAACGCATTAGCGTGCTGAATATATTCAACGCAGAGAACGCTGTTCGCCTTAGAGCATGCGATAATTCAGAGGTGATCTTTCAACAGCGTCGTATCAAACCATCGCTAACGGAATTCATCCCAGTGCGGCAATATTCGGCCCAAAACCGAGTTTAGACGCTGCTCAGGATGCCTCTGCTTCTACTACTGCTCCAACACGTGCCAGAAAACTCACTGGCGGACCGGCGGACATAGCGACGCCTGCTCAGGATGCACTTTTCTCAACCTAGGTAAGTCAAAATCCCGTGTCGTGCCCTTCCATCACTGATCCCGGTGCGACGAAGGCGAACGTCAAGCTTTCACTGCACGCGAAAGGGGATTTATCCGTGCGTTGGTGCACCACGACTACAAGGCGGCCAAAGCAACACTATATGCACAGTATGCTGCTGGGCTGCGGATGACCCCGGGTGCTGCCCTTTTCACCACATTCGACTACAGCACTGGACCGGTACACCGCCAAAGTGCCGGCACGCTGCCTCCAGCTGGAGTGATCAGATGATGGCCATCTATTTTGAAAGCTGGTCCCAGCTTTCTTCTGGCTGGTGACCAGCTGCACACGTCCAGTCCAATTTCCAGGTGAACACCAGCTGGCTGACGACGTGAGTTCCATTTTCCTCTCCTCCTGGAAGCCAGACTCCTGCGATATTATATCTCCTTTTTATATCTCTTGCATAATAGATAATTCAGTTAGCGGCATAAAACAATCTCAGACTCTGTTCGGTCTGAGAAAACTCTTACCACCAAAAAAATTGATGAGCGATCAGATTGCGTCCGTGCGCAATGTTTGTCCATGTATGGCATCACGTGCATGTTGGTCGTGTCATCGTGTCGTCTCTTCCTCCTTCTTGTGCCCTTCACCTTCACGGCCGTTTCCACTTGTGATCCTCTTTACTGCTACACCCACTGTCCACCATCTGTACAACCCGAGAGCATCAGCCTCAGCTCCCTCTATCTACATGGCCTCAGTCGGCTCCCGTCTTTTGCAGCCCAATGCGCGTGATCAATTCATACCCTCAATGGCCCGCAACCTCCGCTTCCTTCAACCCTCTTTCATGCTTTGCCATACCAATCAAGCCAAGCACTTTCGACCATCATCACCATTGGAGCCTAGCGTCGGCGTCAAAACTTGTACGTTCTCCATGACTCGCTGCGCTACCTCCCTATTCCCAAACACCTCAAGCACTGGCTCAAGCTTTTAACGGCCCAGTGGACCCACTCCAAGCACATGCACATAAATATTATACAAAAAAGCCACTCAAGAACTGACGGCTGCCCGAACACCCTTTCCCTCGCTTTCTCCGCCCTTGGTCTCAAATCCCCTTTGGCCATGAACAGGTTCTCAAGATGTGTACGAGACATGTTTGGCACAATTGAAAACCCAAGGCCACTCAAGCCCACCGGAACACCGCTACTCCTAGCACTCCCCCGACAACACCCAAGTCTCCATTGGTGGCTGTTCGCGCACTCAGCGCGGGTCGTTTGCCGCAACCGTCGGATGCTGTAGGCAAACACTGGCCCTTACCTCAATGGGCATCGTCCTCCACATCTACACCCAAGGGCGAACGAAGCGCAGTGATGGTCCACCCATCCTCAGGCCTCTTCCACCTCATTCAGGGATTGGTGACGACGACGACGAGGGGGCAGTGCGTTACATATGATTTCGAGTATTCCAATGACCATGTAGTGCGATACTTGCCTGGAGTGAATGGATTATGTTTGTACTACCAAATTGATTATGTCTGTACAACCACGTCGATGTGCAAGAATATTTTCTACGGCTGGCTACTCGGCTATGACCCAGTCCATGGCCCAGCTGGCTGCCACTTCAAAGTGGTACCACAGTGGATCCATTCAGATTGAGGCTGGCTGCCAGCTTGTGTAAGGCTGGGTCCAGCTGGCATCGCCATGGGGTTGACACATCGTCACCAGCTGGCGGCCATATGACGGCCCGTTGGCGGTGTAGAGATCCACGTGGACGTCGCGCGCGGGAGTATATACAAGAAGAATGGGAGTGGGACTGGACGAGTCCCATCATCAGTGAACGAGTCCCATTTTTACGGCGCGGAGGATGGGACTCGTATCCGATGATGGGACTCAGCACAGAACCGGCCATCAGACCATTTACCCCGATATCAACGACGTGACTTTGTGTCACACACCCCTAAATTGATGTTGAGCAAGACCTTGGTAACTTTTGAGGCGCATAAGTCTCCAAAATCTTACTCTTAAATGGATTCAGTAAGTTTCCTACACCATCCGAATATTCGTTACCGATGCCGTTGAAGGTTGGCTCCTGAATCAAGGATGGGTTCCATGCCGACTAAGTATTGTCTTTGAGGCCAGTGGGATGCGTGATGAAGGAAATTGAATTCCTTATTTTAATACTTCACGGAGTTACATTTTAAGCAGGTGAATTTGCCCCTGTACATCTTCCGGAGCGACATGCTCGTCTCTCAAAACCAACATCTCGTCTTCCAGCGGAATCACTAGTTGGCCCACAGGTATTCGGAACCTTCTTTGTCAACTTCTGCAGCAGTCACGCCAAACGGTGAGTGATTTTACGGCTTGAAAACATTCAACGAATTTATCGTCGGTCTTGGGTTGAAGAAGAATTCAAGGTAATGTTCTACGAACATTCCCGGCGTACGCGTTTATTAATGATCCATGTCCCAGACTGGTGGGTGCACACTATTAACCCTTGGGTCATCCCTAGCATCGTGAAGTCCCAGTTCAGCATTTTCCCCTAGCATTGGGACAGCACACCGGCGACGACCAATACTGGCGAAGCTCAGCATCATTAGACAAACTGGATCACTGGAATTAAATGAACCGTTGTTGAGAGGCGAGCGATCTACATATTCTTTGAAGTTCCCAGTAATTGATCCGGCTTTTTTTTTTCTTTCTGACATACGGATCTTGGACTGGGATACGGTTTTAGAGGTCTGCTGCCATTCATTACGCCGTCCTTTCTCGACGATTTCGGACTGCCTTCATTCGACAACCAGTTCAATTCCGACCCATTTCCGAGTGTTTCCGGGTATGAGTCCCAGCGCTTTTCGGGCCTAGTTCTGCAGAGTTTTTGCAGACTTCTGAATACTCCCAGATTTTGACTTATCTGCTTTCATGTCGATGCCGGTGCTACCTTCATCAACTCCGCCTACTCCAGCCGCGTGGGAATCTGAATCACAACTCGCCGGCTGATCTGTCTTCCTGCCGCAGCAAGAGCTTCCACTCCTCCCACCTCCTCCGCCTTCATCCCCACCTTATGCAGAGCCAGTGGAAACAGCAGTGCATACTGATAACTCCACCGCCTGTGTCTCACCAATTGCGGCTAAAGATATAGGTTTTGAGCTTAGCGAGCGGAATATTGTTCATTCCAGACGCACTTGTCCACTGTCCTTTCGGGCCGCCGCCACGCCAGTTTCTGAAAAACCGTGTTCAAGGTGAGTTTGTCTGCTACACCGTCCACTCAACATTCCCGGTAGGCGGTCAAAAATCTAATTACCTTGATTCTCGTTCTTGCCGTTGATAGAGGGCATGCACCGTATTTTATTTGAAGTGCTGCTCTTTCTAATCGGGTGAGGGCAGCACGTTTCGTCGGTCCTACTCGGGGATGACCGACTGTGCGGAGTTTCAATACTGTCACATCTTTGATGGATGGTTCGTTGTCGGGATGACGAGTCCCATCCTTGATGGGAGCGCAGTTCCATCATTAGCGAGCTGGGTCCCATTCTTTTCTGGTGATTAATGGGACTCATTCCCTGATGATGGGACTCGTCCAGTCCCATTCCCATTCTTCTGGGCACTACTCTCGCGCGCGGGGAGGGTACACCGGATGTCTATCGGAATGAGTGGGCAGACAGTATGGGGCGGGCCGAGAGGAGCGGCGGTCGGATGGGCCTGCATTAGTGTTGCCGCGACTTGCGACTTGAGGCCGCGAAGTCGACTTCGGACCGCCGACTTGGACCGAGTCAAGTCGAGTCACTTGGACGACTTCGGGCGACCTCGAAGTCAGTCGCAAGTCGACTTGGACCGACCTGAGTGACTTGAGTCGGGGTAATTTTACAAAATGTTTTCTTTCCTCTGCAAGTGCGATTAGAACAGTTTTGATTTTTTTGATTTTTTTTGTACCGGAATGTCACGACCGTGACAGCGTGTGAGGCTGTCACGTCTCGGTCACACAGTTGCGAATTGAGCCAGTTCTGAGCCTTAGATAATTCTAGAAAAATAAGGAAAAAATTCCAGCATGTTATTCAAGACGTTTTGAAGTGACTCTGTCAATAAAATCACCTAAGAGATCTTGTGTGACCGCTTTGACGCGATGTTTTGACACTTCTTGCAAAGAAAGTTTCCAATTCATTCGCACACAGTCTTTCACAATCTTTCTACATAATGTGGTAGGCATTCAAACAAAATCGGAAAAAATATGCTCGACTTCACCGACTTGAGTCGACTTGGAGTCACTTCGAGTCACTTCGGCCCGGCCAAGTCGAGTCAAGTCGAGTCGAACTCGAAATTAAGTCGACTTCCGGAGTCGTGACTCGACTTTTCGAGTCGCGGCAACACTAGCCTGCATGTCGTGGCTTTGAAGAGAGGGAGAATTACTTCCACTTTGTTCGTTCCTCTCCGCAAAAGCAATTCCGATACGGATCGCTTCCTGCAAATTATGGCGGATTCCGAGGTGGAATTGGCTTCGTCCGAGGCTGCAGCCAGAGTCGATGCTCATTTGGAGGATGGAGAGGGGGGTTTAGTAGAAACCCACTAGATATTCACTGGAATGGGGTGGGCATGGGCCGCTTCTAATCAAGAGATATCACTACTCATGCAATCTGTGCAGACTTAAACGAACATTTTGCTTTCGCGACCCGAGTTGAAGTGGGGGCAAGATATTATCTGGACAAGGAAAAGAATCTGAAGGGACGTACAATATCAGTTCTCGGTGCGTTGGATCTAGCCTTGAAGATACTGAGGCTGAGCTTCGAGCGCCGAAGAGCAGAGACCATGCTCTGGATTTCAGTAATGGGCTGAAATGGCAAAAAAGGAGCCAGAGAAGAGATCTGAGCGTCCCTGATCTCTTTATTTGACTTGAGACAACCATGGACTCGAATGTGCTGTGTGCTTACACATCCAAGGATCGCACCGCCGAAGCTCTGCGCGGAAGCCGCAGACTGTGAGCAGAGTCGCAGGCTATTTGGAACTTGGAGCAAAGAAGGCGTTAGTCTGCGAAATGACACGGCCAACGATTCTCGCAACACTGCTTCGTCTAGGTACACCTTTGGAATCGTCCTCGGTGTATTAGCGTGCGAAAATGGAACTGAACAAACCAAAATCCAATAATGGTGGGCCCCGATTGTTGGCATATGACCAGGTTGGTAACATCCGTTGAATCAACCTCCACGGCTAACTGAAGTCCGCTTCCCAGATCGGGTCTTCCTCTATTTAAATTTGTTGCCCAAACCTAGGAGCCGAAATAGGCACACCTTGGCCCTTCCTTGTACTTCAGTAACATTATACTAACAAAACATGTCAAGAATGATAGATTTGGAATAATTAACCGTACACTCCTTGTAGAAGAGGATCAGGCAGACATAAATAAATAAAATTTCAACATCACTGCTCAGAACCCTTCTGAACTCTACCCTCCACCCTTTCCTTCAGCTACAGCAGGCTCCGCTCCAATCGACACATCTGCTGACACTGTGGTAGGCAAAGTGGTCGTGGCAAGATTTCACGTTCCCTCAGGCTTCCCCTCTCCATTGGCTAATCTGGCATTAATTTGAGCAACATCTTGTGTCTGCAAGGACCTCTCAAACAACAATCGGGCCTCCATCCAATGTACTTTTGCAGCAGCAAAATCGCCCTGTCTCTTCTTCAGATCTCCAAGACGTAGCATGCAGTCTGCCTTGCTGCGATGAACATCCATATAAGTGAAGCCCTCCAAAGCTACAATAAAGAGATTTTCTGCTGTTGAATCATCTCCTTTTGTAAAGAATATGTCTCCGAGCCAGCGAAGTGCCTTGTGCAGGGGCAACTTCTGCTGAAGTTTCATTGCAAATGCCAAGTAGACCATTGTGTAAGAGGATGCCCAGTGAAAATCAGTGACACTCCATCGCTTGGTGTCTGCAAGTCTCTCCAAGCAGTAGGAAGAACTTTCAATGTTTACGGATTGCAGACATTTCTGAAACATAGTCTGGGCAAGGGCATTGTTTCCCACCCTGAGCTGTAGTGCCGCAAGAACCATTTCACAGATGTTCACCCCAAAATGATATCCTGCACTTCGAAACAATTTCTTTGCGCTGTTGAGATTGTTGAGCACATCGGATTCGGGCCCATTAGTCTCGACATCAATTTCTGCAATATTGGCCAGTGCAAGGCCATGAATTATCATTGACTGGTGTGCAGACGTGGTCTGGCTCATTTGAAAGTGGATGATTCGAGCCTCCCCATATTCGGATTTGAGCAAATATACCTCTGCCTCCTCAAGCATTAATTGATAATTGAGATTACTTTCTGACATGCTGCAAAGCCGGAGAAGTTCTTTTCCACTGCTGAGGAGAAA
Source organism: Mycena capillaripes (assembly GCA_029204075.1). Classification (NCBI taxonomy): domain Eukaryota; kingdom Fungi; phylum Basidiomycota; class Agaricomycetes; order Agaricales; family Mycenaceae; genus Mycena; species Mycena capillaripes. The sequence continues at coordinate 281,676 of JARHKZ010000058.1, read as the reverse complement.
AATGCAATGTTTATAATCTCCGAGTTCCCTCGAACATGAGGCCCCAATGTGCAGTGCTCTCGCCTCTTCATATAAATTTGCAGTTAACTTTGCCAGTCGTTGTGCCTTCTGTGAGAGACTTTGCGCTAAAGAGTATTCCCCACTACTCTGCTTGAAAGCTGCAAAATGCGTCAAAATCTGTGCCTGCTCTGCAGTGTCTCCAGCAGATTCCGCTAGTGCAAGAGCCTGCTCAATGAAGTCCGTGGCTTTTGGTAGATCATGGTGCTGGTCAAAATAGTAGGATGCTGCTGCATGATAAAACTGAGCTGTTGAATGTTAGTCACTGGGGATGGATTGCGCAAGTCAACTCACATTTTGGACCTAGATCATCAAAGAACTTGCAGTGGGATATTGCCTGATCCACAAGGGCTTCTCGATTGAAATTGGATTGAAAATAGTGAGAGTTCAAGACCTCAGTGATGAATTGTACTTCGAGTCTGTGATCACTAGGTTCAGGGAAAAGATCTGGAATTTTGTCCATCAATGCAAGCCATCCACGGCCAGTCACTCTGCTGAAGTTGTTGAGAGAAATAGTACATCTGATGCTATCCAAAAGATCTGGATTCTGTGGATTCAATCCATGCCTGAGCACCTGGCGGAGATTGTTGAAATTTGAAGTTATGTGATTAACTCTGTTCACGACCTGACTAGATCCTCGGTATATCCGGTATAAATTTAGAAGCGCATGGAAGTGCTTCCTGAGAGGTGCAACAAGGGATAATTCCACCGGATGGAAGGATTGCATGTGCTCACGAACAGGCACAAGTGATTTGAGTTGTCCATTGTCACTAAATGCCAGTGAAGTCGCCAGCAATATAGTCTTGGATGCAAGAATAGACTGGATAGGAAGATTACTTTGAAGGAGCTCAATGTCTGAGAGTCCATCCGGGAGAATTGAGAGAAGACTCAATAAATCCTGTGCACCGGGTGAGGAGGTCATCCGGGGGCTTGAAAGCGAGATTTCTATAGATGCATCAAGATTCGATCCACGGTCTTGGCCAGCAGAAAGCATCGAGGTCCTCTCAGTCTCCCAGCGATTTAAAATACTAGAACAACCCTCATAATCAACCAAATGTGCGATAAGATCCACTGCTAAAGGCATGTTGTCGGTTAGGTGGAGAAGCTGATCAACTTGCTTCGGGTCATGAGAGCCATCTGCAATGTCCACGAACATTTCTTTGGCAGCTTTGGCTGATAAAGGCTTCAGCGGCTGCAGAAATGGCCGGGTCCAACGAACTTTCGCAGGTTTTTCCGCCCCCCGCATTGTGATCTATTGCCAAGTCAGCCAGTGCGATCTTCCACAGAAAAAACTGATACACTGACTATTAATGCCAGGTCGGGTATATCAGTGAGTAGAGATAGGAGTTCTTCGACCGCGCTGCGAGATGAAAGTGGGTCCCAAGCTGTTTCCATGTTGTCTAAGACCAACAGACAAGCTGGTTTTGCATAAAGGGATTTTATCACAGGTTTTGTGAGGTCTTTACTAGGCTTGAGCCCCAAATGAGCTCCAATCAAAGCAGCTATGTCGATACTAGTAATGGCAGAATCACAGGACACAAAAATCCTGTGCTCAAATTTGACGGTGAGGTCTGGATGGTGGAGTGCAGCTTTTGCAAGACTTGTCTTTCCCATTCCACCCGGCCCAAGAATTGCAATCCTCGGAGATTCTTGGGAAAGTAGCTGAATAATTTGTTGAAGTTCAGATTCACGTCCGTGGAATATCTTGGGCTTTGCTGGGAGCATTGAAAACGAATCAGAGCTTGGGAGGGGGCAAGGTTCAGCGAGTCTCTTCGAACTATTGATATGCTCATACCTCGATTGAGAGCTATTCAGAGTATGGTACATCTATTGAGCCAAAATTAGTTCTGTGAATGCACCAGAGTAGACTCGACAGACCGAGGAAGCTCTATCAGAAGTTGCTCCATCCGAAAGATTGTAAACTAACTCGAGTAATTCTCGGTGCATGATGTCTGCCATAGCCTGCATCTCCATGACGCTGGTCAAATTTGTGGCTCCCGAATCAATCTAAACCATGTTCAGATTGCCAGCAAGTGCAAAAAAAGTTGAATACCACAGGCATTACCTTAAACACATCTAGGGCATTCTTCATCCCTGAACGACACTCTTTGAGCAAGGTGTTCATTTCACTCTGGCGGAAAAAAATCTTGATTTTGCTACCATCTTGCTGCCCTTCAACGTAAGTATGCATCTTATGGATAGTTCTGGGAATTCAATCAGTAACGAGTATTAGAAAATAACGATATGATAAACTCACTCCATAAACCTTCCAAGATGATAGAGTGTGACCGGTGGAAAGCTTCCAGGAGTCTCCGATTTCAGGTGAAGATCGATTATACCATATATAACTTGATGAATTTGTTCCGTGAGCTGGATACATTCATTTTTGTTTTTCTTGACAGTCTTAAATCCTTGTTAGGTTGGTTTAGAATTTAAGAAAAGACTGCACCTGAACTATAGTAATCAACGACAGGGCCGTGTTTGAAATAGCTAGTGTGAATGGGGGTGCAAACATATCATGGAGGTCATTCAGGAGCCTTATTGCTGGCTTCAGACACTCGATGATATCGTTCAGGCGCGTCTCAAGAATCGTCGGATGGCGAGGCATTTGGGAGAGCAGAGAAAAGAGGATGACTATCGTCAGCAGTCGCCGGTCCTGTTTATGCCGACACTTCGGATAAGGATAGATGCAACCCACGGTTGTGATAAAATAAGACTGTTTTCCCCAAGTTTTCCCAGCATCGATCGCGGGAAGCAGCAGGCAGTAACGCGGTCCGTTTTGAGCGCAATTACCCAATCCATCTTGAGCGGTGATCCATACAGCGGGACAAAATAAATCTTGCTGCCGAAGATGCGCATGAATCAGAACATGAGCGCGTTCCAGAGAGAACTGAAATTGGGTTGGATACGTAATTTCGGTAATCCGAACACCTGAGGTGAAGGAGATTGCAAATGGGGGGAACGGGAGATGGGCACAGAATAGCAAACATCAATCTACACTCGAGAACTTCCCACATCGATGCGTACTTGCACCCCAAGAAGTCAGCATTAACGCGTGGGACGATGCCGTGAGGGCGGGGTCAAGGACCTCTGTGAGATGGCCCGGGTACAGACCCGCAAGCGTCCTGCGACCAGAAGTTCAGAACTCCATGTCGGGGGACGTGACTCCTTCAGGCATATCCACCGCCCCGATCCGCTTCTCCGCTAGATATTCCTCAACGTGGTGAAAAATGGGGGGCCGAGATCCATGAGTTCCCCGCAAACGGGACAGCGAGATGAAAGAAAGCAATGTGGATGAATGTAGCAGAAGATTACGTCTGACTTGGGGACGTTGGAAACGGAAGAGTTGACAGTATGCGCATGAAAAGAACATGCAGAAGAATTGGAATCGGGACCGAAGTAGCCGGAGAGATGCTGAGTTTGTGGCCGTGGATATTAAATATATCACGGATAGGAGGTAATAGACTAAAGAGCATAAAGTGTGATCCACCGATGGAAAAGGAACTCAGGAAAAGAGGGAGATGAAGTGACCCGGCCTTTGATTTAGACGAGCAGAATTTGGCCTGGAGAGATGTTACTCGTGGCCAGCGCTGAGAAGCAAAGAGTCGATGTCGGTCCCAAGACCAGTAATTTGACTCTGCTTGTGAGTTCCCGGTCGGCTGAACGCTGGGGGAGATGTCTAGAGTACAGGTAAGCGGCGCGCGGGGGGTGGTCAAGCAAGAGCATGATGGTGGGAGGGAGGGAGTGATCAGCCACGCACAAAAACATCAATTCGAGTTGCCTAAATAGGCGATTTTCCATCCATTCTGGCTGCACTTGGAGAGCTGCGAATCGGTCGTCGTAAAAGACTCGCGAGGATTGCGGGAGCATTTTTCATTTGCTATATACATGATATGACGAGTATCGTGGGTATTCAGAGGTGCAAAAAGGACAAGTGTAGATCAATGTCAGTCCTTATGCAAAGGTACGTATCAAAGTCCGTATGGTATACGGATCGACTGACCGTCCCTCACCGCATACTCCGTCGCCACCGCTGCCGTTAGCCCTTGGTGCCACGCGCTCGAAGCGCGGGCGGGGATCCAGCTGCATTGGCATGGGTGGTGCTATCTGCCACGTCGCGTTCGTAGTGTGTGGGAGGTCGAGGCGACAGGCGCGGCAGGCGGGGATGAAGCCGGCGTAATGGTCGGGAACGCCTCCCGCACTTGCTGCGCACTCCGGTGGACGCGCTCGAAGGGTGCATGGGTGGTACGATCTGCCACGTCATGCTCGCGGTGCGCGGGAGGTCGAAGTTTCGAGCGAAGCTCGGTGGGATGGGTGCGGTGCGCGGAAAGGCGATGAAGGCGGCGTGGGGAACGAGGAACGCCCGCCGCACTTGCTGCCCACTCCCGGGGTGGTGCTCCACGTAGTCCTTGGGGTGCCCGACAGGAAGGGTGCTGAAGCGCTGGAGACGGTGGCACCGCGCGGGGAGGTGCGGGCGATGGGGAGCCGCTGCCCCATATGCTGGGCATGTCGGGGGTGGTCTGTGTCGTGTTTGAGCAGAAGCGCACGCGTGGACGGGTAGAGTCCCCCACGCTGGAGACGCGCTGGGTGCGCTAGGAGGCGTTAAATGATGCGCTAGCAATGGGGAACGGCCATGGCAGGCGCTGCATACGCGGGAGCTGGTAAAGGGGGCGCCGCGGAGCACGGCAGGTGGGTGCTTCAGCTGGTGAAGGCGGTACATTGATGAAAAGGGTCGCGGTGCGCAGGGAGGCAATGAAGGCGGCGTGGGCGGCGAGAAACGGTAGCTTCATGTGCTGCGCACGCAGCTGGGGGTCTGGGGAGGGGCTAGGGAGCGCCCAGGGACGGTGAAGAGCGTGTGGACGTCGCACACGCTATAACGTCCATGTAGTGGCTTCTCAGTTGTGGCGCGCATTGCGCGCGCTGCCACATGGCGCCTGCGGGCAGCAAGTGGCGCTGCTAGTTTGGGCGCATGTCGTCTACTACGCTCCAGTACGGCCGGTGTCGGCGGGCAAAAAGCGGCAGGGAAGCGGGCGGCGGCGCTGCGGAAGATGGTCGGGGTGCTTGCCGTGGCCTTCTTTCTGGGCAAGGCGGGGGTGGGTGTGTGCGCGCGCACGGTGTGTACACATGGAGCGCCTGTTGGATAGGTCAGCGAATGCAGGTGAGATGAAAGAGTATTAAATGCGTACCAATTGTGCGGGCGTGTACCGACGCTGAGACGTGTCGCAGGTACGACGCCATGAGTTAAGAATACGGCGGTACGAGAGAAAACAGCGTGGACGACGATAGGTACGCTCTCGTGTAACCCTTTGCGGAAGACGCTAAAGAAGAGGACGGAATACCTACGAGGTCATCAGCAAAGATCGATGGGAATAAACGGGTACGTACGATGCTTGTGAAAAGTGGTAGGGGATGGGAAAGATGAGACCGCTAGTGGCGGCTCGGCTCGGACACGGACACGGACACAGACACGGAGATACTCAGATGGACGCGTAAGACAAGACGGACAAGACGTATGATGGGATCAGTGCCGTAGCACGCATAGACAAATATGTAATTCTAACAATGCTCGCGATGTCGACGATCCGCGTACATACCGTGGGACGAGAATTCTCGTCTACGCAGAACAGGTGCAAAGCGAATATGCAGACGCAGTAGTCCGCGGGGAGCACCAGATGGGGCGCTGCAGCACCCCGAAGCGATGCGGCAGACGGGACGCGCACGGCAGGCGCGTGGGGACTGGAAGGGGGAAGCCAAGAAATCAGCGCAAGAAGATTACACGCGCTAACGCACGACGCACCTCAAATACGCCCAATTCGCTCCTCCGGCCGCATTACTTCATCGCGGCGTTTTGTGATGGGTTACAGCACAATGACAGCGCCTGGAAGCCTGTGTGACGCGCGGACTGCGCGCAACGGCCTTGGGGGTAACCGCAGCGCTCGGAGGGCGAGCGAGGCGGGGCGATGGGGCGGACATGGTAATGTGCGGTGGGGAGACTCTGTGGAGGTAGGCTGAATAGTTAGAAAGCGAAGTAAAGGAAAAAGGCAGAGGGTGGAGTAGATGAAATGTAATCACCCTCCCGACAGAGACCCGGGTGGTTACGTGGTGTACATCCTGCATCCGACCGCACTCGAGCTCAGTCAAATCTAGCGTGCAACACCGCCCCGTGATTAGAGTCACCCTATTGTAGCGAATTTTTCGGGTCTCCAGAGCAAGAGAGCATCGATACAGTTTTGAAAGACAAGGAGAGATTGTTTGGGCGTGTTTGCATCATCGGCAATAAACGGCCGATCCTCTTCCTGGCAGCTGGCCAAAATCAGCCTTGGGGTGGGATACTAGAGTGGAGGCCTCACCCGGATAAGAACAGATTTCAGTTCTGAGAAAGTCACGGCAAGATCGGAGCTTGGTCGGCATTGTGGATTTTCGGTCCCACGTTCCGGGGTTTTGGCTTTGTCGCGGTTTTGGGTCGCGTTGTGCCGTTTTGGCGGGCTGTTGTCGCGTTGTACAATACCTGACAACGCGATAATCAAAATGTCAACAGTTTGATGAGCTGTTTGAGACCTATTCCTAGATTACAAAGTAGTTAGCTTTTTAGACACAAGGACACTTGATGCACATCTTACTTACCGTAGTATTTAGACGCAGAGTTGTTACGAGTTTCTTTAGTTTTCTGGAATCATATACTTCTCCCACTCACCTCGGACTGAGGTTATCGCTTCTAGGACATTCTTGCGGGGTCAGCTCGACTACTAGCAATCGACGCGGACCTTACACTCAGCTTTCGGTCTCATCCGTCTGGCGACGCAAGGCCTCGACGGTCTGCTCTTACGGATAATTCTATTTCCTTCGCAATCGTCTCCTAAAACTCTTACGCAATGATGCTTCGATGGAACGCAGGCCATTTGCTCTGCATATGCTCAATTCTCCTCCAAACCGTTGCCACTCCCATCGCGCTCGGCTGTCCTCCCATCGACGAGGATGGGAACCCGCTTGAACCGGATGCCTCAGTAGCTGCTTCGGGTTCAAGCAATACACTGTGGGTTTGCGTTTACCTCAACACAGGTGCATGCTCGTATGACACTAGTAACGTGAGTCACAGCTACGTCCAGTATGATAGGGCCGTAGTGACTGTCGGGCTTCAGGGTGAGCTTTTCGATTCTGCGTCAGCGAGAACGTCGTGCCCCCGGGTGGCAATCTTGCAGTGAGCCTATTTCCGATGTGTTCGGCACCATGATCGTTCAGATCCCGACAGACCTCCGTCTGATCCCAATCCCGGCGGCATTACACCCACCAGTTCCGTGGGCGGAAGCTCAGGGGCTACCCCAGATTTTCCACCAGCGAGCACCAGTGATTCCTCGTCGTGGAGCTCACCATCTACATCCGGCGGTACGGCCAGTGGTCAGGAGTCAGATAGGTGATGTGGATAGGATGCATTCATTAACCATCTTACCGTCCACTGTAGAATTGGAGTAACCAGTTCCACGAGCGGAAGCTCAGGGGCTACTACAAGTTTGCCACCAACGAGCACCAGTGATTCCTCGTCGTGGAGCTCACCATCTACATCCGGCGGTACTACGGCCAGTGGTCAGGAGTCAAATAGGTGATGTGGATAGGATGCATTCGGTTAACCGTCTTACCGTCCACTGTAGAACTGGAGTACTGCTTGCGATTGTCGCAAGCTCTCTTGTGTCCGTTTGTTTCCTTGTTGCAGTCGTGATCTTGGTATTCTGGGCCAGGGGCCGTCGGCACCGCATCTACCAACACAAGCTGCCCGACCAATTCAGCGACACACAGGAAAACCCATCTCAGGACGAGTTGCGGCCGACACACCGCGGTGTTGTAATCCCACATAATGCGCGGCCGACGGAGGCGCTGCGCGGTGGGCAAGAGAACGATGTGCTGCCCCATAGTGAACTAGAAGAAGGCTCGGCTGATGAAGCGCCAATCACTCTGCGGATGCGGCAGGTCGAGGCGCAGTTAGCGGCTCTGTTAACGGTGGGACTGCCTCGGAGTTCACCGCCCAGTTACACAGGATCACGGCGCATCTCTTTATAAATAGGAAGGATACTACGATAACCAGTCGAATGTTACGGAGTTTTACCACAATCCTTTATACACCACATAGCCAGCCATTTCATCATATGTAGGACATTTAGATGTGTAGAATACGCAAATTCTTACCGCACACTGATACACCTGAAAGAACAATCGGAGATGTGGCGGAACCGGTGAATGACCAAGAGTCGACTGGAACGTACTATGTCGGAAAAATCCTGAACGATCCGCTGACAACCCATTTTAAGCCCGTAATACTTGACCTGGCTTATAACACATAGTTGAAGTTTGTATAGCCATCATAAGCCGTCGTAAGCCATGGCACGGATTATGAGCACAGGGAAGCCCTTGGGACCCCCGGGCTGGGTGCATATGAGCTTAAGATGGCTTGGAAGTCGTTGCAATTCGAGCGGCGGCGGGCAGCTTTTATTTTTTCAAATGGGGGGCGCGGTATATGACGGCAGGCAGCATATAATAAAAGATGAAAACAAATCATAATTGGCCGTAGCTCTTTTACATGCGTTGAAAATATCACATTAATCACCGATGCTGTCTCAACAAAGATGCAGCGGCTGCCCTTCGGTTGGCTTCGCGATCGTCGACGCAGCCGCAGTACGGTGTGTTGATTCGCCAGGCGACGGGGAGGTGTTATGCCTTGAGCAGATCACCTTGAATCTTCAAGTCGGAAACCAAAAGGATTGCAGTTTTGCCTCAGGGAGTGTTGATATTGAAGTCAGATGTCTTGACGTCTTGAAGCTGACGGGCGGTGATTTTTGGTACAGGGAATCAGATCTTCGCATGCCTGGAAGTCTTGAACGGTCGAGGTCTACGTCGGGAGTTTAGTTTTGTGGAGGCTCGCAAGTCTGGGTCGATGTGTCTTGAACATCGAAATCTTGGGCATCTTTGAAGCCGAAGAGCGGGAATTTTTCAAGGGAGCCAAAATATTGCATTTTGAAGGTCACAAGGTGCATCTTCAGTCATGAAGCTTGAAGCCTTGGGTGTCTTGGAGTTGAACGCCGGCGGTGTCGAGCTTGGAAATCTTGCGGCGTCGAAAACACATGTGACGTCTTGTGGCACCTGCTGAGGATTTGAACACCTGGTCACTGCGTTCAGACCCCCCTGTAGGCACAGGTCTGCCGGATCCCAATAGGCAGATGCGTAGGCAAACCAGTGTGCCTACCCCTGCCCATCCATCTGCCCATCCCTGCCGTGGTGGGTCTAGGTATTCCGAGCAGAATAGGCACACATAGACTGACATAGGCCGATAAGCCTATCTAAGCCTAGTTGGCCAAATTCAAAATACAACATGCTTTGTACCCATACACCCAGTTCAACCGAGACCAACATAGACCCAGGGCAGCCAAGGTTGGCCAAGGTCGGCCAAGATAGGCACACCACCGTCGGTGAAGATCGACAAAGGTGGGCAGACTGTGCCTTGGTAGGGATACTAGACCAATGTTGGCCAATGCCTATTAGCGTAGACCAAGGTCGGCTTGGGTAGGCAACCCATAGGCGGAGATTGTCGAAGGTGGGCACATCTGTGCCTACGGGGGGGTCTGAATGCAGTGGGTGTCGTGGTCCTTGAAGGGTTGGTAGAATGTGATCATAAAACGGTCAGACAGAAGGCCTAGAGGGGCCAAAACGGACGGATACATAGAATATCTTAGTGGAAATGCCAAGGTCATCGGCGTAAGCATATCTATATATATAAAGGCAAAAAAAAAAAAAAAAAAAAAGGTTCAAATGCCGAATTTTCTAGGGTGTCATGGAAAATTTCGGTGGCTGCCGAAATGTCGAATAGGTAAAATGGGTCACGCGTCACCCCCCCCCCCCCCCTGTCGATTTGATCGGAATAGTACAGTAAACTGTAATTTCTGCAGGGCAATCCTTTCGCGGGCATTTGATTTCCAGTTACTAAGGAGTCTCTCCAGCATCCTGTCATTGTTGTTGAGTGACTCGAGAATTTCTGCTGAAAAGAATAGTGCATACAAGCAGAGATACAAGTGTGATTGTGTACCATGGGTACGGTTCGACTTGGAATGTGAGTGTTCACCGGAGATACCACGATCCGTGGTAAGGTGAGAGTGGATACAAGGATGCTGAAAGAATAATAGCTGGGAGGCCTGCTCAGTTGAGCCATCGAGGGGCACAGACACGATGGACCTGGCACGGTACATCATCCCGAGCCATTAGCAGTTGCCATATTTGAAATGTGTCCCGCCCGCTGAGCACCACAGGGTGAACACCTGCAAATTTCTAACCCAGTGGAACTCCCAGATACCTAAAGCTCTCCTAGCTGGAAGACATGTCAAGATTTTCACCAGTAGATTTACCCAAGCGGCCTGAAATCTTCGATCAAATCCAACCGTTTGATCCACCAGGCAGACTCAACGGGGGAAAAAAAACGGTAAAAATGGTTTATAAATGTTTTCAAATGGAAATGGCCGGACCCTTACTCTGCTTTGATTCTCTACGTCACCTGGTTGCATTGTGACCTCAGGAATTGATAAATGACCCCATAAATCACCTCATTGGTCTCTTATTGTGATCAAAATGTTGAACATCCCCCTGGACAGGTCTAAGATGTAGGCAACCCAATATTACACACCAGACTCGGTTAGCAACTCTCAAGGGCTTGCTCGGACATTGGAATCGGTTCGAGTTTTCTCTGAACTCTCTTCATAATCCGAGGTTTCTTGGCCACAGGGGGCAGAAATTGCATTATACTAAGAAATGGTGGGCAAGACGCACATGAATGGTTGTTCAAGACCTCACGAAACTCTTAATCTAACACCATGCAATCTTGCTGTGTGGCGCAATTCATATGTCGTTAATTAGGACAATACTTCCTGCAAAGGCATATCAACTGCGACGAAAGCATCTCTTTTCCCAAGGAGTCTTTTAACGTCGTCCAGCGGGCACTGGCATTCAAACATGAAAGAACCTTCGAGTCCTGTTTATGGCTCTTTCGTTGCCCAACACGTCGGATAAGGATAGATGCAACCCACGTCTGTGATAAAATAAGACTGTTTTCCCAGCCTCGATCGCGGGAAGGCAGTAGACAGCAACGCGGCCCGTTTTGAGCGCAATTACCCAATCCGTGTTGAGCGGTGATCCATAACAAATAAATATTGCTGCTGTGGCAAATGCACATGAATCAGAACATGAATACTTTTCAGAGAGAACTGAAATCGGGTTGGATACGCAATTTCGGTAATCCAAACATCTGAGGTGAAGGAGATTGCCAAGGGAGACGGGCACGGAGTAGCAAACATCCATCTACACCCGAAACCTTCGTGTACTTGCACCCCAAGAAGTCAGCATTAACGCGCGGGACGATGCCGTGAGCTTAGACGGGGTCAACGACCTCCGTGAGATGACCCGGGTACAGACCCGCAAGCGTCCTGCGATCAGAACTCCACGTCGGGGGGACTTGACTCCTTCAGGCATATTCGCGTCCCGCATGTGAGGATCCGCTAGATATTCCTCAATATGAACATTCTGAAAACACATCCCATTGGCCAATTTGGATCAGCCATTGGCTGCACACTGAAAAAAGCCGTCAGATGGCCTGAAGGCTCCTGCGCCAACTATCTATTATTATCCGTGTTTACAGTAATTCAAACGGAGAATGTATGCGGATCAAAGTGACTTCATCCATGAATAGAGAGGTCCAGCACATCATTCGCCCTGCTGCTCCAAACACAAAACTTGGCACCGCGCCTCTTCGGCATGGATGATTCTTTTTTGGCAGATTGAGCCGATGCGCCAGAGGTTTTCCTTGTACAAGAAGAGTCCTACGTACTGGTTGCATATTCACCAGAATTCTCCCCGAATCCACAATCCGAGTGCGTTGAGGTCCCAGTCAAGCACGTGGCAATGATCACACACGAAAACACTACTTTCCTAATTTCCCAGAAACTCCCCCCAAATTTCATTCTGGCCAAAAAAAATGATGCAGAAACACTGCGTTCCCAGGGTTCGTAGGCAGAGGCTTTGCCTACCATGATAGGCATACATAGGCAGATTTTGTACTGGGGCCAGTATGCAGCCCTCTGTTCAACTTCAGTACGCCATATAACTCGTATATAAGGCTTGTGTTGATTGTTTTACTTCGCTGGTCGCTTATTTTGGCGGTTACGGCACGATACGGCAACCTGTGGGAGCTCTCGGCCACGAGGCAGCCATATCAGGCCATTTCGATCGGCTTCGATTAATTAATGGAATCTTGGCCTAGCAACGGGCTTGAGCCTACTGTTGCGTTTCGACCAAAGGTTCACGGGGTGTCACCCGTCACCTCAATTGTTCACTGGTTACAGTGTTCAAAAGTCAACCGAGGCCGTCACTGGCTTGGCTATTGTTCATTTTGCCAAGTGACTACCTGGACTGCGCCGATGGAGGCCCATGCTCGCCTGAGAGTATTGGAGCCTATTGGAGCTCACCAAAGGCGATCCGCGCACATATGGGGTTCAAGAAGGCACTAAAAATTATCGAAGAAAGGATGAACTGGCTCCTCTCCGTCACAAGCGGTCGGCTCACCACGAACTTGTGGAGGAAGCAACACAGCAGATCAAGGCAGGTAAGGCTACGCATGACATCAGGCTCGTAACTACCATACTGACCTTGCGCAACCGGTCTTTGGGCTGGGTCGCCCAAGCCATCGAGGACGTCAGGCACCCGGGGATAATTACAAGGGTGCGTTGATTGATCTATAATTGTTCTGTTGATCTAACAAAGTTACGCAGGCCTTTGAGATGTGCCGAGTCGGAAATTGGAACCTTTCTCATGCTTCACTCACGTCGCCCGAAGCTCTGGCCGGTCTTCGCGACCTTCGAAAAACCAATCCAACGCTGCATGCGTCTCTCTCGCAGACGACCAAGACAGATCCCACTTCGGGGGCGCCCGACAATGGCGATGGCGAGATTCGTACCTGGATGGGGATGTGTAGGACGACTGTGATGTCCCTCTGGGCGTTGTTTTAGCACATTTTGCTTCGGGTGGATCTGGCATCGCGGCTAATTTATCTGTTGATGCTAACGGCGGAATCACTCGGTCGGGAGATGCAGAGGCCTAGGATGCTGAGCCTGAAGAATTGGATGAGCCGTCTAGGGGGCCAGCGTTATCATGTCGGAAAAATCGAAATTGGCTTATCTGGGTTGACCTGGCCTTGTCAGCTTGAGTCAGCTTGTCAGGATTTCCCTGGCCTGATAGGCGTCAAACCAGGCGTTATAGAGCCTGATCAGCCTGACTGGGCTTATCACGCTGACAGAGGCTTATAAGGGCTTATAAGGCAATTTAACACATTTCCGCAAAAGCCTTACCCTTTTTACAAGGGTACTTCTAGTACAAGCGATCAGATTACTTATGATTTATTTAACTATTCATTTACCTACATGTACATTTCTCTATCATTTATATGTCTATTAACTAGCAGTATGCCCATGCTACGCTACGGGAGTGTATTGTATTTTTTATAAGTTGAGTCTGATTCCAAAAGATGCCGCTCGTCGCCAACCTTCGGTTGGCTCCTCATGGCCTTATAGGCAGTTCCAATGTTCAATTTTTTCATTGTCTCCGAAATCTTTAATGCCTAAGACACCTTGAGGAGCTTGAAGGAGGTTTTCTCTGTAGCTGACATTCGCAGGCCTAGGTATCACTTAATATCCTGGATAAATGAGAAAGGAAAAGCATTTGCTTGCTGGTTGAGAAACAAATAGAATGCTCACCATGTATCTGAGGTCTATTCCGTCTCAACTCTTTTATCAGTTCTGACTCTGTGCTCGTTTACACTGGCATTGTGCACACTACTGATGAACATGATGTGGTCCTCAAATCAATTACAGTTCTTAGATCACCTCTATATAAGCTGACCTGAGTGAGAAGTCATATCTTGAGCCGAGATGTCTCAGGCTGCAGATTGCACTGTAGACCTTATTTGTGCCTACTCATCCTGTCTGCCGTTTGACCCGAAAAAGGTGCAGGTAACATATGGTCGCATGCGGCAGGCAGGTCTAAAATGTTAGCCAGCACCACTCAAGATTGAAAGTGGGTCACTGACCATGATATTCTGTTCTTCTTTCTCACTGAATCCCACTCAAAATCCTGGCTGAAAATATTCTTCCTATCCAGAACTCGAGGTTAAAGAGGTTAAATTAAGCAGGTTAGACACATAGAATGACCCTTTTCAGACAGTCGTATCCAGCAATATGTGTACCACGACAAAAGACCGAATTGAGGAGCATCAGACAATGCCGAAAAATGCCGACTCTTGCCGATGATCGATGTGTTCGCAGTTGCTGTTTGCCGACTGTTCGCATCGATGGGATCTGCGCGGCATCCCAACGAATGTCCTGCAATTTTGCCTAATTTTTCTGTTCATTCTACACAAAGGTTAGTATCTGGTCACATTGGCAGATGCTACCATGTATCATACGATAAAACCCGTCCCTTCAGATCCTTCGGGGATGAAGACGGTGCTGGCAAGCTTCTCGGACACATTTCGGACTCGATGTAGATCCAGCTCACCATCGTGACATTATACATAGCAATTCAACATTTTGCTGGATAATCGAACACTGTGGTGGAGTGGTGGAGTGTGTTACCTCACTGGAGCCTTTTGAGCCAATCAGAGTGTGTGGTCAGACATAAACCACTCTTAATTCTTATGTAGATTAATATCTACAAGTGGAGTCTTGCACGCTTACATGGAGTGTTCACGTTAGGAGGACGTCACTTGAGTTATGTACCTTGTTCGGGCCACGAGTTGAGTCTGGATTTTGCCTCGATTGAGCTCGTTTGACTTGATTATTTTAATTTTTCAATCTATTTGAGTACTGTAAACACATTTGGAGGTTGTTCTGAACATCACTGTGTGGTATTTTTCATTCCTCAGAGGGGGAATCTGACAGAGCCTGACCAGCACCTGATTAAACCTGATATGCCTCCCTCAAGCAGCCTGACCAGACTCCACCAGACCTGATATGCTCATCAGGTTCCGTCAGTCCCTGATAAGGTAAATTGGATTTTTCCGACATGACACGGACCTGCATGGGAGGAGCACTAGTTTTTTTGTGTAATTTTTCGCGCCTTTTTTCCTCTCAAATTTAGAATGGCTCAAAAATCATTTTCGCGCCCTTAAGACGTCGAAAAAGTCATCGTTCATTCGCTCGGCGTCACCGTCACATGCACCAAAATTGTTCAGTTCAGGGGTCCCCGTCACCCGTCACCTGAACCTTTGGTTGAAACGCAACAGTAATAGTAGGTGGATTGAACACTTGAAATGCACCAGAATGTAGGACAACGGCCATCGCAGAGGAGAAGGAGTGGGGGTTGGAAGGCTGAAGTCGACCGATGTAGACCGACCAGTAGGCCCAGCTAGGCCAATTTGCCGTCGGCAGACTCGGTCTACTAACGTAAACCGATGTAAACCGATGTCAGCCCGGCTAGACAGACTCGGCCGACGGGGCCTCGGAATGCAGTGAAAACAGGGTAACTGGGTTACAGCTCTTTGCGGTACAACAGGCGCGGTCCCGTTTTTTTTTTTTGTTTGGCAAATTTTCACGAGAACGGCTGCCCTGAGCTCAATTCTCAACCGTTTCCCCTCAGGATAAGCTCATTCAATTCGCATTGAAAATCCGCAGCGAATGTAATACCGGTATTTTGATCTTTCTACATAATAGAATTTCTCCCAGAAAGAAATGGTTTTGAGTAGGACACCTGTAGCACTCGGAATACTGCCCCGATTAGCCTAGTATTTGGATATGCTATACATCGGATGTGTCCCTAGCAAATGTGGGTGTTTATGGAACTTAATATACTCAAACCTCCATGAACAGCTCTACTTATGGTAGTGTCTTCATATCTACTTCGCTAAAGTGTGCGCTGGATCACAATCATTCACCATGTAGTATAAATAAACACACCTTTATCTAGGGACACATCAGATGTATGGCATATCCAAAAACTAGGCTAATCAAGGCAGTATTCCAAATGCTACAGGTGCCCTACTCAAAACCATTTTTTTCTGGGAGAAATTCTATTATGTAAAAGGATCAAAAATACCGGTATCACATTCGCTGCGGATTTCCAATCCGAATCGAATGAGCTTATTTTTAGGGGAAACGGTTGAGAATTGAGCTCAGGGCAGCTGTTCTCGTGAAAATTTGCCAAAAAAAAAAAAAAAAAAAAAAAAAAAAACGGGACCGCGCCTGTTGTACCGCAAAGAGCTGTAATCTCACTCATATTTGCAAAATTGCCGTGATATGGGTGCTGAAGAAAGAAAAAAAAGAATCATCAACTCAACATTTCAAGTCGTAGACTTTTTGCGCCATCTGGATTTAGGTCGTCACAATACCTTAGGCGGGACCCCTGAAACAAACAACTCCCTTCCCACATTCCAGCCGATCATCCCGATTGGATGATGAGATCGGCGTTACAGGATTAAGGGATTTAGTGGGCCGAGATCCATGAGTTCCCCTCCCAAAAAAAACAGCGAGATGAAAGAAAGCGGTGTGGATGAATGTACCAAAATATTGCGTCTGACTTGGGGGCGCTGGGAGCGGAAGAATTTGACAGAATGAGCATAGAAAGAACATGCAGAAGAATTGGAATCAGGACCTGACAAGTAGCCGGAGAGATGCTGAGTTTGTGGCGGCGGATATTAAGTTTTTCACGGATAGCATCGCCATGGGGGATCGAGGTCGCAGAACGGGAGAGGTAATAGATCGAGCATGAAGAGCACAAAGTGTGATACACAGATGGAACAGCAAACTAGAAATGAAGTGACATGGACTTTGAGATAGATTCAAAAATCTAGAAGAGCAGAATTTGGGCTGGAGACGTGTTACTCGTGGCCAGTGCTGAGAAGCAAAGAGTCGACGTCGGTCCCAAGACGAGAAATTATAAGACGAGCAATTATTTGACTTTATTTGTGAGTTCCTGGTTGGCTGAACGCCAGGGGAGATGTCTAGAGTACAGGGAAGAGCAGCATCTGGCCTGGAGACATGTTACTCGTGGCCAGCGCTGAGAAGCAAAGAGTCGATGTCGGTCCCAAGACCAGCAATTTGACTCTGCTTGTGAGTTCCTGGATGGCTACACGCCAGGAGAGATGTCTAGAGTACAGGTATGCGGCGCGCGGGGTGATCACCGATCACGCACAAAGACATCAATACGAGTTGCCTAAATAGGCGATTTTCCATCCATTCTGTGAAGACCTGCGAATCGGTTGTCGTAAAAGACTCGCGAGGATTGCGGGAGCATTTTTCATTTGCTATATAGATGATATGAAAGTAGCATGGGTATTCGGAGGGATATCGGTTCATATGCACGGGTACGTATCCGAGTCCGTATGATATGTGGGTCGCCCTCGCCCTCACCGCATACCCCGCCGCCAA
This sequence comes from Mycena capillaripes, assembly GCA_029204075.1. Lineage (NCBI taxonomy): Eukaryota > Fungi > Basidiomycota > Agaricomycetes > Agaricales > Mycenaceae > Mycena > Mycena capillaripes. The sequence goes on along the minus strand of JARHKZ010000058.1, from coordinate 264,175 downwards.
CGCACAAGCCCGCTGCAGTTAACCGTTGGTGCCACGCGCTTGAAGCGCGGGCGGAAATCCAGATGCATGGGTGGTGCGATCTGCCACGTCGCGTTCGTGGTGCGTGGGAGGTCGAGGGGTCGAGCGGAGGCCGGCGTCGGCGCAGAGGATGGGCGCAGCGCGCGGGGAGGCGACGAAGGCGGCGTAACGGTGGGGGAACGCCTCCCGCACTTGCTGCCGGAGTATTTGGGGTGCACGCGCTCGAAGCGCGGGCGGGCATCCAGGTGCATGGGTGCCACATCACGCTGGCGGTGCGCGGGAGGTCGAGGTTTCGGGCGCAGGCCGGCGGGATGGACGTGGTGCGCGGAGAGGCGATGAAGGCGGCGTGGGGACGAGGGGAGCACGGTCGGCGTCGGCGGGGGAGGGGCGAAGAGCGGTAGGGAAGTGGGCGGCGGCGCTGCGGAAGATGGTCGGGGTGCGTGCCGTGCCCTTGTTTCTGGGCAAGGAGGGGGCAGGTGTGAGCGCGCCCAAGACGGTGTGTACACAGAGGAGCGCCTGTTGGACAGGTCAATGAATGAAGGTGAGATGAAAGAGGATTAAATGCGTACGTATTGTGTGAGACGTGTCGTAGGCACGGCGCCATGGGTTAATAATGCGCCGATACGGGAGAACGCGGCGTGGATGACCGTAGGTACGCTCTCGTGTATTTCGTTGTGAAACACGCCATAGAAAAGGATGGAATACCTACGAGGTCATCAGCAAAGATCGATCGGAGTATAAGGGCACGTACGATGCTCGCGATGTAGGCAATCCGCGTACATGCTGTGAGACGAAAATTCTCCTCTACGCAGAACAAGTGTGGCGCAAATATTCAGACGCAGTAGTCCTCGGGGACCACTAGGAGGGGCGCTGCAGCACCTCAAAGTAATGGGGCAAAAGGGACGCGCACAGCGGGCGTGTGGGGAACTGGAAGGGGAGGCACACGAAATCAGCGCAAGAAGCTGATATGTGCTAACGCACGACGCACCTCAATACGCCCACTTCGCTCCTCCACCCGTCTTGCCAGCACTGCCTGACGAAGAATTGTGGCCTGTGGATTCACAAAAGCAAAAAAAGGGCAATGCAGTGAGTAATGTACGAAAAATATAAGCAGAATACGCGTACCTCGCCTCATGAAGACCTTGCAATACGCTTTTCCAACCGACGCCGTGGTCGTGGGGAGCCGCAAGACTTCATCGCGGCGTCCTGTGGTGGGGGCTACAGCAAAATCACAGCGCATGGAAGCGCGTGTGACGCGCGGGATGCGCGGAACGGACTTAAGGTGTAACCGCGGCACTGGGTGGACGAGCGAGGCGGGACGATGGGGCGGACACCGTGATGGGCGGGGAGACTCTGTGGAGGTAAGCTGAATAGTTGGGAAAGGGAGAGGGTGGCTTCACGCACCTTCATCGTGCATCCTTCCTACCCATGCGAAACGACGCCTTTGTCGCGCGGCGACGACCATGAGAGAGCAAGGAGAAGCCTGCACAGCGCCCATGCGAATGTGAGCGTCGACGGGCACTGTGGCACGGGCGCAGCATCGAGGAGAACGCCGGCGGCGGTGAAGCGTTGGGCAGGCGGGAGGAGGTAGAAGGGCGTTGTTTGCACCATCGGCGATCAACGCCGAACGGCCGATCCTTCTCGGCACGGCCCCAAAACCAGATGCATTCACTTGCACCTCGATAATCTGGCGCAGCCGCCTCTCTTCATGCGAGTACACACAATAATTCCGGCCTCACTTTCATCGAGTCGGAGCATCACTTGACACTACTAGTATCTGCTCTACAAGTTGCTAGGCAGTGACAACTCTCTCGCCCTCTGCACGTCGTTCCCATCATCGCAATCCTGGTCGACGTTGTTTTACACATTATTTAGCTGATAGTCTAGGCAATATAACCACAACACATTGCTGAACTACACATTCCTGCATTTGGACGAATTTTATCGAACCTGTTGTGTATTCAGTTGAATCTGCTGCACGTCAGCGAACCTGTTGCACTATACAGGTCAAAACGAACCTAAGTAGTCACTTGGTCTCATGACGTCTCTTCGTACATGGGTGGAACCTGGCCAGCGCGAACCTCCCGTGTTAGCACGTCCATTTGCGACTGCAGGCGCAGGATGTGGCTCTCTAGCTGCGAACCATCGCTACCATCACCTTCACTGCGCATCTGCATTCTTTCCTGCGAATTCTGAGGAAGTTGCTGTCGACGAGCAAGGTCTGGATCTATCTTGCGTGGCGTCGACGGCTGGGAGGACTGAGAGAGGAAAGGTTCCGTCACTGCGTTTAGTGTTAGCGGGTCACGAACCGCCGTAGCGCGAGTGGAAAAGGAACGCACTGAAGTCCTTCCTAGCAGCTTGATCCTTTCGCCGCTTCCTCTTAAGAAGCCAAACTCCCAACGAACTACACACCACCAAGAATATAATCCCACCAACGACGCCGCCAACGATGGAACCAACATCTATTTTGCGCTTGGGAACCGGCATCCTCGACGCGAGAGAACTTGGATTCTCGCCAGCGCCGGTTGTAGTAGTGTCAGAGGAGACACTAAAGTCCGGTTTATCCCTCGCAATCTGAAACGATGGCTGGTACGTCAGATAATCAATCGCCATCGTAGGCAGCGGCGTTCCTGAGAGCTCCGTGACGTTCACCACTAGGGTATGGTTCCCCGGGCTGAGGGTGTTCGCGGAAAAATACGTGAAGTGCGGTTTTACGGGATCGCTGGAGAGGCCGCTGGTGAAGGTGGTGGAGTTGGTGTTGCCGTCAAGCGTGAAGTCCATGCGGACGATCCAGTTGTCGGTGCTAGGGCTGCCGGGAGTGATTCCAGAGACTGAAATCGAAGTTCCTATGATACCACTTGAGTCCTCCCACGAGACGGAAAAAAAAATGGAAGCTCATCCACACGCACCAGCAAACCGAAATGTAAACGAGTCCCCCGGCGTACTTGTCGCATGCGTCGTATTCCCATGCGGGGCAACGTCCGCGGTGAAATCCGACATCGTCGTGTCGTTCGCACCGACAAACTGGCCCGAGGGCAGCGAGCAGGGAATCGGCAACGTGAAATTGTTCTGCTCCGTCCACCCCGTGCCCGCCCAGGTGATCTCCGTGCTCGTGTCGTCCACGAGGATCCTCTGGCCCTGCAGGCTGGTCAATTCCCCGACAGTGACGACTACGTAGTCGAGTGCGAGCCCGCGGAAGCCGTTCAGGCCAAGTTGAAATTGCGTGGAATTCGGCAGAACGTCAGTGCTGTAGATGAGCCCGCCGCGTGCGGGGGCGGGGTAGGTATATGGGGTATAGCTCGAGATTTGCGTGATGTCTGTTTTTCCGCCGTCAAATGCGGGGCTGCTGATGCCGATAGTTTGGTTGAAAAGCGACGGGGGTGTCACCCCGTAGTAAGATGCCGACGTTCCTAACACCAGAAGCGCTGGCTCATTCAGAAAGAAAAAACCTATTACCAGTTTCTGAACGCACCCTCAAGCTGAAGCGCCCATGCGCCCTCCCCGAGCGGGGGCGGGGAATATACGACCAGTGTGTCGTTGTACCCGCTTGGAAACCAATTATGCAGCCCATCCCACTCGGCGATGCGCCAATAGACGGGTAAGCGGACGGTTCCCTGTGTAACCGTGTGCTGGTTGAAGAATGTGTCGTCAATTATAATCGTTACTGGATCCGTCGCCATGTTGAGTCGAGGTGAGGGTGAACTTCCCTTGACACCGATTCGGGGGGACAGAAACTGTAAAGAGAGGATGGATCGACCAAGGCATAAGTTGAAATATGGTTTGGTAGAATTATATGGGTGCATCGCCTCGATCAGCGCCGAGGTTGCAAAATGGAGATATTTTCTATAGCCAACATCAGGTTTGAGCTTAATTAGCCGGAATGCACCCGCCTACACATATATTACTTCTATACTGGCTTGAAACTTTTGAGTATACCTATTGCTGCAGACATGAATATGGAGGCTGGCCAAAAAAAGAGAGTGTTCCGAGACTGATTCACGCGACGATCATCTGTCAACGCTTCATTCGCATCACGGTATGACGGTCTGACTTAGCACTTACGCAGATTGAGTCCGCAAAAGATTGCTTCATCCAGATTCCAGCCTGAGCTTGGCTCATGTATTATGTCAGGAGAGACTTCAAAGAATTCAAGTTGCAAAAAGAGCGAAAAAGAGAGAGAAAAGCGAGAATTTAGAGTAGTACTAAATTTAAACCAGCGCAACTGACAGTTGCAGTTTGATCCTGTTTGATCTCAACAGCCCAGGTTACGCATGTTCGGCCAACTGTCTACCTTTCGATCTCTTCGACGGCACGATAGTATCAAGTCCGATGTCTCATCGGAGATAAATCCTCCTACGGACATCACACAAATAGTGCTGGGAAGGTTCGGTTCGGTTCACGTTCAGGGCACTTCGCTCTGAACGCTGAACTCGAACGCCGCGTTCGGTTCAGACCAGTGCTGAACCTCGAACCTGAACGCAGGTTCAGGTTCGGTTTCGCGTTCGAACGCGTTCGAACCTCGCCAATTTCGGCCTTCTCGGCGACCAAAAATCAGGTCAAAGATGACCAGGGATAGGATTTTTCTGTGAATGGAACGCACTACAAACGCTGTAGCACGCATTAATGTCCTCCACAGGTGTACGGGGATCACAATATAGTTACCAATATTCTTTGAACGGATGACACGTGCTCAATGTTACTTGAAGAGATCAAGATTTGTCCCAATTCTTTTCAACAAGATGCCAGAGAATTTTGTGAAGGTGAGTAGCACTTGTTGCCGAAAGGTCTAAGCCAAAGGGTGGCCAGAAATCGCCGAAAATGATGGGAAAATGAGCCAATTATTCAATTTTCAGGTTCAGCGTTCGATTCGGTTCGAACGCGACCCTCACCGCCCGAACGCCGAACCTGAACGCCGCGTTCGGTTCAAGCAACCCTTGAACCCTGAACCTGAACTCGGCGTTCAGTTCGGTCCGGTTCAGGTTCGAACCGATTCCTGAACCGGACCTTCCCAGCACTACACACAAACCGATCGTATTCCAAGTTAAAGAATATCCCAGACCGTTTCTTCTGTCCCCACTTACTTTGTTCTGTCTGATTTTCGAACACTGGCGCTCATTTCAAATTTGGGCTTGCTTTATGCTCGAAAGGCTGTAGCACATGGTGTGCTTCTGGATTGGCTCACAAGGGCGTAAAATGTGCCCCGTGAAAACTGAAGGCAAATGTACAGACAGCACTATTGCAATATGAAAGGGGACTGGAGGCTATGGGCAGACACAAATCACAGACCTCTTGCCTAATTCTTCTATTTGTTTCAGCAGCGCATCGAGCGTCTGGCTCCTCTACTCTCCCCGAATTCCCCGAATGGCTGTGCGATTCTCGAATATGAAAGCTCATCTGGTGGACATATTTAGTCGATCTCTGACGCGTGCACAGCGTTGGGGTTCGTCGTGAGAGCTAACTCGGCGTGAACGGCAGAAGTTGAGTATCCGGGCACTACTTTCCTTATCGGCTGCCACTCAAAGGTACGACTCTGGAATTCTGTCTTCGCAGTGTTTAGATCGTATTGCCTGGTATGAAATGGAGTACCCAGATGCGCCACAGCGTGGAAATACCGGCGACTAGTCTCAATAATATCCCGCATCTATCCCAGATTCTACGTCTTTCTCAGCTATTTCCAAGGATTTGGTAGATGCGAGAAAGCGAGCAGACAATCACTCACAAATGGTCTTTTGCGCCTGAAATTCAAACGCGTAGTCAAATCAAATATTCGGGGGTGTGCCCCGTGGGCGCGGGATGGCCTGCATCTTGGAATGAGTCACTATCAATCTTCGGTAAGCTGTGCACTAGCTCCCGCTATCATCGCCCTTGGTCTCATGTCGCGTCAATATTTAGACGATGCACCCAAAAGTCCCCGGCCGACTTTTATATCGGCAATACAGCAATGCCCTCTGTCCATCCCTTCCCCTCGCTCGCGATGATAACTCCTCGAGATGATTCTAAGCTCCTGATAACAGCCGCGCAGCTCACAGGCTTATATTTCGAAACCCTGGCTTATGGAATGTACTTGGTAACTTGCTGTTTTTGCGCCAAGACATTGTTCTGGATTTCACAGCCCGGTGGAGTGGAGCGATTGAGGCGGCGAAACGAGGTCCGGTGGATAATGGTCAGCGTCTTCTGCGTCATCTTCATTGTGAGCACGTTGGACGATGTTATCGGAATGGTGCATATCATGGCGGCCTTTGTGAGATACAAGGGTCCAGGAGGAGCCAAGGAGGAGCTCACGAATATCCGTGACTGGATTAACATTATACGGGTGAGTATCTTTTCTGACGCTCGATCGAGATAGCTAACATCCCTAGACCTTTACCCAAACCGCCAATATGATAATGGGCGATTTCGTCCTCGTATACCGATGCTACATCGTTTACGGTCGGCGGTGGAAAGTCATCGTGCCCTCGTTTATACTCTACCTCACGGGTATTGCTATGGCCATCGGGTTGATGGAGGCTCAAATCACGACTAGCAACGCCGCCATTACTCTGACTTCTAATGTCGTGAGACCTTGGTCGTCTGCTTTTTTTGCCATTACTGCCGCTCAAAATATCCTCACGACTTGTATGAAAGTTTACAGCTCACCCGCTCCACAGCGCTGACTTTCGTGTTTTAGCTCTTCTTGTGTGGCGCATATGGCGTGTCGAGCACCAAAATGAAAAGTTTCGAGCCGGAAACACCTCGCTCTCCGCTCCCATCCATCAGCCCCAACTTCGCAAAGTCATCCGCGTAATCGCCGAGTCGGGTCTCGCATACAGCACATTAGTCTTTCTGACCTTTGTGGTGGACATATGTAACAGCAATACGATCTACCCCGTCTCCGATGTCGCGAGTACAATCGCTTTCAAGGGATTCATAGACTGATTTTTCGCCGTAGGCACTTCAAGCGACGGGTATAACATTCAACGTCATCATCATCCGCTCGACTCTGCGTCGCGACGATGAATTCACAAACTTCTATCAACTTGAAAATGGCATAACTGCGCAAGGTGCAGGAGCAGTTGGACGAGCGCTCAGCAAATTGGAATTTCGATCCGCTGCAACAGTTGAGGAGAGTAAAACAGTTCAGAATATCAAAACCATTCTCACAGTAAAGTCGACTACGGACCAGCTCGACGGAGGGGACCACAGATTGGCGGTTATTGTATGAAGGGGTTTGCCGCCATGTGACGCCAGACTATCGCCATGCCATTGAATTCGACAGCCCCGAGGGATATCGTCGGTATACACTGTAGTAGGCTGTGCGGTTTATCGACCTGGCTTTGACACAGAAGATACTCATCCAGTTAGACCAAGACTGCTGAAACTCGCTATGGAGTTGCGATGAAGGATAGATGGTCGCGGTTGCGGAAAGAGCCTAGAAAATTTGACTAATATTGAACTCTAACAAGGGGCTGGTCCAGCGCTTCGCGGCCTCCCATCCCCTTATGTGCGTTTAATAAAGTCATAGGGGCACGTTAGCAGCAACATAATATTACAAAATGTTACGGTGCACTTGGTGGAATTGAACTAAGTTTGATATTCAGCTCGGGCCAGCAGTAAGGTAGCAAGATAAATTATCAGAACTTGGCTAACATAGAAGCACAATCTTGATTCCCCTTCATTCCACTATAAAATATTTTAGTCTGTTTTTGTTCACCTTTTTGAGCCTATCATAAGTAGAGAAGGTTGTCCCCCTCTGCATCACGAAATTAACTGTTTAATCGAAGCATTTTAAACTCCTCTGAATAAAAAATGCTTCAGAAAATTCCGCCTGCCTACAGTTCGCCGCGGCCACCCTTGCTTCGATGCGGTGGGAGTAGCACCACGGCAAAGGATGACGTCAGGTGCCGAAAATGCCGAATGATGGTTATCTATGGGCCGGCGAGAAAGATAGCTCGGGAGCCCGATGATCAAGGGCGGACAGCTGCCGCGATGTACGACATCAGCGGAGTTTAAAGCGGAGTGGCTTGAGACGGACACACGTAATTTATAAAGAGAATAAAGAGAGTTACAGCTATTTTGAAAACGATAGCAAATTTTCTTTTTGGACAAGGTTCGGCTCTGAGCACATCAGGGAAACCCCTCCCAGAAGATTTTAGCTATTTTCGCAAAAAAAATGCTGAAATTATGTCGATTTTCTCGAGTTATGCAAATTGAGCAAAAAGCTGAAGTCGATTCGCAAATTATCATAATTTGGGCAACTTTTGTCGTAATTTTGAGTGAAAGTTGCACCAAATCTCAGGGAATTACTTTCTAGTTTGGCGGAATAGTTTGCTCAGATTCATACAAATTGGACGCAGGAAATAGCATTAGGGTCATGATACCATACGGTATATCAACAGGACATGGTACAACAAATAAGTAAATGGGGGTAGGTAGACAGAACAGAAAATAACTGCAACTAGTCACTGTCCATAGGAAGACAGATTACGGAACTCCACCAGACGTCGTGTATCACATCAACGATGGCAGGAGCATGGAAAGGAAAAGTAGCAACGAAATTATAGAACGGTGATTCAGATAGTCTGCCGTGAGCAACGAGATGAAGAAGGGACACTGACCCGATATCATCGCCGTCCCTGCGCATGGTGACAACACTGTGAATAAGTTAGTGATAGGAAAGGACGGGAAACAGGGAAGCGAGATACGTTGTAGCTGTGGAACAAATATGTTTCCGCCTGGTTGAACAACTGGAAGTTATATTCTGTGAAAGCCGGTCAATCTTGAGGTAGCGGTAAATCTGTCGCTTGACTCACAATAAGAAGCATTGGGAGTAACCGCACCTAGTCATCGCCAATCAGTCAAGTAACACTAGGAAAGTCCAGTCCAACTAACATTGATTGACGGAGGAGGGGCTGAAACAGCCATGAGCACTGAAATAATTAGGGCAGGGTTGAAGCGACTTACCTCCTCGGTTGCCATGCGATCTCGGAAAACTCCGTGTCAGTGTTGTGATCAGTTTGTGAGTGATAAAGGAAGGGACGCGGGGTCCGTAATCGTACACGTATCTGCGGTCCATTCCTACTGTCATATATATTGACGTCCCTATACCAGACATCAACTGGCGAACACGGCGGATGAAGAGTGAGGGCAGTGCGCAGTGCGCACAGCGGGCGCGATGGGGTACGGCAGACAAGGGGTGGTTGGCGGCCCGTCGCAAAGCTAGATATTCTGCGAGGCGCAATTCCTGCATCACGGTCATCGAAAGTTAGCGTAAATTCGGGGAACGAGGACATGTGGCGCGGCGGAAAGACTCACCTTAGACATGTGGTAGACATGCCCGCACTCCTACTGAGATTTTATAGTGAGGAGACGGGACAGCGACGTGGGACAACTTCACAGATGAATGAGTGGTGGATGTGGGCGAAGAAAGAAAAGTGTTTGTCTGTGACTGTCACGAAACATAACATGAACGACGTTTGATCTCCGATCAACGTTTGTTCTGTGTTTTGATAGATCGGCTTTGAGCGGACTTTGAATGACTTAGAACAAAATTCATGTAATCCACGAATCCAGTGGAACGGTCTTTTGTGCACTGTAACTAGCAAAGCACTGGGTACTATTCTGAATACATTTATTGCAAGACCTGGACATCCGGGGCCCATTTGGAATCCCCTTGTCAAAATGAATTTAAATGACAATTGAATATCAGCAAAATGTGAACATTTACTGGACATTTCTGACAAAGTTTGAACACTTCCTTCGATTCCAACATCGTCAAAAATTTTGTAAGCTTTTTTGATGATGGAAATTTTCCTGATGCAGGGTCCGTGCTTGGATTCACATCTTCCTCCGTCACTGTCAACTCACTGACAGGTTTGGTTCCGAATGACAAGGAATAGCTGTAAGATTTCCGGAAGACTTTGGAGAAAGTGACTAAAATATTATCAGGGACCTACAAAATGGCTAACATTCACAACACTTTTCGTAGAATTCTGGCAAAAGTTGGCAAAAATTGCGAAAATTTAAAATTTTTTGGTGGCCACAAAAGATTTTAAGGAAAAATATCATAAATTTACAGGGGTGGTTTTCCCTGATGAGCAGCCGAGCTCCACACTGTCCACAAAAACCGATTCGAGATCAACATTTGAATAATTTGGAGCTCGGTTGCGGCGGATAGCTGCAGCTGGGTAGAGCCAGTGTGTCGTGCCGAACTCTGCTCGAGAATGAAAATTGGCTATCGTTTTCAAAATATCTGCAAGTGAATTCCCAGAGGAAAAATGTTTCGCAGTGTTCAGAGACGGAGCAGCAGCGTGTTGGACAGTACAACATTATAATACAGATAACGTCCTGAAGTTCGCATAATCCTATCCCTCCAAACGATTTGCTAGTTGTTCCCGCCTGGGATGTCCTCGTTGACCTTCCTGTCGGCAACCTCGTTGATGGTGTTATCGTCCTTCTGTGGGGCTCCAAAATCGTTGGCAACCTGGTCCACTCCTACATGACAGAAGATGCGGCGTTGAACTCGTGCAGCTCCCGAAAACAACTAGGAATGTACCCTGATTTACATCGTTGTCAGCGGTGCGCTCGATGCCGTCGCCGGGCTGGGCGTCCTGTCCCAACTTTTTCTCGCCAACTCCTTCAATTTGGTCCACGAGGTCAGACATATGAGTATTCGTTTGGATGGGGGGGAGTGGTGGGTGTGAATGGGCGATTGGGTGGGCTTTGGAAGTAAAACTGGGTGAAAGTCGATCTATATAACCAGTTTGGGGAGTATTTTGCGACGCGTCATAAGTTGAGAATGAATGTGGGGCACAATGAGCCGTCATCAACTCCATCATATGTACGTATCCATTCAACCGCGTGGGTGGAATCCCCAGGCCAATCCCTAGGCGCATTCCTCCCGCTGCGAATTTTTACAATCCAATCCATTTCGTTCCTGCCAGAGTGCAGTGAACGTGGTTATGAAATGTATGAACGCAGTTGGTGAAGTGATCTTGCCGAGGATGATTAAAAGTGAACTTTGGGCGCCAATGTGGAGCATAGGATAGCATGGGTACCTGCAGGTGCCTGCAAAAAGCACAGGATTGAACTTGTTTGGCCGTCAAATACTGACGTTCCTCGTCATGTGACGCAATCAGGCTTGAATCACAACCATCTACTTCCGCACTTTCTGCCTCAACCGTAGGCACCCGATATGGAAACTATTTTTGGCAGCTTCTCGGGATGCAAATATCTAAGGCAAATCCAATGTGTAGTAAATCAAACTTCCCGGCAGAGACCCGTTTAGTTACCTGGTATACATCCTGCATCCTTCGTACGCATGTGAAACGATGCCTTCGTCGCGCGGCGCTCGCTGGCCAAATGGAAGAATCGGAGTTTCCCTGATTTTGGGGTACAACGTCAGCGGAGATATTTTCGAGAGAAAGGGTCGGAACGAAGGATATAGGGACAGACCTTGGGTGGGGAGACGAGGGGATACTAGAATTGAGGGTGTTGCAGCAGATGCAGAGCGGCATGTCTATACAGCGAGGGACGAGCAAGGTTGTATAGAGCGTCTGTCTACGAGAGACTAAACGGCATGGGCGGTTTGCGGTACGACTGGATTTTCTCATTCCTCAATTGTTCAGCGGGCAGGTATTAAGTCGATCGCAAAAAGAGGGGGGCGACGACCTAGCCCTAGCCACGATACAGTTTTGGTGCTTGAAAGGATGCAGGACCTAGACAGACCGCGCGCATTCCAAAAAGTCAAATCTAGCGGCAGCCCGTCTTTTGCGATACCGCCACTCGGTTAGAGTCATTCCACGTCGGACCGCGTATTTTCTCTGCTTCATTCTGGATTTTGTGGTGAGGACGGGAGACCTCGTTGCGCCGACTCACAACACTTTTGGGTGGCTCAATGCTTTCTGCACTATATTCTTGCACCACAGCATCATCAGAGTCCGCTCTCTTGGCCGGCTTGCACCCTTGTGGCGTCCTCCGTAGACCGACCGGCATATGGACTCGAGAAATGCTTTCTGATCCTGGTGCAAGTGTACAACGACAGACGACACGATTGGCTCCCACTGAGTGCCATCTCGAACGGCTTCTTCCGCGCTCTCATTTCTTGTGTGAAACTGGTGGATGATGATCAGATATCGCCATACCTGGTGAACATACTTTTCGATATTATCCCGCCATCCTAATATATCACGAGATCGTCTCGATGTTGAAGAAGCACTACGTGACGTGGAAGACTTTGCTTCAACGCAGGCCTTCCGACGATCGAGTTTCTGTGAACGGTGGCAGCAGTTCTCCAGGTTGGCCCAGAAACACATTCGCGTGCTGAAGATATTCGACGCGGAGAACGCTGTTCGCCTTGGAGCATGCAATAATTCCGAGGTGATCTTTCAACAATGTCGTACCAAAACATCGCTAACGGAATTCATCCCAGTGCGGCAATATTCGGCCCAAAACTGAGTTGAAACGCTGCTCTGAGAGGATGCCTCTGCTTCTACTACTGCTCCAACACGGGCAAAAAACTCACTGGCGGACCGGCGGACATCGCGGCGCCTATTCAGGATACACGTTGCTCAACCTAGGTGTGTTTAATCCCCACTTCCATTACTGATTCCGGTGCGCCAAAGGCGAACGTCATACTTTCACTGCACGCGAACGGGGGTCAGTACATCGGTGGAGGATATATACGGCGGTGTGACCTTAAAATTGCTGGGCGACATGAGAGACACGACCTTTATGTCTTCTATCACCGCAAACTTCGCCGATTTCCGCCCACATCTGCTTGACACGCTGCACGACCCGCAAAGGCATATTGAAGTCATGAGCAATATCTTCGCTGCTTTCTCCAAAGTAAAGGCTTGGTAGATGACTCGCTCCTTGATTTCCCTCGAGTAGTGATTCCGAAGTGGTGTGACCCTGTTTTTTTTTGCGAGGCATGGTGGTAATAACAAGGAATGCAAAAGGAATGCGGAGACTCCGGAGAGTGACTTTGGTCATGGCACGTGAAATGTGACTCATGCGCTTGGGCATGTCATGAAACACCATCGAGCTCGTTTTTCACATATTTGAAAGTGGGGACCCAATCTTACATATGCCGGGGTATGTCCTTGGCAGAGGTTTAAGATTCAAGACTTAAGGATTTGCGACAACAAGAGTTCTGGTAAACAGTTACATTCAAACAGGTTTGACGCGCTGCACCGTGAGTTAAAATTTTTACTAAACCTTCGCGTCCATATTGAGTATACCATCCGCTAGATAATATGTTTACACTTGTCATATATAAAAAATAAGTCATTCGGGCGACTGGAAACATTCTTACAGGTGTTCTTCGCAGAAATGCGCCTAAAATCGACTTTCTGTGCTAGGAGAATCCTATCGGTTGTATAAAAAACCCAAGGATGCCATCCCCTGCGGATTTTCAATACCGTTCGAATGGGCTAAATTCCAGGGCAAACGGCAGCGAAATGAGAGCAGAACAAGTGTTCTAAGAAAAATGATTAAAAGCCGCCCAAAATCATAAAAATTTCGTCCGCGCCTTATGTTCCGCAAGCAGCTCTAATCTGTGCAATCATCAGTTCAGTATATAGTACTGATCTCGACGTTTAACTAAAATCTCAAATGTGCGCAGCCTGTGCTTCTAAATACCTGGCTATATGAATCCAAAATTATTGAAATTGGCTCAGAATTGACCGAGTAAGAGCCAATTTAAGCTCGGTTTTGAAACGGGTAACGGTCTGTCTTCCAGTAATTACCCACTTTTTTTAGTAAGAATTGAAAGCCCTATTTAGCCTCTCTTGAATGCACCTAACATTAGGCAAAACGGTCAAGAAATGGGCGAGAAACGAGCCCGGCAATGTGGGACATCAAATTTATTCTTATGCATCAAGTTTTGACGAGTGTCATTACTTATAATTATGCAAACAGCTGTAAATGCTCCGAAAAAAAATTAAATTAAATCAAACTGGTGAGAAGGGTGTCCACGAGGGATGCGGTCAAGAATCGAGATACTCCGAATCCGGGGATACACCATGGACATCCAGGACATGGAAGGGATGCGACGAAGGAAGTTTGATCAAGCGAGAAGGAGTCGAGTGTACGGAAGAAGACGAATGAAGGGCAAGTGAGGCTTAGTAAAAAGTAGGATAACAAAGCAGGCACGAACCTGAGGAGCGGGAAGTTGCGGAGCCATATTCACACCAAAAGTACGGGAGAGGAACGGCTCCGACTGATCCCTCGGACATCCAGGGACAACACAGTCTATTCCGCATAAGTTAACATTGCAGCTGTCGTGATTTTCCCTTACGGTCAAATGGGAATATTTCAGGACATGGAATGCCAAGGGGAGATCATGCGTCAAGGCATTTGAGAGGAGTAATAGTTCGATTGGTCTAATTAGATCCCATCAGTCCGTCACTCCGGACACATTTCCGGTGATGTCTTGTCATTCTCAGCGGCATCCAGCACTGCCATTGTCTGCCGCTGGTATGCAAGCGAACCACATCGACAAAAAGCAGGTCCTCTCTCGAGGCATTCGCTTGGGCGGTCACGGAGTGATTAACTTATGTTTGGAGCTTAAACATTTCGTTTCTTATTCAACCACCCGAATAACAGAAGACTTCTTTGAAAAATAAATTGGAAACCTAACGATTCCGCACATGTTCTGCCGTGCGGCACGGCAGAACATTGAAGGATGATTGTCTGAAAACAAGGCCTAGAAAAAATCACACGAGCTGTGGATAGGTTCTGAAAAATATAACTGTCTAAATGCATTTTATGTTGGAGTCTATCCCGCCTGAATCTTTGCATGCCCAACGCGATGAAAGTCCCTTGGACCGGAACGAGTAGACTTCAAACTCCGCTTCGGCTAAACAAATTGATTTTATTGACTCTCAAGGAAGGTGAATCCAGTACGCCAGCCTCTTTCAAATCTGGCCTGAACCATTCTGAATACTTTTGAGTCCCAATCCCGACCGATATCCGGGCCATGGCAAAGGGAAAACTCGTGAAATGGTCTCACAGAGCCAGCCCAGAGTGCCGGCGCTGTTGCCGTCAATTGCCTTTCGGAGAAATCTAATTAGACCAATCGAACGGTTCCTCCATTTGAGGGTGGTTTCGAAGTGGCAGGCAAACAGGGGCCTGAAGTTGAGCGCGGTGGAGAAAGGAGAAAGGCGTAAGCGCCACATAACGGCGGCCGACATTCTCCGCGCCCAATTTTTTGCTTCTCTCACCCGCAATCCAGGACAGTCGCCCGGGTTCAACCCACTTCTGAGTTCTTGGGCTGCGTCGATGGGCTGCGTCGATGTGCGTCACTTTTATCATGCCTGTATGTTTGCTGACACTGTTGGTAGGATCGCGCGACAAAATATATTTCATACCACCCCTGCTATGGGAGAGCGCTGAAACGCGGCGTACCCAAGTCTCAACTTCGGGATTCCGAGGTGGGGACGGATGATGTGGTTTGATATTACCCTGAAATGCCCCCCATCATTTGGGCACCTATAATTTACATAAGAGCAATATCCGGCGGTTATAGTCACCGCTCCAGACTGTACTTGTCTCCAAATAATTCAATGGATCACTGATGTCGTTGTTGGTACTGCTTCTAATTTTATGCCCCATCTGACCAAAAGTACATAGAGCCAGGTGGCCAGGATCCCCAGGCGTGCCCGCAGGGCCTTGCCATCTCCAAGCTTCTGAAAATTTCAAACTTGTTGTGCCTCGTTTATTTGGAGCGCAATTTGAGCGTGTCCGCCGCTTCCTGAGCGGTTTTCAAAGCCGTTCGCTTCGACATTTCTCGTAACATATCAAACTATGCCGAATGGGGATCCATAACGGGGACCAGTCTCAGACACCGTTTATGAGCCGAGGAAAAGCCCACAGTCGGTATGTTGCTAGAATTTTGACTAACAAAACTGGTCATCTGGAGGTTTGCTCTATCAGATTATCACAGAGCCACTTTCGGGGATAAAAAATTCAAGAATTCTTCTCGGCTCGTTTTCTGCTAGCATTCGAGCGCTCGGCGTTGCTGAGGCGTTTCTCGTGTTTTGGACAGAATTGAACCACTTGAGCACCCGATCTCGGAAAAAATTGCATTCCGTCTTTACGGATATACTTCCAAAATTTCTAGCCTGCGGCGCTATTTTATTTTTTTGACGGAGCGAGACACTGGCCCCAAAGCCTGTTTTACTCTATTCCGGAGGGAGATAGTGGGTAGTGACCGAGGGCCTCCGAGAAACGCACGCCGCCGACCCTGATTCCTCCTGACAGCGAGCACACGATGACGAGATTTTGCCTGCCTATCACCTTTCAGATCCTCTCAAAGTTCATCGCATGGTAGGAGAGGCTGTGGTGTATAAATACATCTTCCTAGTATCCTCCTCTCCCAACTTCCCAACTCGAGACCATTCCTTGCCACAATCCGTCACCTCTTCCATGCCGGCCGTCAGCCTCATCCATAAACTGTATGCTGCACGTGCGCTTTATGGCTAGGAATGAGATTAAAAGTTACCCTAGCTCCACCCCCTTTGCTAGGCTCAGCATCTTCCGTATAATGTACGCTGCAAATACGTTTTGTCCTCGGGAAGTTGATTGTTACCCCAGTTCATTTACTCTCGCCGGTGGAGACGTGTTCCAAACCATTCCCGGTACCTATGTGTTCTATAAAAAGCAATGGGCCAACCGCAAACTCAGCCCGGCGTGTTTTTTCTACGCTGTGGCTCGCTAGTGGGTGGTTTAATCCTATCTTTTATCGCTCTTAAAATCTCTTCTAGCATGACTATAATTTCTTTAGTCTCCAACGGGATCGGTCCGTGCGGTCTCCCGCTTATTGAAACTAACTGAACACCAGATTATACTCTAGGCTTCTACGGAAAGCATTTCACGCCAGCGACGTGCCAACGTTTCTACATGCTACCTAATGTAACGGCCAGTGCGTATGTCGGCTTCAAGGTGTACGAATCTTCATCACTCATGCCCATCCTCAGTGCTTTCTGGCATGGCCGTGCAAATCCTCGTTTTCATTCGGTATGTCCCTGGTATATGTATCCCCATGTAAGTCTTACATAGGACAAACTGAAGAACGTACGCCATATCGCGTCGCTCCACATATGTCTGGTATGGGTTGGGTTCAGTTTTGCTTCTTGGCTTTCCAGTAAGACTTTAAATTCCCCAGATGTATGCACTGATTCAGCAGCAATGCAGGTCCAAATATTCGGTATTACTTATCATCGTGATGTACGTCGTGCCTAAGATCGCATATATATGTACTTATCGATCGTGTCTCTCAGCCGGTTATTCAGAATGTAAGACCCTGATCCCAGGTCCTCACAATTTGGTGCTGACAATGGGTTCGCGACTATTTAGGGAGGGTGTGTTATTTCTTTTTTAACACGCCACAGTTGTCTAAAAATACCCGGAAGATGTAAAGGACGGGTTAATCATGCGAACGAGGTACGTCGATTTAAATAAATAAGTTTGGAGCCTGGGGCTAATATCCTATCAGCCGGACTGGAATATTGTGTAATTATGGTTCTACCTGGCTGGTATATGTCTGTGCTGATGAGGGAGGGCATAGCTATTATGGTGCTCATATGACCTACGATCTTATTGCGACCTCGACGGCGACGTATTTCTTGGTCTATTCGTCCCGGGTCCTGGGCGTCTTGTGAGGCATCGTCTATCCTCTCTGCAGCTGTAGCCCGTTGACCTTGATTTTTCTTTCAACTTTTTTTGCCAGTAACCTGACAAATTTTGTACGACGTGTGCTCACACAGGGATTGTTTTACTTCATGGTTGTTGTTCTCGTCAATCTGTACGCCCAGAACTGTGTGCCTGGCAATTTGGACGATACTAATTTTATGTTTGCTCCCTAGATGGGTCGTGCTGGAGTTTCTAGGGTTGATCCAGACGGGCGCAGCGTCGACTCTGTCACTTGCCATTGTGTTGATCGGTACGTATGTCCGTGGTCTCGTTTCACTGCGCAGCCGTGCTCATCCTGTTCCGCCACCAGCCATCCAGCATCTGATCCTCAGCACCCAAGGTCTCGCCTCGAACAACGACGAGGGCTTGGGTTCTTCGCAATCACACTCCCACAGCAAAAATCGACGTCAGTCTGCGATTGTATTCGGCGCAGGGGATTCTGGACAGGGCATTGAACTTCAATCGATCGTGTTTTTGCAGTCGCAGATGGACGACCCCAGGATCCGCCGTGCGATGACGAGCAAAGACAATAAAGAGGACATTATCTAACACTAGCAGTGTGCCGTGCTACGCTACGGGAGTAATCCGCAAATTATGTAAACACATTGAAAAATGAGGGAGATACTCTGTTAGGATGATATCAAGAGACGCCGCTCGTCGTAAACCTTCGGTTGACTCCTCACGGCCTCGTGGACAGTTCACTCCCAGTCAACAAATATCTGCAAGGAATTTAGCACAGTTGAAGTACCTGCAAGAGGTACAATATGAGGGATAATTCCATTTGGAAACCTGGCTTCCAGCGGAAACCCCACCTTGCCGAGAACCCGACCATTTGTCTATTTGGAAACCCTTCGGCTATCACAGGCTGAGCGTCGGAGTCTGAATTCAGGATCAACCATAAAGCCCGATTTTGGCTGTAGAATCTGTCCTTGTTACTTACCCACGGGATATGTTCCACCGTGTTCAGGCGGCAATGCCCCTGCCTATTTCAGGTGTTCAAATGCGTGAACAGGTCAGTGACATAGCCTCTTCAAGATTTTTAGTACATCCTCATCTGAACCTTTTGTTAATGCATCATGATTGAGAAGAAGAGAGGACCGAATCAAGGTGGAAGCATTTTTGGTCCAGGCCCAAAGATCTGACAGGACAGCATGAGTGACAAGTGCAGGGCATAATCAAGAAATCCCCTTCGAAGCCAGTAAACTGTGTTGAAAATGTGGTGCAGTCCTGGCCTGATGTTTGCTTCACTTCTCTTCAAAGAACACTCCCCAGTCATTGATCCAGGATTCCCAGGTGCCATTCCCTAGTTATGGGCTCGCAATCCGGTATTCCAAAATAGTAAAATGCCGACGCCGGCATGCTGGTGCTGCTGCCGGCCGACGGCCAGAAATCCTTGGAAGCCGGGCTTCCAAATAATACATTTTTTACAACAGGGGCTTCTGCTGGAAGCCGGGTTTCCAAATAGAATTATCCCAATATGAGCAAGTTCATTTCCGTTCAAAACAATAGTTGACGGTGGCCGAATCCATTTGGAAGCTTCAGCCAATCCAGATCATCTTTCGGAATTGAACTATTTGGCACTGGCTTCAAATCTAAATATTGGTGCAATAGAAACACGTTTTCGGCAGCGAACCTCTCATAGGTTTTCCCTTGTTCTGAACATACATATCATTTTGGTCTCATCAGTTTGCACATCTTCTCGAATAGCTGAACAGATTTTTCTGGATTGACATGCTGTGTTTGCTCTGGATACACTGATTGAGGACCCAGTCAGGTCCAGAGTTTGCGAAGCTTCATAATTTTCATATTCTGTTTGCAATACCCAGCATGCCCGTGGGTTAGCAGCAGTGAGAAAGGTTGCCATCTCAATTATGAGTAGCAGCTCAATGTCTCTGTGTCCAGAGCCAGAGACTCCATAGCGAGAGACACAGTCCTGTTGAATTCAACGGCGCCGTCATGCCCATCAGGTCCGATTGTATGTCGGCATATGCCGAGTGCTGCGGCTCAGCTGAGTTGGTATTACACACTCGGCTATCTCGCGGCGGCGGCCCCCATCAGTGTCGGCGTTCTCTGAGCCGATTCGGGGGTCAGCTGATGCAAGGATTAGTTAACCGGGGAGTCGTACAGATGTGCATTGAGTACACCTCATTCATTGTGACATTATAGATAATAGTTCAACATCTCGGTGAAAATGTCGACATTTTGGTGGAGTTGTGAGGTAAGTGACATAATTGGAGCCGCTTGTCTCGAGACAAAGACGCCGGTAAGCCAATCAAAGTGTGTGGCCATAGACAAACCGTTATTAATTCTTGTATAGATCACGTTCACAGCATAAATTTACTTTAGGACCTTTGCATTTATTTTACTGTCATCCCTCGCCTTCTCATATTATAAGTAAAGCCTTCCCCTTCCCTTCCATGGCAATCTGTGAACTGGCTGGTCATTGAAAGGTGGGAAATCCGGTCGGAACCTGGCCAACAGCTGAAGAGCTGATGTACAGGAGGAAAGGTCCTCTCCTCCTGGATGAAAATCCCCAGTGTCCACCACTACACAAGATGCTGTCATACTGTAGAATTACATCCAATCACCCTCTTTTTAAAATTACGGGTGTCTGAAGCCTTTTCAAACTCCAGCATCAGCTCTAACTTTTTTCGTCATGCTCTCTGTTCCTGCTCATGCCCATTCAGCTGAAGTGCTGGGGCGCGAAGCGCCCCAGGGCGCTCTTGTTCGGTTACACATCACGGAGGGGTTTGACGGCGTCGAATTTTGGTCAGTGTCATGGGTCACGCCTGCAAATGACAAATATGTCGGGGAGTCATGGTATTTTCATATTCTCATCCAGAGCTCACACCTCTCAATTTTTCTTTATGTGTTGGTAGGTGCTGTCCATGATGGCATCAGTTTGCAGTTTCATATCAGCATTATAGTCTAGTTGGTCTATGTGTTCCCTACACCTTTGCTGAGGTGATGAGGTTAGCTTTCAGTTCAATCCTGGTTATGGCCTTTCTTTTATGTCCCCACCAAATCTTGACCACGGCCCCATTGCAATGTGGGTATACTTGGCTGGATGGCCAGACATTGCCCATGCTGAGACATAGTCATCAATAACAGGTGGCCACATTGCATTACTGCTACTTTCCTTTCTGGTGAAAGTCAGGATCCCGGTCGTTCCTAGGGGTGGTCTGTGATATATACGAGCAGAAGCGGTCCTACATACTCGCAGACAAATTAAGTAACTGCGCGTGGTGGTTCTCGGTATTCTGCCAACCCAATGGCTCCAAACAACTTTTTGGCTGAAAATATGAGTGAATAGAAGATGTTTCGACATGTTAACCAATTTCCAAAAAAGGTAATTTCGGAGATATAAAGCATTTTTCTGCAGAATCTAAAATGCACTTTTTTTAGAGGATGCGTGGGAGAAAATGAATTGAATAGTCAAAAAGTGCTCATCGAGTAGTTTCAAATACCATCTTGGATTGTGTTGATACATGGAGTTTTGAGCTCACAATCGCTGTCATTGGCACTACTCAATGAGCACTTTTTGACTATCCAATTTGTTTTTTCCCACGCATCCTCTAAGAAAAGTGCATTTTAGATTCTGCAGAAAAATGCTTTATATCTCCGAAATTGCCTTTTTTGGAAATCGTTTAACATGTCGAAACATCTTCTATTCACTCATATTTTCAGCCAAAAAGTTGTTTGGAGCCATTTGGTTGGCAGAATACCGAGAACCACCACGCGCAGTTACTTAATTTGTCTGCGAGTACAACATAACTCCTGAGTTCCTCGAGAGAGGGGAAGTGGAAAAGGTATTTTCTCTCACCGTTCCATAAAAAACAAGCCCACAAGAAGAAAACACAATGTATAATCAGATTGGGGGTTCTCCCAACAGGCAGCTGTAGTATCACGGTCGAATTGTCAAGGGGTTCCAGGCCACGTGACGGACATGAAAATTTGACATGTCTTGCAAGCCTTGCTGGGGATGGAGAGCATGTAGATGCTGTTTTTCAGAAGTGAAGAGAAATACTTCGTATATTAAAGAGATCCTACGAATCAGAGTGTACATGTTTGTACTCCCGAGACTACCCCAATCGTTATGCCAGCTGACCCTCTGTATCAAAAACTAACTTAAACGCCCGGCGCTTAGTTCATTAAAACTCTCCGATCAGCCGCTCAATGCGCATCGGCGCTCCTACTTCCCGACGCCTTGCAAGCCCCAGCGACCCTTTTCTGGATATCCATAATAATAAACCAGCTGACCGATCATCAGGGATTAGCTTTCCTCTGAGAAACCGAACACTATTTTAGACTTTGCCGATTCGCCGGCACTCAACTCGTGCTCTCTGATGGAGCGTTTAATAATCGTTCAAAAGGAACACGGCCTGTCTTTCCCATCATTCGTTTCTTCCTCCCCCATCATCACCGTCCATCTCTCAAAATCTTCTGGATTTGGTACGCTGCTCCTACTTGAGCAAGTTTCGCAACATTCCAACAAGCCTCTGACCTCGACGGGCCGCTTCAGTCAAGACATGTTCGCTCAATGACCAAAATGCAAGATGCGCAAGAGACTCGGATTTATTCTGGGCTAGGCGCTTCAATATCTCATCAATTTCCGATGTGTGACCCCGCATAGGATCAATGCCCAAGGCACGGTCACTGCAATATTTCACTCTGTAGCGCAGTCGATTCGAAGCTTCTTCTCCGAATTCCAACGAAGTTTTTTCGGGTTCCATGCGAGGTTTTATTCGATTTCCGTCTCCTTCGCTGTGCAGCTATGGACTTTTCGTCGGGCACCACATATGCTTCCCGTTACGTCGCAGGCGATCCCGCCTCGATATTCTCGTCAGCGCCGAGGCCGTTTTGTGTACAAAGCAACGTGCGTTTACTTATGTGCGAAACTTCCTTCCTCTCTTTAACTCTCCTTCATAGCCGGTCTACCCCGAGCGCGCAGTTACCGGCGAGGAGACATTTGTGCTCATCGTCACCTCGTCTTCCCGACCTTCCCTGCCCTGTCCGCTAAGAAGTCCTTTCCCTCCTGCAACGTCACGTTCGTTACTCACGTCCTTTACCCCCATCGCTGAAATCAAACCCGTGGACGCGGAACCCCGCCGTGTCTGGTGCACGTTCGGAGATCAAGCGGTTCGTCCATCTTAAATTTCCGGCCGCTATGCATCCAATTTACTTCTAGACGCCTCGCGTACCTCGCTCTCGCACCCAGTCCGCCTCCGGATACACGCTGCTCCGACCCACCGCCACTGCAGCCTTTTGGAGATTCTCCACGTAAAAGACGACGCCGCTGCTCGCGCCCAATTCTGTTTGCGTGAAGACCGAGACGCTCGCCACGGTTGGTTTCTTGCTTTTCTACTCATGCTCGCTTACCTCAAGCTGCAGCCCACCTCGGCTTGCGCCCAATGGAATCAATCATCCTGGGCCATTTTGGTATTATTGGCAAGAGTTTCGATCTGTTCGAGGTGAGTTTTCCAGTAAAAGCCGGGAAAATATCACTACCACGGTGCGTCCTCCAGATAAAATGTGCTATTGAAGTCTGGCACGATATCGAGATTGTCTCTGATGAGGCGGCGCTTCTAATCGGTCCTCTAGCACTTGATCGCGAGCGTGCCGACAGTACGATCCTTCGCATCCATGGTACGTTCAGGATCCGTTTCATTGTGCAGCAACGCTTACGCTCATCAATCCGAAGGCCGCGCTACTTGGGAGGAACTTGATAATGTCAGGCTCGTAGACGGAGAATTTTGATCTGTGTTTGTTCGTATGCTGAGTAACTGTGTCTGTGCTTTTATGGTACCCGGGAATCACGTTTACAATGTCCATGCAAGACACACTCTCAATATTTATGCCTTTCATGGAAGCGGCTCAAATTTAGCCAGAAATTGCAAATTGAATGCTTCCACACAGAACTGATATGAGCTATGTGCCGGTTGAAAGCGTAGATGCTAAATGACAAACTGCCGGAGCGGAGCGAAGGCATGTCTTGTAAATACATAAACACCTCTATAGATGATAAAGCATCAAAGCTGAAGAAACCATGACTTTTTCATGTACAGAGGATATTTTGGCTTTACACCAGCTTAATTGTTGAGAACAGACCTAGGATGGTTGAATTGCTGCAGCGCCAAAAAGTCTGAAATTTATGTGATTTCAACCTAATTTTGTACCCAGCATGAAGAAAAATGTCGTCAAGATCCTGCGTGACACTCGACCAAGTTCCAAAATTCATCACGTTAAGGGCCCGCGTGATGCGTGACTGACAAATTGATTGTATCCTGAACTTTGCCTGAAAGAGGGCATCAAACCGTCAGCGTAAAAATTATGTTCTATGCGTAATACTGGTGCGTTACTATGACGGTTGTTATCGCTATTTATTCCCAGGTCAAACAACGTGGTTTCGATGCTGAATCAACTTGCAAACACAGCTTCCAACTTTCAACTTCCAGGCGGGCCGGTGTGGCCCGCCTGCCCGAAATGGAAGTACGCATCAGACCACCCCTATTTGGCTTAGCAGTAAGAGCTTTCCCTCTGTAACACCTCCAATTGCGGGTATCTGTCAACAGAAAAGGCTAAGGAGCTCACTGCGCTGTATATACACCCTCATTGGGAGTTATGAGCGATGGATCATCCATATCAACATGATTTGTGAGTAACATTGCAAATTTTGAAACATGTCTTGGTCCTGCGCTTCAGCAGTGCTTCACGAAGACCACATTACTCTCTTTATAAGATTATGCGTGTCTGTCCGAAGCCATTTCAAACTCCGCTTTTGGGAGATCAGGCCCAAGGCTTTGGAAGTGCTCTTTGGAAGCGCTCAATCAACAGCGCTTCCTCAGGGCTTTTAGCCCCATGATCAAATTTAAGCGCACGCGCGCCTATAAAAATGTACACAATGCCAAATTCTGACAGGTTGGTACCGCTTATTCAGAAAGTGGGAGCCGGCGCGAAGCGCCGGCGAGCACTTGTAGAGGTAAAAATGATGAGAGAAGCTCAGTCCAATTCATAACTTGAGGCCCAGTGCACTATAATCCAGGATCCTCTGAAGGCCATAACACGCTGGCTGAGGCAGTGACAGAAGGCGGTGACTAGCATGCTGAGAAGCGCATCAAAAAGGCGGGCGTGGGAGGAATCACTTACGGCCATAGACAGCCGGCATCAGAGCAGACCACGAAGTTCGACTTTGATTCATCGAAGTTGGATTGATGTTCCCACAAAACCATGATCACGGATTGATCTTGCCACAAAACCACTGTGTACACACTTGGATCGCCCATAAAAACCACAGCCTTATCACTCAAAGCTGGAATAAATAGCGAAATTAACGGTCATACATTACACCCTTCCCATGTGTAACGGCCAGAAACAAAAGGGCAAACGGGATGGTTACATACGTAATGTCTGTTTACGCATAATTTATGGGATTTTTCAAGATTTTTCACACACTTGATTGCAAGACCTCTAAGGTCCTACAGGATTGATTGAAGCATGCAGGAGATCAGTAGGATATCACTGAACGTGATTCTCTGAGCACTAACAGCCGGAATCAAGATTGAGAATCTTGATGAGAGCTCAATGTTGGACCTTGGTCTCAGAGGTGCAACTGAATTGTTTACCTGTGGCTAACCCGAATGAATTTGGGTGAAGCGGCGTGTTGGCGGATCACAAAAGAGCTCGGCAATGTGATACGCGATGGCCATCAGATAAGAAAAGGTACCGGCATGGTCGGCATGTTCCGTTTACACGTAAACGGACGGTTACCGGGGAGCGTTTAGTCTGTAGTTAACCGCGCCACTGATGTAGGGATGGGTAGCCTTATTACATAATCGTCGGAGTTTGAATGTATTCCCACGGCCTTTCCACGCCTGCGGTAGTCCTACCAACAAGGGCTAGGAGAGAAAGTGTGTTGTAATAGTATCCAAGGTTATTCTGCATTCGCAGAATGTGCCCGTTGTTGGTCTTTTTGCGCAAAATAATATCTCGGTGTTTGCCGTGTGGTGGTGCATCAACGTTCCGCATTCTGGTTCTCCACCTTTGGTGCCATGGACTCAGAAACAAAGTAGCTTGAATCAAGTCACCTAATGTTCCTGATGCTTGAAAAGTGCAAAAGACGTGTTGTGGACTCGACTTTGGCAATCTAGAAATTTGAGATTACATAATAAGGCCGCCCTCCAATCACTTGATCACGGGAATTGACAGACTACAACAAGCGAGGCACGAGCTTCCCGTTGTAGCGTCTGTTTATAAGAGACTAGGGAGCGTTTACGCGTCAAGCCGTAGCGTAACCGTATCATATGAGTCAAGCAACAAGTCCTTACGATACGGCCCGTAACTACGTAAAATTTAAGGACGGTTTGATGCCCTATCCTGAACACACGATCTTCTACATGGCAGCAAACCGCTTCATACAATGACCGTCAATCTGTGGTCCCCTTCATCGAGTTGGTCCGTAGTCGACTTTTCTGTGAGAATGGTTTTGATATTCTCAACTGTTGCAGCGGATCGGAATTGCAATGTGCTGAGCGCTCGTCCAACTGCTCCTGCACCTTGCGCAGCTATGCCATTTTCAAGTTGATGGAAGTTTGTGAATTCATCGTCGCGATGCGGAGTCGAGCGGATGATGATGACGTTGAATGTAATACCCGTCGCTTGAAGTGTCTATGGCGAGAAATCAGTCTATGAATCCCTCGAAAGCGATTGTACTCGCGATATCGGAGACGGGGTAGATCATATTGCTGTTACATATGTCCACCACAAAGGACAGGAAGACCAACGTGCTGTATGCAAGACCAGACTCGGTGACGATGCGAATGGCTTTGCGAAGTTGGCGTTGGTGGATGCATATGGAAGGGGCAAGCGAGGTGTTTCCGGCTCGAAGCTTTTCATTTTGGTGCTCGACACGCCATATCCGCCACACAAGGAGAGCTATAACACGAAAGTCAGCGCTGTGGATGTGTGATGGCGGGTTCAAAATAGGTCTAATTCAGCACTTTGAACTTTGGTAACAAGACATAATTTAACACTGATTATGGGGCATTACATACAGGTAATAAACTGCCCTTGAATTGCACACGACGGATGCCGCCACCTGGCCAAAATAAGGCTGGTTTTACCGTATCTCCAACTGCAGGGAGAAGGAAGCTTGCTGCGAGAAAATTTACAGCTAACAAGTACAAGTACTGCATGTCTGGGATGCAGCAGCCACATTTTTTGTACAAGGCGGATGCCACCTCCTTGCCCACAAAAGTCGGATTTCCACCCAGCAACAATCAGAGAGTGCTTTGCAGCAGCAAAACACGCAGCTGATATGTGGGAGTGGGTGTCAGGATGCAGACACTCTCCCTCGGTTCATGTATGGTCTGTCCTGTTGCATCATGGTGGCGGACCCCTTCGCCGCTGTATTGATTTTATTTTGAACATGTTATAGGGATTTTTGTGGCACTTCCCTCAGAATCTTTACATTTTTAGTAGGGGTTTTGAATTTAGTGTTCTCTCATTGGTCCCCCTTGAAATGGACTACTAGATCAGACTGGCAGCTTCCTCTGCTGTGGATTTGCATCTACAGAACCAATAAATCAACTGCTCAAGTATACTGAGAGCTGTTATTTCATTCGCCTATCGGCTCTTCATCAATTATCTTGCTCCAAGCAATGTGTATCACACCTCCTGGTCCTTGCAACCTTTGACTGCCAGATTTCTCCAAGCCTACCAGACTGAGTCTAGATGATACTACTGGGTGGGCTCTCAAGCAACTATCGAAGTCCATTGATTCAGGTGTTTATCTCTTTGAATCGATGGAGATGTCCATGCAATTCCAAAAAGAATAAAATGACCTTTTTGTTTTGGCTGGTATTTCAGTAAATCTTGCTCTTGCTCATGCAAATGTAGCTTACCTGTGAATCCATTCTTAACATAGCACAGGCAGAATCCCGTTGATGGTGACCTCTGCCGGCATCATCCGCCATAATGGTGGAAGCCTCCGCCTGTCTGATGGTGCCATAAAAATTTTACAACAAGCTTGGGAAATGTCTCCGGACCTTTAAACCGTTCCCCTAATGCATAATTTTTCATTTTGAACAATGCACTCAATCGTTCTGGACTCAGCTGCAGTCCCGGGTGGTGTTCGGCCCGGGAATTGATGAGCCAATCAGCAACTGTATAAACATCGTCCTAATGTAAAACATTATTTACAAACCCAATACTCTCCCAAATGTTAATTCCTGGCTACAAAACTCTTCCCCCACACCCTCCCATTGGGATTTGATACAGTCTTGGTGAGTTCTACTGATATTCCAGGTGTTTAATTTGTTGTGCAAGAATATGCACGAAGTTCAACTATAATTCACTGTTGAATCCTGGTCAAACCAGGAAAACTTGCAAATTCAAAATATTGCGTAGTTTCTTTTTAGTCGGGTGCCTTTGCATATGCTACCATATAATGGCAATGTGTTTTAAGTTGCTGCAAGGTAGGTATTAAGCGAGGGAGAGCAAGAAATCTAAGGGGGGAGATTGCAAAATGAGGTTTTCACAATCTTGTTCCTCACAGGTGATTGGATCTCTGGCCTTTCCTTTCCAGTAAGTGAAGGGGTCACTAGAGACCTTGGCCATGCAAGATGTAGACTTATTACATGAGTGCTGGGTCTGCTAGGCATTGTGGCGGAGGCATGGCGGAGGCCACCGCCGACTACATTAGACACTGCAAAGGAATGGATTACTTGGTTTATATACATCTCCTAACTTCAATGATGTTCAGACCTGATGGGAGCCCTGGTACAATGTTTCATGATCCAGTCACTGCAACCGCAAATGCTGGTTGAACTCCAAAAAATTAATAGTACATTCACTCATGTGTTATGCAGCATTTTGAGGGACTGAATCTCACAGTGTTTCTTGGTTGCTCCCTTGCAGTCCTCACTCCTATTCACCATGGCAGCTGTGATATGAAGGATGTATTGACATTATGTCGCCACTAACTGTCATTCATACTGATGTGATGCTCAGTTTACGGTAGACCAGCTCTGCTGCTGAAGCAATTGAAACAAAAGCCTGTAAAAAAATACCCTCGCCATGTGTTGAAGCATTGAAACAAACGGGCAGCGGTGGATGGCTCCCCCTCCATGATCTAATATGTTCAAAGTGTGTAGGAACCAAGTGCCAATTCAACATTCCAACACTTTCTTTGACCTGAAGCTGGTCTAGCCAGAGCCTGTATATAATACCCGTCACTGGTTGAAAAGTGATGCAGCGGCAGATTACTCTGCCGCCGTAGTCCAACGGGTTACATCCAGCATCAGCAATCCACAAATGGACATGTAATTTCTCAAGATGAGGCCATTCAAGCCAGAGTCTGCACAAACATACTTGTTCCAGGTTGAAAAAGCCACCCAGCGGCAGATGCCTCTGCCGCCATAATCCAACAGGCTTGAGTATGCTTCAACCATGCATAATTGGTCTCCAAATACATGGAATGGTACATTGGTACATGAGTATGGCTCTATGCAAAATCCGCTTGAATGCTATACAAAATACACCTGAAAATACTGCGCAGAGCGCGGCAGTTCCTGCACAGATGCAGTTGCATCTGAGGCACCTAACATAGCAGCTCAGTTGTGGATGTTGTTGGGACAAAGCTCTCTCAGATTGCAGCTTAAAACGGGCTAAAGAGCACTTTTTATTTTTGGGTAGATGCATCCGCCGCCTATGACGCGACGTCATGCACGGCGATAATTGCCAAATATGGAAGACATCCGCCACCACCCGGCGGAAAGGGACCTCTTAGGTACCCTTTAGTCAACGGTTTAGGGTACCTAAGAGGCCCCTTACGGCATGGCGGCGGCGCTCCCTCAGGTGTTGAGCCTCCATCAACCCGATGGCGATAGCAATAGCCGTGAGGTAGAGTATAAAAGAGGGCACGATGACTTTCCACCGCCGACCATAAACGATGTAGCATCGGTATATGAGGACGAAATCGCCCAGTACCGCACCGGTGGTGTGGGTAAAGGTCTAGGGATGTTAGCTACTTCGATCGAGCGTCAGAGAAGATACTCACCCGTACAATGTTAATCCAGTCACGGATATTCGTGAGCTCCTCCGCGGCTCCTCCTGGACCCTTGTATCTCACGAAGGCCGCCATAATATGCATCATTCCGGTAACGTCGTCCAACGTGCTCACAACGAAGATGACGCAGAAGACGCTGACCATTATCCATCGGACCTCGTTGCGTCGCTTCAATCGCTCCCCTCCACCGGGCTGTGCTATCCAGAACAATGTCTTGGCACAAAAACAGCATGTCACCAAGTACATTCCATAAGCCAGGGTTTCGACATATGAGCCTGTGAGCTGCGCGGCCGTCATCGGGAGCTTGGAATCATCTCGAGGAGCTATCATCGCAAGTGAGGGAAAGGGATGGGACAGAAGGCATCGATCGCTGTAATGCCGATATAAACGTCGGCCGGAGGCTTTGAGGTGCATCGTCTAAATATTGACGCGACATGAGACCAGACGCGATGATAGCGGAAGTGAGCTAGTGCACAGCTTACCCAAGATTGATAGTGACTCATTCCAAGATGCAAGCCATCCCGCGCCAACGGGGCACACCCCCAAATTTTTGATTTGACTCTGCGTTTGAATTTCAGGCACCAAGGACCAGTACCCAGATATTCCATAGCGTGGAAATACCGGCGACTAGTCTCGATAATATCCCGCATATATCCCAGATTCTAAGAGCTCTTTCCAAGGATTCGGTAGGTGGGAGTAAGCGACCAGATAATCACTCACAAATCCATTTCATACCAGGCAATACGATCTAAACACTGCGGAGGCGCGATTCCAGAGTCACACCTTTGGGTGGCAGCCAATATGGAAAGCAGTGCCCGGATACTCAACTTCTGCCGTTCACGCCGAGTTAGCTCTTACGACGAACCTCAACACGCGTCAGAGCTCGACTATGTCCCCCAGATGAGCTTTCACATTCGAGAATCGCACAGCTATTCGGGGGAATTCGGGGACAGTAGAGAACCCAGACACTCGGTGCGGTGCCGAAACAAACAGAAGAATTAGGCGTCCCTTGACTCGCTGATTGACAAGGTGAACGGAATACCCTTCAAACATAGCGTAAAAACACGAGGTTGGGAAAGAAGTACTTGTTGCGGTAAAACTAGGAGTCATCTGCACCGGGTACCTGGCGCGACGAAACGGCTCATCTGGCGCGCGGATAATTTGTGTATTGGCATCACGTAAGGGCAGATCTTGCCGTCGAGCAGCCTTGACTTACTCAGGATGTAATATGGATGC
Organism: Mycena capillaripes; assembly: GCA_029204075.1. Taxonomy (NCBI): domain Eukaryota; kingdom Fungi; phylum Basidiomycota; class Agaricomycetes; order Agaricales; family Mycenaceae; genus Mycena; species Mycena capillaripes. Next base: position 233,187 of record JARHKZ010000058.1, on the reverse strand, counting down.
CCCAAGCATCATGCTCGGGTCGGAGGTGTGGATGGTAAGAACATCTTTTGAGATGAAACGCATTGAGCTCGGTTATGTTATTGCCGTCCGTGATTTGAATCACGGACATGTCGTGCTCACTTGGTCCACCGTCTAAAAGAAAATCAGCATCGCAGGATCATCTGAACGCGACTGTCCGAGGAGAGTCCAAAAGACAGACGCGGGATAGTCTCTCGTAGACAGACGCTACAACAGAATTGTGCTCGTACCTCGCATGTTGTAGTCTGTTGACTGCCTCGATCTTGTGATTGGTAACCACCTTTATTACATAATGATCGGAGTTTGAAAAAAAAACCGCGTCCTGTCACAGCCCGTTACACACGACTTCGACGTGTCTTCTCATTGCTCTCTCACTTCCTGTGGCCTCATTAGACTCCGCCCACGCGTATAACCATCCGAGGTGTCTATTCCATTCCTTAGATGGACGAAAATCCTCCGCCACCACAGCTGGTGCGCAAATATGTCAGACTTCGGCCGCTTATCATTCCTTTCATCCCTGGCCTTTCATCCACATCCTCCTCCAATAGTCCAGTTACACCATCCCCTTCCTCAGCTTCGACACAGGTTCAATTGCGAGCTCCGAGGCGAACAAAGTGGAAGAAGATGGACGACTTCTTCACCTCATACGGCTTTGAAAATCTCGGTGATTTTCTTGCCATCCTTTTCCATCCTCGGGTTCGTGGAGAGCCAGATCCCCGAACAAGGCGTCATAGGGCCGCTGTTAGCGCATTCTTACAGGGCCGTTCCAATACTAAAATGGCCGATATCATTGAACTCCTCTATAATCACCCGCAAAGCCGGCCGAAAAAGAAATATCCGGACCAGTGCGTCGCCGCTTTCTCCCCTCATAAACCCCTGCGCGAAATTCTCTTTGCTCGGCCCTGCTTGTCTGCCTGGGCAACCCGACTCGTCGGTAACCGTGCCCATTTTCGAGTTGGGAAGCTCGGGCGGAAACCGAAGGAAGGCAGAAGCCGGCGCCATCTCCGGGCCACAACAAATGGGCGCAACCCGAACGCACAAGTGGTCGAGTGGGAAGATACTGAATTCACGATTCAAGGGCTTGCTGAGCAGTACGCGAAGGAGGATGAATTCCTTTGGTACTTGACGGAGTGCTTCGCTGCCCCGCGCAAGAATGGCAAAGTAGTGATTCGCAAATGTCGTCCGCATACCGTTGTATGTGATTCATAGCCCCTGTAATGCTTTTTAATTCAGTACATTCTTCCAGATTCAAGTCGGCGCAATTAGCTCATTCATTCTGAGTCGAAACACATATGCTAGCGGTGATCTAGCGCTTCCTCTCGGCATCTGGCTCTTTGCGACCAAATCACACATTGACGTGAAACGCGTGTATTCCCGCTTCGGCTCCAAGGTCAGCGATAGCACTGCTCGCAAAGCGCTTGCTTCCATGTCGGATGCGAGCCTCGCTAAGCTGCGAGAGGAGATCCGTGACGCCACCGCACGAGGCGAGACAGAGTACGGAAAAATTGTAGACAATGTTCAACAATATGCGACGGTGTACGAGCACGGTTTGGGCCGAGAAAACCAACTCAAGGTCGGAACGGCATGCACGGCTTTCAAATTCGATGATTGCAAACCCGGCGCCTTCAACGCAGACGACCATATTCCTCGGGTCATCAAGCAAGAACGACAAACGATGACGACCGAGAGCGTCTATCGCAGCATAGATTGGCACCACATCGAGGACGTTACCGAGCTGCACTTTCTGCGAGTGCTTGCGGATTACGATCCCCGCTTGAACCACATGTCGACTGAAATTTCAGCACGGTTCCGTACAGCTCATGCCAAGCATCGCTTGCATCCACATCGCAAGGTCCTCCAACCACTTCCCACCAATGCTGAACGAGAGGTCGAGAACAAGGGGATGTTCAATGGCCTTCTCGATTTTGATAAGGCAATGGGTATCGAACCAGACAAATGCGATAATCTTTTGTCTTGGCTTCGGGGAGATGGAGCATCTCATGCAACCGCCATGCGCCTCAAAAGACTGCTCGCTGTGTGCCCAAACATTTATAACTCCCTTCGCAATTTGATTAGCACCCCGGAAACCTGGCACACGAAGTCTACAGATCTCAATTCGTGCGCCTCCAACCATTATGGACCGGCCGCATCGAAGGATCCATCTTCTTTGTCTCGAAGCTCAAATGCGGCGAACATGAAGCGACCGACAGATCTCAAAAAGTGCGACTTTTATCCTACCAGTCGCAGCATGACTATGATTTGGGAAGCGCGGGTGCTGGACTGTTGGCGGTATGAAGTTCTATATTCATCTTTATATCGAAGTGAATCTGACACGTTAAATAGACTTATTTTGGGATGCAAATCGGACCTTCTCAGCCATTTCGAGGAGCTCGCCGCGAACGATTCGTTACCGAGTCTTGATGAACTTCTCAAATCTGCTCGCATCATCAGGGAGCGCTATGCATCCCAGACAGCCTACGAACAGTCCCTCGACAAATCCGAGCAAGACGAAGCCGATACTCGCATAAAAATCCCAGTTGGATCCCCGTGGATGTCAACTCAACTTCCCGCCGCCGATGAGTGTCTTGAGGAACCAGAACCTAACACCGAGATGCCTGGGCTCGCCGATATCCCCGACGACTCTGCAGATGATCCTGCTGCCGAAAATAATCCAGCAGCAGCAGCTGACTCGCAGAAGACGAAGCCTCGGAGCGACGACAAGGAGGATGGCCCAAAAGTTCATAAAGAACCGTCTGGATTCGACGGGGACAGAGTGCTTAGCAATGCTATTTTGTTTCTGATGGAGTTTGGCTGGTGGACCGAGTTGAATTATGCCATTCCAGAGGGCGATGTTGGCAGAGTCATGGAAATATTGAAGGTATTTTATTCACTCCGTTCTAATATGCATACTTCTGATTCAATATCAGATTTTTATCTTTACCTTTGGCGGGACATCAAACCAAAACTATATGGGCTATATGCTCGATCTTTATGCCCTTCTGGGATTCGAGTGCTCTCCCGATCTCAAAGAGGCATTACTGAACAATTACCTCATGACCCTCCGGGGCGACGCCGGCACGTTCATTGAGGCAGATCTTATGCAAGAATGGAATAATCGGTGGCTGGAAGATACCGTTCAGCGACGAGGAGGGGATTTCGACGATAAATTTTACCGGAAAATCATCGCCCCCAATGTGCTACACTTCCTAAAAATCAAGGCAGATATCGAGACGGCATTCGATTTGAAGCGTCGTGGTAAAGCCCATACCTCTCCCCATCTTCGCGACGAGACAAAGGTCCTGCTCAAATTATACGAGGAAGAAGAGCTTCACCTCTTTCGATCTGGGCGCAGCTTGGGACATGCCGCCGTAAATCGGTTTGACCGCGGTTACCAGCGGTTGGAGGGCGGGAAAATGGACGAGTACCTGCAGCGTAGTGCCGAGTATGCTGAACTTCTCAGCGACATGGAGAAAATCCGAAGCGGCGAACAAGAACCCCCGGCCCATCATGGAGACGACAGCGTTGCGGCGATGGATGTTGACCGTGCCATTGTGGTACCATCCCCCAATTACAGCGCCGAATCCGATAGTTCACATGATTCAGCCTCAGCAGCACGATCCAGCCGCCCACCTTCCGCAAGCTCATTTCGCAGTTCTGCTTCCAGCGTTTCACGTTTAGCTGCTGATTGTGTTGAACAGTGGGATAACGTAGATCACAGCGAGGAACACCTGGTCAGTGGATCGGATTTAACGGTTACAGTGGACCCAGATACAGGCAGAATGAGCTCGGATTGGTACGGGGAGGAGGAATTCGAAGAGGTGCTGGAACGAATATTTGGGCCTGAGCAAGCGGGAGAAGAAGAGGAAGAATCAGAGGACGAAGAACCGGAGAGCGAGGATCCGGAGAGTGAAAGTGAAGGCGAAGAATGAATTATAATGTGTATGTACCAAACAATATTTTATTCTACTCTTGCTCTTTTCCCCGCCTGCGGGATGTCCGATATGCGGGTCTATATGACTCGCTCACCTGGGCTGCGCGTTCCAGCGGCTTTCGCGCACCTCTCCTAGCCAGCGCCCGCGCCGGCTGTCGCGTATTAGTAACCTCGTCCAAGACAGGTTTTCTGCGTTTGGATGGGGGAGGTATCGGCGACGATCGTGCGTGTTCCTCCACCTGCTCGTCAGTACTCGCCTCTTCTTCACTTTGTTCTTCTTCTGCCTCTGACTCCGACTCGTACACACCCTTCTTGGCTTGCCGAGCAGCACGCTGCTTCGCGTTCTTCCTCAGCCGTGCCTCCTCTCGTTGTGCTTTGATAGTGTGTTGAATATCCTGAATGAGGGAGTAGAGCCTGGCAGCGTATTCACCGGAGAACGCCCACGATGGCAGAAGGGGTAGGAGATTTGCGAATGAATGGAGAGCTAGAAGCTTGTCGAGAACAGATTGGACGATGGATTTAGGAAAAAAGGAAGATTTCGGTCTGTTTTGATGTTTCGCATGTTTACGTTGTGCCCGGCGGACAGACTCGCCGAAATCCACCAGCGCCAATTCGGCTTCCTCCCGCTCCTTCTTCGTCAATTTGAGTTTTTTATCCATGGGCGGGACGGTATCGGTGGAAGACGGAGCCGTGAACAAAGGTAATTCTATGTTTGGAGGAAGTGGTGGAGCAGGAAAATCCAGGGAGATCTCGTCGCGAGTTGCACATAAAGAACATGGATAGCGTCGTTTGGCTGTGATACAGTCGCAGGTAGTGATATCGAGAGGAGGATTCTGGTATATCCGATTGATTGCTGCGATATAACATTTTGTTTCAACGAGAACAAGAGCCTTCGAATGTTCCATAGGTTTCGGGACCTTCTTGCGTTTGGACTTCGTGGGGCAAGTAGGCGCCGGAGCGGCGGCGGCAGGACCTTATTAAATTCGTTATACATGTGTCGACCACGTTTAACATGTCAACTGACCGGCAATCTGTTTCTGGGCTGCAAGGAGAGAACTTGGCTGATACAAAACCACTCCACGAGCTGCCGTGTCCGGGTTCCGTCCAACACGGCCCTTCTCCTGCCAGAGTTGATCCACCGTGTCTGGGAATCCGAGGGAAATACTGTCCAGCAGCGATTTGACGTTGAGTCCATTCGAGAATGCAACTGTTGCAATGACGACTTGGCACTGGGGATCTTCATCAAGAAGGCGGAGAATTTCTTCGTTGTCCTCGAATGATCGAAGAGAGTTAGGGTTCCGTGAATAACTGGGATGTTACTAACATCAGTTACTAACATCGTGTTAATAACTGTTAATAACATGGTCCACCGATGTGAGCTCAAAAATTGTGTGAATAACTGTGAATAACTTCGCTCTCTGATTTCGATGAAGAAGACGATGAAATGACCCAGGCGCGCGAGGCTGCGCAATCGGCATGCATATTCGACATCAACCCCGACATCAACATCTCCGCACTAGCTTTGCTCGATCTCGTCGTCCCTCTGAGCCTTGCATCGACAGCTCCCACTGCTGTGGCTCAACCTCGGACGGTTCCAGTCACTCCGAAAAGCCGGAGGAGGTGAACTGGCACTGGTAGAACCAACCCGAACGATTTCTGAGTTATTTACACTCGTGAAGTAATTTACAATGTAAATAACTATTATTCACAGGTTAATAACTGTTATTAACACATTTGTTACTAACATATGTGAATAACCCCCTCCGAGGCCCCGATGTTACTAACCTCTGTTACGAACTCCCGGGGAGTTGTTCACGGAACCCTAAAGAGAGTGGTACATTTGAATACGGCGTAGTCGATGTGGACCAGGTGGGAGCGATTTCCACAGATACAGAAAAACGCGGAGTACGTCGTCGAGTGTGCGGCAATGAATGACAGCTTTGCGCAGTGAGTTTAGATATGGGATTAGCTGCGGGAACACTTTCCCTCCGACACCGTTCTCCAGCGGCTCCATAATAAATTGGGTGTTCGGCCGTTCATTGGATGTTCGTAGGACATAGTAATCATCGCGCGACATGCCAAGACTCGCGCAAACATTGTTCGATGGTGCTCCGGGCTCTAGAGTCGCAGAAAGCGCCATTACCGAGGCAGAAGATGGGAGTCGACCGCGGAAGAATGAGCCGACGTGTTTGAATTGCGGGCGGAACTCGGCACCCCATTCATTGATGAGATGGGCTTCATCGACGCAGCCGTATACGATATTCGCTCGGAACACTTCAGATGCTGTTATTTCCCTCCAAGCTTTCTCTCGCAAATGTTCGGGATCAATACAGATGACATTCCACGTCTTGCACTCTGCGATGTCACGTACAAGATTGCGACCTGCTTTGCGAGCCTCGGTGACAGTGTCTTGACAATATGCAAAGGCAGGAATGCGGAGTTTCTTGAGCTCGTACACCTAACAGTTTAATTTGTATATTATATGAGGAAGAGACAACTTGTCTCATACAATGTTAGCAGCGAGGCCTTTGGTAGGTGTGACGACGATTCCAAGAGGGAGCTGACGAACGGGAAGATCAGGATATGAGCGCGGGTTGCGGGCCATTTCTCGCAGTATAATAATGGGAACAGCAAATATAGCAGACTTTCCGCCACCAGTGGCCATGCAGCATAGTATATCTTCTCCGTCGAGGACGCGCACAATCAGTTTCTGCTGTGAAGGATAGAGGCCATCCTTCCACTCCGGGATCTCTTGCTTTACGATTTTAGTGATAGTACGTTGTCCTTGTGGGTCGCGCCAGCGAAACCGAGGTGCCATGGTAGCTTGTGGGGCTCCAGGATGGGCGGAAGGCAGAAGAGCGATGGCGGCGCGGATCGAAAGGCCGTGGGAAGGTTTTCAAACTCCGATGATTATATAATAAGGGTGGTTACCAAGCACCGGTGGCGCGGTAAACTACAGACTAGACGCGGGAGCTCTCGATAAGAAACGTCCGTCTGAGTGCTGACTTCGTAGTTGGATGAGGCGACAGACGAATTTTCACAAATCAATACTTAGACCTCCAGGGAATCCCACCAAAGCTAAACAAACGATCGGGATGCACGGTCCGATCGGCAACTGGGTTCTGGCTGTGCGGGAGTTCCACAGGAAGCACTGACGACGAGAAGTACTACAGCCTCATTAGAGCGAAGATCGAGATGCATCACGGTCACGGAGCCGATGATAGGAATCATCGACACCGAAACGCATGAAAAAGATGGCAATCCGCTCGGCGCTCGAGGACCGAAAAAGACAGCCTCGCGAGTCACTGGCGGGTGAAGTAACGGGGGAGAAGAACACTTGAGTTTGAGGATTGACGAAATGGCGGACCCAGATAGATTTTGATGCGAGGCAGATAGAATTGATGGTGGCAGCTTGGCAGAAACGTAGCGTAGAGATTGTGCGGTGTGATGGAGGGACGGTCATCGCCGCGGCGATCCGGCCACGTACGCGCAAACAAAGGCGTGAAAGGATGAACAACGACGGAGCTTCGCGCAAGCATCACCCATCGCGTTTGGCGAATGTGGCAGGGGGGAACCTGGGGACGACGCAGTGGTCAAGGGCGGTGAGACGTAGGGATGCGTGGGGCGTGTAGCACGACGGCACTTCGAGCGGGGTATGGGCGGCGCTGAGAAAGGTCGTGGCGCGCAGGGAGATTGTGAAGGCAGCTTGGCTGATTCAGAACGGTCGCCGCAACTGCTGTGCAAGCCGGCAGTGTATTGGGGATGGCACTCAGGCATGCGCGTCGTGCGTCGATGCGGGATGCTGCAGCCAATGGTTGCGGCGCGAATGGCGGCGTCGTGCCCTAGCGCTGGGGGTGGTGCTGCGGGGCGCACTGAGCAGCGCGGCAGGAGTGTCGAGCGTGGACGGGCGGAATATTAATGCACCAATACCCCGCTGAGTGGCGGAGTGGAATATCTAAGGTGCAGCTATGGTTCTCGAAGGATGCTTCACAAAGTTACTTTGTGAAATTAACTTCCCCTGCCAGAACTTACTTTACTTTACTTGTGGCAGAGGAAGTCACTTTTGTAAGGGCAACCCTGGCGGCCCGAAATATCTCAAGAGTCCTGGCAGGGGGGATCCGAAGTCAATTGAAGTACACTACTACAGGAAGAAGCGCACCTGGCAGGGGGGATCCGAAGAGGAGAAAGTCTAAGGATTCCCCGGCCAGGTGCGTGCCTATATACCAGCTAGGGCTAACTACGGGTTGCGCATGGTTTGTTGATGGCGTAGTGAACGGCAGTGATCCCGGGCACGATCACATGCGGAGTGCCATGCGGAGTGCGGGGATCCGTCCAGATGGGGTTTGGCTCGGCGGGGGGAACGTCGGAGGATAGCGGAGGTCTGACCGGGGGTCGGATCGGAGGATCCGGGGGTCGGATCGGAGGATCGATCGGAGGATCGGGGGTTGGAAACGGGGGTTCCCCTGACATCACCCCCCCCTTGGAATGCGGCGCCTCGACGCACAGCTCGGATGTGGGCGGAGGATGTGGCGGGGTCCTGGAAGGGAAGGGCGTCGAAAGTGGCAGCGGCGATGGCTCGGGGCTTCCCAGGGTATTTGCGGTAGAATTCCGCGATAGCATCAGGGGCGAAGACGTCCGAATGTTTTACCCATTGATCATGCGAGTTGTCATATGCTTTGAACCGGACAAAGTACCAGAGGCTTCGGTAGCGCATTTTCGCGTCCAGGACTTCCTCCACTTCCCACTCGCTGTCCGCTCCGTCAGCAAGTACGGGCGGGGGTTCCTCGTACCCCGGACGACCTCCGAAGGGGTCAACCTCCGCCAACTCCAATTTCACCACGGGAAACACCGGATGTAATCGGGAGAGGCGTGGGGGAAGGTCCAGTTTGAACGCGCCACGTCCGATAACCTCCGAGACACGGAAGGGTCCGAGCCGGCGATGTGAAAGCCCCGGGGATGGGCGTGTGGTATGGATATCTGACGCGTCAAGCCACACGCGATCTCCGACCTTAATCTCCGGTGCGGGGGTTCGTCGGCGGTCGTAGTACCGCTTGTACTCGTCTTTGGCCTTGACAAGTGCGGCTTGGGCCTCCGAAACCCCCGAGGCAATCCGATCTCGGAAGTCGTTCACGTCCTCCAGTCGCGAGCGTGGACCGTTCGGCTCGAACCCCATCCGAGGGAGCCGACCGGTGTCCGTCATGAACGGAACCTGCTGTGTCGACGAGTGGATGTGGTTGTTGTACGCAAACTCCGCGGCTGGCAGGAGCTCGTCCCAATCGTCCTGCTTGTAGTTTGTGAAAAGCCGGATGAATTGGTCGAGTTCCTGGTTAATGCGCTCGGTCTGCCCGTCGGTCTGCGGGTGGTAAGCGGTGGAGGTCGCCGGTTGAATCCCGATGAGACGGAACAACTCCCGAGTGAACTCCGCGACGAACTGCGGACCTCGGTCGGAGATGTAGCGGACGGGAGTTCCGTGGTGTCTCCAGACGTTCCGGTAGTAAAGGCGCGCGGAGCCCACGGCATCGATCTGCGTGTGGCATTCCATGAAGTGCGCCCGCTTACCGAGAACATCCGCCGCGACCATGATCGCATTATACCCGTGGGCCTCCGGAAGTTCGACGATGAAGTCGACGGAGACCGTATGCCAGCGCTCGGGGGGAACCTCCGTCGGATGAAGTTCTCCGATCGGAAGTTTCCGGAGGGCCTTGGTACGGCAACACAGGTCGCAGGTGGCGACGTAACGGCCGACGTGTCGGGACATCTGGGGCCACCAGTAGTTCCGGGAGACAAGCTCCAACGTCTTGAAACGGCCAGCGTGCCCGGCAATCCGCGTATCATGGTGCTGCTCCATTATCCGACGCCGGAGGTCAGTATCTCGGGGGACCACTATCTTCCCTCGGAAGTAGAGCAGCCCGCCCTCGACATGCCACTCGGAGGATCGGGTGGACCGGGTGCCGCGGACCTTGAGGACCTCCCGTGCGGCGCGGGCAACGGGGTCTTCGAGGTCGGCCTCTCCAGAGAGCGCGTTCCGGATGTCTCGGAGGATCGGAACCTCCGGGCCGGCGACGACGAGACCTTCCATTGCACGGACATGGAAGAGTTCGGGACGGAGAAGGGTGACGTCGCGATTATCCTCCGAACCTCCGTGATCCGGACGACGGGAGAGGGCGTCCGGGCGACCCATGGAACTTCCGGGTTTGTGGTGAAGGGCGAAGTCGAACCGGGACAGGTAGAGGGACCACCGAGCCTGCCGGCGGTTGAGGGTTCGCGCTTCACGGAAGTACTCCAAGTTCTTGTGGTCGGTCCAGATCTCTACCGGATGCTCCGTGCCTTCGAGGAAGTGTCGCCACTCCTCTAGGGCTCGGATGATCGCGAGCATCTCCTTGTCGTGGATTTCGTAGTTACGTTGGACCTCGTTCAAGCTCTTGGAGAAGAACGCGACCGGATGCCACTTACTGTCGGCATCGGGCTGAGACAGGACAGCCCCGGTGGCAAAGTCGGAGCTGTCTGCTTCAAGCCGGTACGGCTTGGACGGGTCCGGAAGGATAAGAACCGGGTCGGAGGTTACGGCGTCCTTGAGAGCTTGGAAGGCCGCATCCTCCGGGCTTCCCCAGGACCACCGCATGCCCTTTTTTGTGAGATCGAAGAGGGGCCGGGCAATATCCGAGAACCCCCGAACAAACCTCCGGTAGAAGTTCGTGAAGCCGAGGAACTGCTGCACGTCCTTCTTGTTCGCTGGGGTCGGCCAGGCGGCAACTCCCGCAACCTTGACGGGGTCCATCTCGACGTGGTTGTGGGAGATGATCACGCCGAGATACTCGATCGAGGCCTTCTCGAACTCGCACTTTTCCGGTCGGAGGTAGAGTTTGTGCGCACGCAACCTCCGAAGAACCTCCGAGACGATCTTCCGGTGGCGCGCGAGGTCCGAGTGGGCGACAAGGATGTCGTCGAGGTAGACCATGACATCTCCGGACAAGATGAGGTCTCGGAAGATGTCGTTCATCATGGTCTGGAAGGTCGCCGGGGAGTTGGTCAGGCCAAAGTACATCACCAGGGGTTCGAACAATCCCCGGTTAGTCCGGAAGGCCGCCTTCCATTCATCACCCTCGCGGATCCGGACGTTGTTAAACCCCCACCGGACGTCAAGTTTCGTGAAGTACCGAGCTCCTTTCAACCGGTTAATGAGGTCATTGATCAAAGGGAGCGGGTACCGGTTTTTCACGGTCATGGCATTCAACGCCCGGTAGTCCTGGACGAACCGGAGAGCGCCGTCCTTCTTCTTCACAAAGAAGACCGGCGAGGCCATGGGCGACTTGGACGGACGGATTCGGCCGGTGGCTAACCCTTCCTCTATGAAGGCATCGAGCTCCTTCTGTTCAAGGGGGGAGATCGGGTAGACCTTGCAGTTTGCCGGCTTCGAATCGGGAACGAGTTCGATGGCATGGTCCCACGTCCGACGCTCCGGAAGAGAGTCGAAGGATTCCCGATTGAAGACATCCTCGAACTCCCGAATCCAGTCGGGAACTTCCGTCGGGGGAGGTCCGGAGTTTTTAGCGTGAGCCTCCGCAAGCCTCTGGGAAACGGTGGAGGTCGCCCGGATATCCTCCGAAGGTCCGAACCGCGTATAGAAGATGCGGTCGCCATCTTCGATCGGGTCGTCCTCATCCTCCGAGTCATCCTCCGAGTCGGGGGTTAACTCCGGAAGATCCGGATCGTCGTCGTCGTCGTCCTCATCTTCTCGGTCATCCGCGTCGACGACGCAGATGGATGGGAAGGGGCCGGCGCGGACGGAGCGGAGGATCTGAGCTACGACCTTGGCCTCGCGGCGTTCCTTTCGGACTTCGTCGCGGCAGGTAGCGCAGGAGGCGGGGCAGCGGGTCATTTTGACATCCCGCGTCTCCCAGTCAATCTCCGGGTTATGTTTCCGAAGCCACGAATACCCAAGGATGAGCTTCTGCTTACCAAGGCGCGTGACTGCGAACTGGACTCGTTCGGAATGCCCCTTGTACCGGAGGACTACATCCGCAACTTCCGAGATCGCTCCAGCTTCGTTCGGAGACCCGTCCACATTGAAAACGGGAATGGGTTGCGAGAGTTTACGAAGCGGAATTTGGGTGGAGATGGCATACTCCTTGTCGATAAACTCCGAGGTGGCGCCGCAGTCGACCAAACCCTTGAGCGAGAGTTTGACAGCGTTATCGACCGACTCAATCTCCACCGGGAGATGGAGGGAGTTAGAGCCAGGAGTGGCCGCCACCGTGTAGCGTTTCGGAAGCCTACGTTCCCAGCCGGGTCGGCGGACTCGGGGGATCGTCGGAGGTTTCGGAAGTTCCGGAGGTTCCGGAAATCCTTTCGAAGCAGGGGGTGCGTCTCTCGTTTCAACTGTTGAATCAACTTTATTATCGGACTCGTGATACAAACAGGCAAAACGATTGGAGGACGCGAACGAGGGCGCACCGCTCACTCGTCGCGGGGGGCAAAATCCTCCGGCACTTCCACTTCGGGGTTTGCCATCGCCGGCTCGGAGGTTACGAGTCGGGCGGCAAGCTCTTCCAACAATTCTCCGCTGAGCTGCCGGATCACCTCATCGAGGACGTCCACCGAGCGGATGTCCACCGGGGTGGTGCAGTCTCGGGCAAGGTGTCCCGGATCGCCACAGCGGAAGCAGGTGCGGCGTGGGACCACGCGGGCACGGGTCCGATCAACCTCCATCGGGACCGGAGGTGGGAACGGAGGAGCCGCCGACCTCGGAGGTTGAGCGACTGCCGAGACGGGGGCGACCGTGGTCGGGCGGGGGCGGGGAACAACCCCCGTCGGAGGTTGCGATGATCCTCCGGCGGCTCGTGCGCGGCTCAGTGCCTCGTATTGGCGGTAGGCACGGGAGCGCCAGCCCGGATAATCCGTGAGGCTCGGAGGATCGCTCGACGTGGTGATCGCGTGGTTGATGGCGGGGGTGAGGCCGGTCCGGTATTTGGTGACCTTCACCAGCTGGTCCTCGAAACCGGCGAGCTCGACGAGGTCCTCGAAGTCGTCGGTGTAGCGGAAGACGTCCCGGGCACCCATGTAGTACCCCCGGGACTCGAGCTTGGCGAGAGCATGGTCCTGCTCGTTCTCCTCGATGAAGCGGAGACGGAATTCCCGGACAAATGCATCCCAGGTGGAGAGTGGGAACGGATGTTTCCCGGCCATGCGCTCTGCCCAGCGCTGCGCCGAGTCCTTCGCCATAAAGGACATAGCGAATCTCACGGCCTTCTCCTCGGAGGTTTCCCCGTTCTCGAGGAAGGCCTCCGGGATGAGCCGGACGTAAGTCTTGACAGCGTGTAGGAAGGCCCGACCTTGCGTGCGATCGCCGTCGAAGACAAACGGAGGGTTCGGTCGGAGGACCGATTTTGAGGCTGGGCTGAGGTTTGCGAAAAGACCTGGACCTCCGACCGGATCCGGATCGGAAGGGGCCGGGGCAGGAAAGGAAGATTGTGCGGTGTTTTCAATTAGCGCTGCGAGGCGCGCGACGGTCTCTTCGATGCGGGACAGGCGGTCCATGTCGGCGGAAGTCGCGGAAGTAGGATCGGCCATGTCGGCTTCGGAGGACGGGGAGGAGGGGGCAAGATTCGAATTCGGAGGTTGCGGAGGATCCGGAGGTTGCGGAAGATCGTCTTCCGAATCGTCGCTATCCAAGCCGAACTTCGCAATCTTGACCGGTTAATCCCTTAGAGACTTTCTCCTGCTGTAAGGGCAACCCTGGCGGCCCGAAATATCTCAAGAGTCCTGGCAGGGGGGATCCGAAGTCAATTGAAGTACACTACTACAGGAAGAAGCGCACCTGGCAGGGGGGATCCGAAGAGGAGAAAGTCTAAGGATTCCCCGGCCAGGTGCGTGCCTATATACCAGCTAGGGCTAACTACGGGTTGCGCATGGTTTGTTGATGGCGTAGTGAACGGCAGTGATCCCGGGCACGATCACATGCGGAGTGCCATGCGGAGTGCGGGGATCCGTCCAGATGGGGTTTGGCTCGGCGGGGGGAACGTCGGAGGATAGCGGAGGTCTGACCGGGGGTCGGATCGGAGGATCCGGGGGTCGGATCGGAGGATCGATCGGAGGATCGGGGGTTGGAAACGGGGGTTCCCCTGACAACTTTCACAAGTAAAGTAAAGTAGAAGTACCAGTAAAGTACAAAAAGTAACTTGAAGTCACTTATGCTTTACTTTAACTTGAAGTAACTTGACGCGAACTTGGGGCGTTTCCGTTGGTGTTTGGGCTGTAACTTTCGGTCAGATACCGTTATCTGGTGTGATAATGAGTTTCCTGACTTCCAGGACCCATAGTAGGTTCTTTGGCGCCATTCTAGCCCTTGACTGGGCGAAAGTAACTTGCCATCTGATGGCATAAGTTACTTTCGCTGATCGCATTGATCTAACTTGGCGGGCAAAGTTAACTGTCAAGCCCGAATATTTTTAGGAAACTTATGCTTTTAAATGGCTGAAAGCCTTCGGGTGGCTGATAGAATGGGTTACAGAGATCATACCGTTGACAACAAACTTGACCGAGCAGGCCGGCTTCCCCACAGCTGAACGATGTTCCTTCGGCCTCATGAGCTATCTGGTTCTGCTGAATATCACTGTTGTACTCTTGCACTTCCCATTGCTCGCGACTCCAACCTACATTGCCACAATTTAACACTGGTTCAACTTCTGTCCGATTCGACTTTTGAGGATCAAATTCACCTGTCTTCTCGCAAGTTTGTCGGTGATTGGCCTGTCTCAAATTACATTCTATTTGATTCCTGCATGGGCATTCCATATTCCTATCCCAACTCTTCTCCTCAGCGATCAGCACTTTGATTTGAACCAGGCATCAAGTGGGATCCCCTCAAATTACATCAATATTTCATAAGACTCTACCCACCCGCTTGCCAGTTTGCGCCAGAGGTTAATTGCATTGACGTGGCCAGGTAAATATCTGTAAGAAAAGCAAAGAAACATTACACCTACCTGAGTTACTGTAAGTAACACAAGTAAAGGCAAGTGATTTCAAGTAAGTGTGGCTGAATAAGTTGTTAAGTGTTGCACTTTACAGTGATTGGGCTATTTACCCAGCCAGAGGTGTCTGGGCAACCGTCCGAATCACTCTCAGAGTTCATTACGGCCCATATTACGCCCATTTGTAATATATTGTTTGGTCACGAGCTTAGGCCGTCGAATATAATCGGGCTCTAATGTGGGCCGAACACCTGTCAACTCTACGGTCTATTGCAGACACAGCCCGGCTTGCATGATCGTGATCCATCGCTCGCATTGGAGCTGACTGTACGATGCTCATCTACGGTTGCTCAATACCTGCCTGTGAAATTTTGCACACGTTGAAAACCTCGCAGTTCAAATTGAACCGAGGTCCAGTTTCTCGTGAGCAGATCTATACTCGTACCTCACTGTATATAAATCCTCGTCCTATCTCAGTCTGCCTGCATTAGGATTTGGCCTGTATCGTGGCATGGACTCGGTAAATATCCTCCTACTCAATGTTTGATGATCTAATCTGCGACAATCCGACTCCGGCATCCACATTTATGTCGGGTTCTGGCGGCAGTTGAACCGCCTAAAACTTGGTTCCATTCAGTAGCTTTCCGGGTTCAATATTAGCTTGCACGGAATGTTGGACCCAGGAAATTGAGCTCGAACGGTACGGACATAGGGGCAAGCACGTTTCTGAACCAAGCGATCTATCTATGCGACGTTGTTGTGGCCTCCACCTGGATGAAGTTAACTTCTGTTCAACTTAACTCCAGGACCCAGTTAACTTACAGTGGTGATAAAGATAGTTTGAGAAACACTTAGCAGCTGTCTTGCATGCCCTCTTCGCTAGGGATACGTTGGCTTGGTACTTCTGGACATATGTTACTTAGTTACTTGGGCTGATCCAGCTAGTGGCCGAAGAAACGGAAGAAAGTACCAGGGAAGAATGGGTATGGCTTGTTTAGTTTTGTGCTGCGTATACAGCTTGATTCATTTATCATTCAGGAGGTCTGTGAGCGACCAAATTCGCAGAGTGGATTGACCCCCAGGTTTGCATTCATTAGAAATCCGACTGAATGAATAGCTAGATTTACAAGGCGTGACCCCGGCTCATGAGAACCACCTCGAGAGCTGGATTCACAGATACGAGCGGCGCCGCTGCAATGGAATGCGAATCGGGACTACATGGGTTTCACGGCAAGCACACACCTGTGAGTGCAATGAACAAGCTGAAATGTTGGATCTATTCAATTATTCTGATCCCACTGGGTGTATGATCCTATGTTGAACGGCAGTTGACTTGAGGTTCGTTTTGAACCGTGGAAATGCAGGGTGGTGGACATTTTGCAATATTAATGTCGGGGCACAGTTCCAGCGATCCATGTGGATGTTCAGATTCTTAAACCTCCTCCAAGATGCAAAAATCTGACTTGCGACTCTCTGCGTGTTCACATATTTCCCTGCCAAACCAACAACTCAGAGTCTGAACACGCCGGTCTCATCCGGACCATCTTGGGACCATAACATAAACCTTATTCCCCGGATTTCTCGGCCAATAATTACTGTACAGTGTTGGGAACAAGTCAAAGTTACCTGAAGTAAACGGGCAGTACGGTATATGAAGTAAAATTGGCTGACATCCAGAGTCAACTCGGGTTTATGCGACCAGCAGACCAGCCACCTGGACTTCCTTTCATGTGCTAGTTTCTTGTCTGAGACTAGGTTCAATCTTGGCATGCAGGGGTTGGTCTATTGAGGTGTAACATCAATGATCTCGTCGGAGAGATGCAGTCTGTTCAATGGTTGAATCCCATTGTTATTGGTGCTAATTCTGCGGTATTAATTCATCAGACCGACAATGCATACGGGAGACCGAAATTCCCGCTGTGTCGTACTAGTGAGATCTCAATTCCAACAACCTGCACAGTTGTGTCTGAATGTTCTGTACGGCATCAAGTTCACTTGGCAGTACTAATTTTATAACTTACTTTATTTGCGGGAATTTGGCCAGCCAAGTTAACTGAGGTATTGGGAAGTAAAGTTCAATTTGATTTGAACGAACTTGGTTCTTCAAGTTAACTGAAGTACTGTGATTTGAGCGAGCTTCGGTGTGGTAAGAGAGTAAGTTCAACTTGACCTGAGCAAACTTGAGCGGTTGAGTTACTGAGGTACTGATAAGTGAAGCTCCACATTATTTGAGTGAAATTAGTATATCAAGTTGACTCCGGTGCTGGCGAGTAGGAAAAGTTCAACGTTATTCACATGAAATAGGACAGCTG
Organism: Mycena capillaripes; assembly: GCA_029204075.1. Lineage (NCBI taxonomy): Eukaryota > Fungi > Basidiomycota > Agaricomycetes > Agaricales > Mycenaceae > Mycena > Mycena capillaripes. The sequence goes on along the minus strand of JARHKZ010000058.1, from coordinate 215,953 downwards.
ATACAACCAAGTTAACTGAAGCAACAATAAGTAGAGTTCTGGTGTGAAAGTTCCTGGAAGTGAAGAACAAAGATAAGTAGAGATGGATCTCCAGTATACACACTTCACATCTGGCGCTCCATCCAACTCCGCCGCCTGCGTTCCAACTGGCGACATTCAACATTAAAATATCCATAAATGGACCCATGTACACTGCTGTGTTCCAATAAGATCCAATAAAGGGGCTGAACACCATGGAATAACCTATATTGGGACACTTGAGCATCCTGTTGTGAGCCGTACAAGTAAAGTAAGTTTCGCCAAGCATGGGAAAAACAATGTCAAGTAAAGTAAAGTAAAGTAAAGGTAGCCCCGCCAGGCGAAGCGGCCATCAAAGTACAAGTTAATGGTCAAAAGTTACTTTTTGCGGACTCTTCTCGAAGACAAAGTTGCTGGCAAGTTGCTAGTTAGGAGCGCCGCGCGAGAGGTTGATATAGGCTGGCTTGCTGTTGGTTCGCATATCTGGACGACTAAAGGCGCTGAGGCTTCGGCAGATCTGAGGGCATACGCCAGTCGCAGCCGGCGTCGGGGCTGGCAACAGAGTCGTCTTTCTCCATAACGTAACAGGACCTGATGCCATCAATTACGGAACGAGCCAGATAGGGGTCTCATCCCTGAGCTTTTTCTTCTTTTAGTGGAACGTTGGATAGTCGCGAGAGCGATAGTAAGTTTGCTTTGAGCATCTTAGCGTCTGCAGGTGACACTTTCCGGCATTTCATTGGGCCAACATACTCATAGTTGACCGCTCCCCACCCCTTAGTTGTGAGGCTGCGGTCTTGCATCCCCGAGTTGCCGTTGTCCGAAAAATACGGATATTTGGTCGCAGGAAAAGAACGTCGAATTTGCGCTGAAAGTCGGGACTTTCGGATTCCCCGATATCCTTACTCTACACCAGGAGAACCCTGTCTCGAATAGCAGCATCATTCATATTGCATTGAGCAGGCCACCATTATTCGCCAAACGTTTAAGGGAAAAGTAGTATCTAGGATGATAGCGCATCTCAGAGACCTGGGGCAGGCTCGGGTTAGGGAAAGACCCCTCTGGAACGGCGTTGTTGAGGAGGTATTTGAACATGATACGTTCCCTGCGAGTTGTCAAGCGCACATTGCTTCGAATGCTTTTGAGATGATGTTGGAAGAGAGCGCTGCTCGGTATTGCAGAAGTATATCGGCCAGTATCATGAGTTCATTCCACGAATTAAGAACTGGGCACCTTTCCGTGCGACTTATCAGGTTCTTCAATTACTTCATAGTTAAAAATAAAGTTGCGACAACTTGGCGGCGTCGAAGAATTCCAGTTTCAATAATCCCTTGGATTAAGTTCAACTTTGCACAATAATGCCAAGTACACGTTGCTCCAACTTCATAGGAGGACGTCAGAAATGGCGCGCCAATACGTAGCATAGCTCAGCAATAGCTCAGGGTTGTTACTCGGTACATCCATGATCTGGGTGATAGCTCACGGCCGGGTCTTGGAATTATGCGTATTGGGCTTAGTGTTGCGGCTATAAGGTTCAGAACTTCTTCCGAACCTGAACCGAACCCGAACCGAACCCCGGCAACACTAAATTTGAACTGATCACGGACTTACCGTAGACGTCGAACCTGGAACTACTTGCACTACTGTTGCGTTTCGACCAAAGGTTCAGGTGACGCGTGACACAGGGCCGTGAACTGAACAATTTTGGCCTAGGTGACAGTGATGGGGAAATTTTCAGGCCCAAATAGGCCGAAAAATGCCAAATTTTCTAGTCCGGCAGATGCCGTACTTCCATTTATGGCAAGTTCCTCGTGATTGCCGAGGAATGAACACCTTTACCAGTGAACAATTGAGGTGACGGGTGACACCCTGTGAACCTTTGGTCGAAACACGACAGTAGGTATAATCTACAGATGCCAGCCTGCCCTGATCGGTTCACAAACCTTCAGTACTCGTGTGAGAGAATCGAATCCACGCTAGACTTATGGGGATCTCGACCTCAAAGTCCCTAGTCTATTTTGCGCTTTATCCAACGTGATGTCGTCGCGGCTGCCGAGTAGAAGGAAACGTAACATGGGTAACCCGCGCCCCTGAATAGCAGAATCAGCTCGCTATCGTGGGCCAGACTAAGTACCCAGTTTATAATTCGCTGTGGCAGTGTCCGGCCAGTTAACTTGCTTCAAAAGATCCGTTGCTATAAAATGCGGAAATTGTCGTCCCATCCGTCAGGTCCTGGGTCCGGTATCTGCAGCATCATTCTTGCTTTGTTCCTTTCGCAAAATGCCCGCCCTTCGCTCGCCGTCCCGCCTGGCCTCCTACACCTGAGCCTCCCATCTTGAATCTAGCATGCCACTGGCGACACCTGTGCCTGGAACTCGTCATCCCAAGCTCCTGAAGTCAGTCCAGGGGTGGAAAGAAATTCCCCGATTTGGGGCTTACGTTTGCCGGTTGTGTGCCCAGTTCGGTTTTATTCGGCCGCCATCGCTTCTTCCACTCAGGGAAGCAGTTTAACGCCCCGCCGCTGAGGCAAAGGGTCCTTCCCTTCTGGGTTCGCCGCTATCTGGGTCGTCCCCTTTGCAGATGTGGAGTTTGACTCCTGCGAGCCCTGTCGGACTCGGAGGCGTCACGTTCAATTAGCTGATTGCTAGTCTCGAAGAAAACATGAAGATTTAATCGGGACTCGGGAGGCGCGCCGGAAGACACGTCATTAACCGTTCTTTAACGATTACCCTCGCGATTCTTTGTGTCTCTTTGGTTTCATTCCCATCCGGGCTAACTCCTTCCGTTATTCTCTGTTCTTTCTCTAAATTTCTACATTCAAAAATCCCATGAACGGCTGCGCCCCAAATGCCCACAGCATTCCGAGATCGCTATCTCTCTCCTTTCATCATTCATATTCTCACCCTGCCCGAACTTAAGTCTCTTCCAACCGCCGCAGCGGTGAAGCTGTTGAATCTAGCCCATTTCGGGGTCTTCCAAATGAACAGCCTCGCACAGTTCAAGTGGTTTTGTCGAGTTCCGGCCGGCTGACGTGCCGCTCAAGCACGCGGCCTACTGTGATGGACACTCAAAAAGGCCGCTGGTCCATTATCACTTCGTTCTTCTTCCCCCATCACCATCGCGTCCTGGCGCAGTTTCGTCCGCCTCTATTGGTCTTCTTACGCTGCTGTCTCGGGTGGTCCTGGCATGAATCAAGTACCCGCAATAATCAGTAAGCCTGAACGAAGACCGAGTCCCTTCAACTTCGCTCCCGTAACCCATTAAATCAACGCCGGCGCCGGGCAAAATCAATCACGATATTCAGGATCTCCGGGTTATCCATTCCACACTCCTCAAGCCCTTCAGCAAGATCCGCATGTCGTTCACCAACTCAATGTGCGTAAGACCTCTCGGTTCTTGACGACAAGACTCCTTCAAGACCACTGTCCAGAAGCAAGAAAATCGACCCGTTCAAGAAGTCGATCCGCATGATCCCTCCTGTGTCGGATTTCAAGTCATTGAAACAGTTTTATGGGCCAGACCTGTTTGGCATCGGACGCAGCACAACCTTTCACGGATTCTGATACGTAGTCAGATCCAATCTCTACTGCGACTGGCAACTGAACAGTGCAAAGGCAAATATTTTCTATGCACCCCGACATCACTGATGATCGTCTTCATGTTCAATATGTAGGTAGGTGCGTACCCGTAGCCTATGTGATCCTCGAATACCCGTTGAATATTCCCTACAGAGCAGCTCGGAATCGTTCTGGCGGGCAAGACTGTCCCACAGCTATTACACAGCTGAGTCTGCGTTTCGCTCTTCATGATGGCCATCACGATGTGCCGCATGCGTCAAGTGCGACTTCCATTGGGCCGATTTATTTCACCTTTGTGCCGCTGATCTCCCCAATGTAGTTCTACCTTGGATTGTTCTCATGTTCAATGCTAGCTCTCCTTTTTCTCCGGAAGGTATTGTACCTACTATTCTTTACCTCCTCCCTCTTTGTCCCCTCAAGCATGGTCCATCTTTTGCTTTCTTCTCGCTACAGCCCTCCATTATTTAGCTCCACGTGGTCATCATATTTCATTGTATTGTAGACTCGACTTTCCAAAAATTCGGGTTTTTCACAGAACAATTTTGTCTACTTCTCGGGTTCAGTGGGTTTCGTATGGCAGCAGCATTTTGCATTCTATGCCATTATATTAAGCTTTCGCATATGCACCCCGATTCAATTCTGTTCCGATTTTGCTTCCTCGTACGAGTTGCCGGAGCGAAGCGGCGGCGCGTCTTGTTCTTAGATACTTAGATGGAGCGCGGAGACTCAGCATGTGGCGAATAACCCCAGTTATCTGACTGTTCGCCCGTTGCCCTCGGGTTAAATAAATGACAGCCAATTCAAAGGCGGAATGACGTTAGATTGAGATCACACTTTGGGAATAACTCTCAGTGTCAGGTCAGCTGCCCATCCGTTACGCAGTGAGCTTCTTATCTTATATGCGAAATCGAATGACCACGGCCCGACGACCCCCACTTTCCGGAAATGATGTCTCTCGCTCTATACTACTTCGTTGCATTTGCTGGAGCTCTGTGCCTTATACTGATACTCCGCAAGGGGCGACGAGCCTCTATGCTGCCTCCTGGGCCGCCAGGAGATCCACTAATTGGGCATCTACTCCGCATTCCCTCGACGGATTCCGCTACGGTATTCCACGAATGGTCCAAAACATATGGTGCGATCTTCCCAAGGAAATGGTGCGCGCTGAGATATGCCTTCAGGCGATGTCATGTGCCTCAAGGTGCTCGGACGAACCATGATAATCCTCGATTCATATCAAGCTGCCATGGATCTTCTGGATAAGAGAGGCTCGATTTACAGCGACCGGCCAAAGTTTACATTGTTTGAACTGTGAGCTGAATTTCTTTCCTAAAAGAAAGACGGTACGAATTTGTAGGTTTGGCTGGAACCCTTCGATTACCTTTCTTCCGTACGGGAAACAATGGAACAAGCGACGGGCAATTCATCAGTCATATTTAAGTCGCAATAAGGCCGAAGACTTCAAACCGATCCAGGCCCAGGAAGCGCAGACGCTGGTGCGGAATCTGATCGACTCCACACCAGATAAATATGACAAGTGCATGACAAGATGAGTATTTTGGCCCACAAGTCCAAATCAACAAACGACAGCTGAATGAGACAACAGATTTGCTACAGGGATAATTACTCAGATCGTGGCCGGCCATCGCATCACTTCCGAAGATGATCCATATCTTCACATATCCAACATGATCGTCGACGCATTCTATAAAGCTGGACCCCCAGGCAACAGCCCTCTCGATTTCTTCCCATTCCGTGAGTGCGCTGATCTGTTCGTCAGAGACAATTGACTAGCCATTTTCGTTATAGCACAGCACTTCCCTCCCTGGTTCCCTGGAGCAAGTCACGTCGGTGTCGCGAGGGCTGCGAGATCTGTCTTACGAGAACTATACGACTATCCCGTGCGGACTGTGAAGAAGCAGCAGGCAATCTTTCGATTTGATCCTTCTCAACCGATTATCTTACATCCCATGGTAGGAAGCCGGCGAGGCCATGCCATCGTTTATACTGACCCAATTGGAAGAAACGGGACTAAACGAGGACGATGAGGATCTTAAAGGCGCTGCGGCCACTATGTTTGCAGCAGGAGAAGCTACGGTCAGATATCTCTCAAATCAAATCTCTCGTTGTTGATTTGACCTTTAGACGTGGGGTGTACTGTCCGTATTTGTCCTCGCAATGATTCTGCACCCCGAATGCCAGCTCAAGGCCCAGAAGGAAATTGATTCCGTGGTCGGCGACCTGCGCTTGCCTGATTTCGAGGATCGAGAGAGTCTTCCCTTCGTGGAATGTATACTGCAAGAGACCTTTCGGTGAGTCCGTTAAAATATTCCATTGACCGAAGGAACCATAATAACTTATTGTTTCAGGTGGAAGAACGGAGTACCACTGGGTCATTCATCATGCGACTCTGCAATAATGGCCGTTGACGCCGGCGCTGCTGCGCCAGCGGCAGCTCGTTTCGGCCGGAATCCACAGCGGTTCATTTCGGAGATTGATGTCAATCAACCTCCGAACAATCAAATCCCCGATAAGCTAGAATAAATCAATGAAATCCTCAAGGCAGACATGCAGACCCTGCATTCCTCCTTGCTTCCCCCACCATCCTCACTGCAAAGTACTTTCTCTTCTCAGTTGTAGTTTTTTTTTTATTCCTCCAAATTCACTCTGTTTTAGCAGCTTTGATGCACTTGGTGATTAGCCCCTATCTGCTCTTTCTGATATTACCTTGGACAGTGTGTGTGTTTTCTTTAGCCTTGATCCCACTTTTCTCACTTTTTGTAGCTCTGATGGAATGCATGTCTCCCTTGCCCTTCTGATTCACACTTGAAAATTGACTTTAAAATAGGGATCAAACTCCACCTAATACTCCTCAAAGAGCTCGGATTGCATCTCAAAGGAATGAACGGGATAATCGTGTTCTAGACAGCCCCCAGCACCACCGTGTGCCTCAGAATCCGCCTCGCATTGTTCTTCTTTTTCAACAGGCTCCCGATGATGTCTTTGGTGGTGGTCCAATTCCAGACAGACCTGGAGCACAGGCCTTTCTAGCAAATTTAAATTTTCAGCATGGATATACAGCACCACAATTGACTCCAAATAGTGTGACTTGGGCACAGGAACGTTTAGCTCAGCTGCAGCGTCCCCTAGAATTCATCCTGCACCTGTACCTGCTGGCAGACGTCGACCTCCAGAGCCTTTACAGCAGCAGCATTCAGATATTCTAGCACAGGGGCAGGAACACCTGGCTCAATTTCCGCAATTCAATCCTGGCAATAGAGTAAATGCTATAGCTGGACCCTCAAATCTGCAGGATCCACAGCCTCCTATAGCTACTCCAAACACTATTCTACAGTTTCATCCAGGTCCTCTACCTGCTCTGCTGAACTTCCAGCCTGCACCACAAAACATTCCATGAGCACCACCAAAGGCCAGAGATCCAAAGCCTGGGTTTCCTGATTTACTTTGGTGCACCAAGGGCAGGCATTATAGACACCAAACATTGTTTGGAGAGAGGCTTACCTGTTCTGAATGTCGTGAAAGAAATCAGAGGAATGCTCAAATTGCAGCTGGAAGGCTTGCAGAAGAACAAAGGCAGGCACAACTGGCACAGCAGATTCCACCAGATGAGGAAATGCCTGGACCCAATGAGCCCCCAAACCCACCATTGATACCACCAGTTCCACTCCCACCTATTGATCCTATGGCCCAGCCTGCGGTTTCAGCTGCTGACAAACTGTTGATAGATCATGTAAGACAGGAGTGGATGAAGATTGAGATGCAGACTTGCAATGCATGCAATGAGCGGTGGTTTGATCTTGATGTCAAAGATGGAAAATGCAACAAATGCCAAAAGAACTCCAAGTTTCAGGCTAGTAATCAAATGGATCCAGGCCCTGTTCCAGATCTGCCGGCTTTGACACAGATTGAAGAAATGATAATTTCTCCAGTGCATGCTCTGGTCTCCCTGTATCAGGTCAGAGGCGGGCAGTTCAAGTATTCGGGTCATTGCTGTAATTTTTCCCGTGACACTGCAGTTTTCCGGAACAAAGTACCTCTCTTGCCAGAAGAGTGTGATATCATTATTATGTGTCGAAGTGGTCTTAATCCTGCAACTGACGAGGAGATACATCAGGATTTCCGAGTCCGAAGACCTGTTGTAGAGCAATGGTTGAAACATTTGGAGGTTCATCATCCCACCTTTCGATCCCAACGGGTCAATATAGACTGGGAGCGTCTCAGTCAATTGCCTTTGGATGCTTCTGTGCATGCACATCTACATACCATAGTAACTCAGAATCTGCCAGAGCCCAACCAAGATGTTGGCCCACCGCAGGAAGGTCAAAATCCAGCTGAGGATACACCACTTTTTACACGAGGTTTTGTGCCAAATGTCAGCACCAGACAAACGGAAATGGAACACCTTCATGCAGCTGCATTTCACAACGAAGCTCCAATGATTCTGACTATGCCTGCTGTCCACGGCACTCCTCTCAATGAGCATGCTGGCCATACAGTTGCAATTGATGCCTTTCCTTCTTTGTTTCCAACTGGAAAAGCAGATTTCAATGCTCCACGAGACAATAGAATGACTATGGCTGAATGGGCAGCTCATCTGATGCGGTTTAAGGACGGCAGATTTGCACGCCATCCTCGCTTTCGCTATTGGGCTCTGAACACAATTCTACGGCATGATGCTAAAAAAGCTTCAAAGTGGTACACAACTACCCACCGTGAAGACAAAGAGTTGACAGTGGCAGATATACAGCAAATGTTGAACAATGATGATGCCAAAGGTCTAGCAGATCGTGTTGCGCATGCCGCTGTTAGACTCCCAGGCTCACGGCCTTTCTGGCAAAAGTCTCAGCGAGATCTTATTGCACAAATTCGTTCTCCGGAGTGTGGATCCCCTCATCTATTTGTCACCTTTTCTTCCGCAGATGTCCAGTGGCCAGATATGCATCAACACATGCCCAATTTTGATCCCAATGCTGAAGAAGATGCTCACTCATATCGTGTTCGATTGGAAGACCTTAATGAAAATCCGGCTATTGCTTCTTATTACTTCCAGAAGCGATTTGAAGTGTACTTTGAACATTATATCAAAATCAAGTTCAACGTCAAAGACTTTTGGTGGCGATATGAATGGCAGCATCGTGGCAGCAGTCATGTCCATGGATTTCTCTGGATAGCAGATGCTCCCTCTATAGATAGCCTTGACACTTCAGATCCAATCCAGTTGCATTAATATTGATGGCACTGCGGGTACTGGAAAATCATTCCTTATCTGGTGCATCACTGCTGCACTTAGAGACCTGTTTGGGGTAGATGGGAACAATATTAGTGCAAAAGACCCAACTGTTCGTTTGGCCCCCACAGGGATATCTGCTTTTGGCATCCGAGGATGGACTGTGAATTTTGGATTGGGGATTCCAGCCAAAGAGAAAAAGGATTTTACTCAACTGTCTGGTGCTGGTCTCACACGGCTTCAGACTCGGTGGAAGCATGTAAGGCTCCTTATCAAAGACGAGAAATCAATGATAGGGAGAGTTCAGATGGGCCGCTGTGATCGTCGTCTTCGCCAGGCATTCCCAGCTGCAGCAGATGAAATTTTGGGTGGTCTTCAGGCACTTGTGTTTGGCGACTTTTTTCAGCTCCCTCCTATTGGTGACACGCCACTTTACTCAGACAAACCAACAGCAGGAAGACGAGCTGGATTAGCAGCTGAAGGACGTGCAGTCTTTGAATCTTTTACTCAGTCAGTAACCCTGCAAAAGGTCTTTTGCCAACAAGGAGACAACCTGGAACAGGTCCAATTTCGGGATGCGCTTATGAGGCTCAGAGAGTACAAGGCCACAGAGGCTGACCATTCTCTCTTTTCAACACGATTTTGGGAAAGCCTTTCACCTGACGAACGTACCAGCTTTTCAGACACACTCCATCTACTTCCTACCAGAGAGGCTGTTGACACTCTTAACACTCTTCGGCTCAGCATGCTTGGAAAGCCTGTTGTTAAATGTCTGGCTAAACACAACAGTCCTGATGCAAAAAAAGCCTCCGATGAGGATGCAGAAGGCTTGCAGAAGGAGATTCTTTTGGCTGAAGGGGCAAAAATCATGATTACTCGCAATGTGTGGACTTCAAAAGGTGTGTGTATTCTAGTTCTCCAGTTCATTCTCATTGATTTCCTAGGCTTGGTCAATGGCTGTCAGGGAATTGTAAAGAAAATTTGTTACCTCCCTGGATGTGATGTGCGGATCAATCTTCCATCAGTTGTGTTTGTTCAGTGCAATGGATATTCAGGTATTCAGTGACTCTTATTATTCAGGGTCATTGCTTATATGAATTAAACAGGTCCTCCCACACCAGGTTGGGATGGAATTGATCCATCCTGGATTCCAATTGTTCCTGTGACCACAAGATGGGACAACAGAACTGGGAAGTCGCTATCAAGAACACAGTTACCACTTACCCTTGCATGGGCTATTACAATCCACAAGAGTCAAGGAATTACTCTTGATGAAGCAACAATTGATATTGGCAACAAGGATTTTTCCTCAGGCCTTTCTTTTGTTGCAATTTCTCGAGTCAAAACATTGCGTGGTATAGCTTTCCGGAAATCCTTCGGGTGGGCCCGGCTGCAAAAGCCCGTTACAGAATCAATGAAAATGCTGGAGTATGACACTGCACGTAGGGCTGCACTTGGTTTTGAATTAGATACTTACGGTATGGATCTTGGAGAATATGTATTTAATGAGGATTAGTTATAAATATTCAAAATCTGCAGTTGCGAAACAAAACTCTGTATTAGCGAGCTCCCCCTTACGTATCCGGGAACTGGAATACAAAACATATTTGTAACAACCGGAGACTGGAAATTCCCTGCAAAGCACATGAATGTCATGTGAGTTCAGAAGGCGGCTTGATCCGAACCCACTCAAACCACAGACAGTTGTCGGATTGATCAAATGCCCGTCCCCATCAGTACACGTGGAAGAAGCAGGTTGCTGAAGCCGATCTGACGCCGACTGTCTACAGCAGATGCACGGCAGTGTAATCTCGCCACGTCTTCCACTCATATGCAACTGCTGTTTTTCAATTTGAGGCTGATCTCTGGCAGAGGAATCTCAAGAGTATTCCCCAAAATCTTCGCTCTCATCGCCCAGGTTTGGATCGGCGGCTATCGCGGGGCTCTCAGGGTTTGGCTGCTATGCAGGGGCACACCGAGACCACTCTCTGGAGTTGGACCTGCTACCGACAGCGGGGGCTTGAATGAATCCCTGCCGCCTACTAGAGGTGTTTGGGACCTAGCGCCCTGTTCTGGCGTCCACGGAGCTCCGTCTTCCACAGTGCCTCCAGCCACGGCTGGCAGCAACCCAGAAGACCTGAATCCGGCTCCTTGCTCCCCAACCAATGCTCCCGGCATTTCAACCCCTCGGCTTTGTGCCAAAGAAGGCACCCTATTCTTCGTCACTGCCCCGGAGCTTCTCCAGAGATACGCGAGGCGTGAAAAAATGCAAGTATACCTATGTATGTCAAGTTGACATCAAGGACTTACTCGATACTATATCCACAGAACGAAATCCCATGGAATATCAACGCTAGAGCCGGATACGCGGTCGTTTGCGCGGTACAGTGGTTTTCAACTTGCCCTCGTTGGACGGTTCATGGACTATTTCCTGATGCCCCAGTGACGTTCCGGCGGCATGGACAGCGCAAGTGAATCCGGAAGGGGCACTTTACTACGTTCACAATTCCATAGTGAGATCAAGCGGCCCACCTCATTAATGGTCGTTGAAATTTCACAGTTCCTGAATATTTTGACGGACGCCCCGCTGCATGAACCGCCTATCCTGCAAGTCGTCATGGCCTTTGTCACCCAAATCGAAGAGTTCTGGTCTACAAACGCAATCCCGCCGGACCCCACAGTCGACCTGGTCCTAGACTTGATCACGTACGAAAATGGATCGCCTGTGTGCGGGTACTATCTCACTGACCACAATCGGCGGATTGTCTTCTGGTACGATGTGTTCGACCTGAGTGTTATACCGCGTTGCTACGACGTGTATGGCGCGCACTCTCCGCAACACATCCGTTCGTATATACTGATTTACATACATATAAGTCGGCTAACGCATACTCCCCCAGAGCTCGAGCTCGAAGCACAATATTGGTAAGATGTCAAGGCTAGAATGAGTTATTTCGTTCGTGACCACTCACAGGCGAGTGGTAGGTACCACTGCGCGCTTTTCCCCTCTACACTGTCTCTGACACCAGACCTCATGCGCGAGCTTCGGCACACGCTGGTTTTTGCCATCGGTGGTAAAGAACAATCTCTGTTCCCAAGTCTGTCTCTCTGAAATGACATCAAGATTCCATGACCTCGAAAGCACCGACGGAATCATTTTCCCTTGACGATCTGCTGAAAATGCTCACAGTCATGGAGAGTCTGAAAGGTATTCAAGGATCCATATTCCTCCGAATTTGGCTTGAGATAGTGTTTGGCTAGATGATGATCTCCATACAGAAAGCACGAAAAACTACTACGGTGGCACATTTGTAATTTGTGAATATGTTTGCTCCGTCAGATATGCTGCTGATTAAATTCCTTCCAGCTCGGTTCATGTGGAGTTTCGGTTCGGCTATTCCTCATATTCAATTTTCTATTCTTACAGTAATTGGAACGCAGTATCCCATAAGTTCTATCATTTCTACGGAGAGCCCTGCGCTCGTTTACAAAGTCAAACATCCGTATTCGAGGACATGCCTGCGCGGTCTCTGATGTTCCGGATCACCGCACCGCTATTGTTCAACGCGCCCATCTCCCACGTCCGCACACTGGAGGGCATTTACGTCGACGAGCTGCTCAGTCATGTACCATGGCGCAGCTTTCTCGAGAAGTTGTGCAGCGAGTGGCAAGAGCTTGTCCTCTATGTACGTTATTCCCGAAATCATTCTTGTACGTAAACTTCAGGTTAACAACATCAGGCGACGGTGCTCCTAAACGCCGACATGGCGTTTCTGTCAATACCAACCGTCGAAGACGGATCTGCGACAACCATGGGCCAGATTGCGACCTACATATCCGTGATGGCCAGTCTGGGGAGCGTCATCGTCGGCCTCGTTCTCATGCGGCAGAATCGGATCCGGATGGACGATGATATAGATGTGTCGGTATGCATCCGCCGCTCGCGCTCCCTCGATACTGACTTCCTTCTCAATGCTGATTCACAACCCAGGCCGCCTTCATGGGGCGCAACTTCCACGGCCGCGTTGGTTTCGAGTCCTTGGCGCAGCTGTATGCACTCCCATTTGCTTTGCTCATGTGGGGGTACGTGCGCGTCCTTTCCTCGATTATACACTCACCGTGGCTAAACTCAACTTGTCGCAGAACTATCGCGTTTCTGGCCGCGTTCCTGGGAATGTGCTTCCAGTCGTCCGATAATCTCGCGCGCTCGCTCTTGGGTTGTTCCACATTTATAGTCGTCCTCGGTGTGCTGTGGTGCTTCTACCATACCTATATTCAGCTGAACAGGATCGTGCTACCATTTTCCGGACTCTTCCGAGTACCGCACGTCTGGAACCGCACTTCTGTTGGAAGCACCGTCGTATGACTTGTTGATCGGTTCGTTCTCGTGAGAATACATACCTGGATCCGAGTGTGTCTTCCCGTTCCTTGAATTGAAATTGCATTTGGAATGTATTGGCAGTATTGCCGATTTGTTTCGAAAGAAATGCTTGTATTTTAGTCAATTCTGCACGGATTAGGTCGAAATATGGCTAGAATTTTCAGGCTTGCAATAGGGCTGCTCAATTCTTGGCTCGTCCCGCCCGTCCCGTAAATAATCCATAAATAATTGTCAGATTTCAAACTCCGCTCGGCCGGCGTCGATGCTCAACACACGCTTCGCACCTCCCAATTGAACACCGACTCAATCATTGCTCAAAATATGGTTGCTTCGATGTTCTTATCAGACGACCCCGGGTCGGATGACGCTGTTTTCATTTCATGTTAAATCGTCACCTCAAAGCCGTGGAAGCACATAAAACACTAAATAATTCAGTGAACACCTGTAGCACACGTCCCCGTACGACCGTACGACTTTCGGACAAGAAGTCCGGTAGATGGGCTCAAGAACGATTTAGTAGATGGGCCAGAAAGGCCATTGACGCTGCCGGAGCGGAGTTTGAAATTTGATCAATTACTTATGAATTATTTACGGGACGGGCGGGACGAGCTAAGAATTGAGCAGCCCTAATACTGTTTTCTCGCTTGTAGCGGATTTTGGAGATTTATCGGAAAATATAAGTCACGTGCATTTTTGAATTGAAGGAAATTGTACAGTAGTCTGTGCTGAAACGGCCCCGGGAAGCAGGAAGCGCGTGGGCGGCGCTGTCCACATCGGAGAGCGTCGTCTCCATTTTTTTCACCGACAAATAGCAGAAAAACTCATATACTTTCGCTCCTTACTTGGGTGATATGCAACATTCATGGGTCTTGACTTTCAACAGTATGCCTTTGTTCCATATTCAGGGGCCCTTAGGTACTAAGTACCTGCTGGATGTCTATTTCTACACGGCAAACCCGGGATGCTTCGGAATTTGGTAGGAAATGATGCCCATCGAAATCCAATGATTTTTTTTTTTGCCCTTTGAAGAAAATATTACTGCCGTTATTTGAATAGTCGGATTAGTGGAGTTCTTTCGGTTTGCTTATCAAATTCCTGCGCCTCTTGGGATTCAGTTGATATGGCATGTGACCGCAATCACCTCACCACCACATCAGCACGTTGTTCGCCGTTTTCTACCACTTAGCAACTACTTAGCACCTGATGCCCGCCGCGGCATGTCAATGATCTGATGTGCGCCCCGCCAACGCAGACCTTGTTCCCGGATTAAGTTTATCTGTATTAACCGTTCTTTAAGATTTTGCTCGTTCGGCTGTGCTGTATCCCCATGGAGCCTTTCTCCTTTTGTTTTTCCTCTGCTTTTGCTCTTCGATTAACCCCTTCCGTTCCGCTTTCCAACACTGCCTCTGCATTTGCCGTCAAACAGCTGACTTGCGTGCAGCTTTTGTTTGACAGGACGCAGCGGATCACAGTTGCATGGTTGTAATCATGCAGTCGAGAGCCACGTACATCAGACTTTTGACATTTTGATTGTCGTCTTTGATCCGTTTTTTGGCATTTTTGCGTTGTCCACCAAAATCATTCGGAGTCGTACATAGGCTTGGGACAACCTATGCTCCTGAAATTGGGCATAGTGATTGGGATCCTAGTAGAGGCACTCTGAGAGGTCGAAGAATGTAACACTTGCTGCCCGTTTTGACGGTATCAGCCGAAGTCGGTCCGGTGTTGTCAAAATTTGGCCAAAAATTGTTGGCGTTGTCACTTCCGGTGATTTGGGCTGTTTTCACGCATTTTTTGGCGTTGTTTGGTGTTGTACAACACCACAATCAAAATGTCAAAAGTCTGATGTATCCCACCGGCAGTTTCTTCACATCCTCCTTTCACTTTTCTCTGCTCGTTCTCCTGGGCTAACCCGTTCTGTTCTGGACTTTCTGCGTTTCTAACGCGGCCTTTTCGTCCGCCATATATTAAGCAGATGCCTCATACCAGTATGCGCGGGTTTACCATCACCCCAATTTGCGATATTTTTTCTCAACCGCCACCTCTCCTACAGCCTTGGCTCCGACCTCACCGAATTCGGTTTGGTTTCTTCCCATGGCTATGTCTGGAAGACCTCCCAAATCACAATTTTGCTCTGGCCGGCCCAACTTCAGACGTGCCGCTCCATCACGCGGCCTACTTTCCAGCGCTCAAGGGCCACTCAAAAGAAGCTCGCTTCCCAAGGTGACCTTTGTTCTTTTCCCCCATTATCGTCTGCTTTCCTTACTGTCTGCCTTCAATTACATCCTCCACACGAAGCTCTTTCCTCAATCAAATGCACAACATCCTCAATGTTGATATACCCTTTGTTCAAGGTGCCCATTTCAAATCCGGGGCCTGGTCGCGGCTATACGGAAAAATCGAGAGTCTCACTGGCAACTGGGCTTCAAGGCGCGCAACACAGACTCGAAGGACTATTTCAGCATCAGGTCGCTGCAAGGCATCCTGACAAGCATCTCAAGTATCAAGATTCACATCCATGGCATTGCTTCGCTACTCATAAAGGTCCAGCACAAGCTACTACCCGCTGCCTTGGCGCCCTCAAGGCCTTCGGGATATCTCAAGATCGACAACATGTGTGAGACTTTTCGAGCCGCACAAGACATTTGAAAATGTGGACGCAATGGCTCCTACCGACACTTCCGAGTCAACGATGACCTCGACGTTTCCATTTTGATCGACTGCGAGGGGCGACGTGCGACGGGTAGCAGGCTGGAACGTCCTCGTGAACAGTGAGAGCTTCTCTCGCTTCTCTTTCTCTCCACGTTCTCACACTTCCAAGCCGTACTGAGAACAACAACCAGAACTAGAGTGAGTTGCCAAAATACTCTGTTGACATTTTGCGTGACTACTCGCACCGCGGAGCAGACAATCGGATCAGTTTGCCCACTTCATACACCCTTTACTCGACCGGTCAGCTCATTGCATGTCCTTTCTTTTGGCACTGATTTTTACTTTTAGACTACCAAAGCAATTCGGGCCTGTTATGAGCGCTCCCTGGTAAATTGTGATGGTACGAGCTTCTCGCTGTGCATTTATCACTCATTTATTTTGATTTCCTTCATCGCTGCCGGCTGAACTCAAGTTCTTCGACGCCACACCCTCGTGTTAATCACGCACGGGGCCATGTTGAACTCTTTTGTGAGATTTTCCGCACCGCCGGGAGTCTTTGGTATGCCGTCGCTCATCCTCATTTCTTCTAACCCAGAGTCATTCATCAACACCCAGATTCAGCTTCCTGCGCGCGCCTAGAACGTCTCGCAGACACAACATATCCACATTCATTCGACATTTGATTTCTTGCGAGTCAGGGGCTACACAAAGTGAGTTACATTTCGCTCTAAATTCCTTCACTGACCCATCTCCCCGCAGCTTGATACCCAGACCGACCGTATATGTTCGGTGAGTCTAACAGATTTAATGGAGCCAATTGTTATTACTCAATTAGGGTGTTCCCCCGATCGCACCGACGTGTCTGCGTCTCCGGTACCACATCGAGTTCGAAGGTGACAGTGACATACTTATATGAGATTTTTCACATATCCACTATCCACAGATGCACTACTCAAGTTCTTAACCTTACACCCTGCCACCCCATCGCCATTTCTAACGGGCCAGCGCCACCGTTTATTCTTCTCAAGGTTTTCGACTCGAATGGCGGTCGGCATCATCAGTGTGTTATTCCTCATTTCTTATTCCGCTTCAGAGGTGCTGACCTGATCTTCGTGGTCTCTATTCGTTCCATCCACACTGCAGACGACCACACGTCAGTTTCGACTTGCTTGGCGGCCCCTCACTCAAGGTCCGTGTCAATTTCAATAGCTAACACACAAGCAGGCTGAGAGCGTAGTAAAAGGTCAACGGAATTCCAACTGTTATCTGGTATCGTGAATACGGAGCTATGGCACCTATGTGAAAGTAAGTTACTGTAGATTATTACACGAATAAAGTAGCCTTTTCGATTCCTTTTCGATGCGCCGTCACATTTATTGGGGTGATCTGGTCAGCACCTACGCCGGAGCGAAGCGAGGGCCCATCTTGTGCATGTAAGTCTTTGCCTTTTCCGCCAATTTGAAAATAGTGAAGATATGGCAGTCTCGGTAAATAAAGCTCCTCATAACGGCGGGCCGTCCCAGAGGCCGAACAAATGAACGTTATCTGTGATTTGCTGGTGAAGTACAAGATGGATAACGAAGTTTAGGAGCGTGTTAGGAGGGCGGGAGAAAACGAAAACGAAAATAAAGCTGGCAAGGCCGACGAGCGGCACGGCCCGCTACCAGATTTCCAATTCACACAGATCAAATGTGCAGTAAACTACATGATTTTGGTGAGCAAGATCTGAGGAGTGGAAGACGAACATACTAATTGATGAAATGAACAGAAATGGAAGAATTTTCAGTGAGTGGTAGAGAATTGCATGGCCTCAATGATTATTGCATTAAAATTGTTAACGAAATTTGGCAATCACTAGTGTGAGTCTCGTCCGATTTTAAATCTGGCCACAGGAGAACATTCAAATCAAGATGCGAAGTGTCTGACACAATTTTCTGAATGGAAAGTGCGCAGGGTTCTGAAGAAATAAACTCAGCTCGCAAATCAAACTCGGTGTGGCTCGGTGACTCTGAAGTCTCAGAAGTGTCAGTGTAAAGGTTGCAAATTGCGCAAATCCCATCGTCAAAAGAATCGTCAAACATTTTCACCTCTTGCGCTATGTCGCTATGGCTCGTGGAACTGGCACGACGAATCAGGCACTTCAAAACCTGCAGTGCCTCGACGATATCCCCCTTCAACCGATTGCGACGGTTGCTGATCGTGAATCCGGCCGAAGAGAAGGCCCGCTCAGAAGACACAGACGACGCCATGATAGCAAGATAAGCACGCGCGAGGGATCCCCATACTGGATAGCGATGATAATTGCGCTAAGAAAGCAGTTGTAAGTCGATTGAAAAAATCATGCAAGATAAATCTCCCCACCCCCCACCACGTGATTGTGGACATTCCTTCCGGGACAGCCTCACGCGCCGCAAGATAGCCTTGATATTCATCAAGCCGCGGACGCAGCGAGTCGATATGGGTGGCCGATAAATCAGACATGTTGTCATTGTCGCCATCTAGAGGAGTTACAGCTCGCCTGCGGTTGGGTTGGGTGGCCTTTAAATTTTGGGTGACTGTGGTTGTTGAATTGGCGACAGTGTCCGCGTGCATCTTCAGGTACCGCTCTTTGAACTATGACCAGTTTCAGTGGATTCAGAGAGATGAAGTGGGTGGGACCCGTACCGTTTCCTCCATGTTCTTGGTCACGTCGTTTTGAAGACTCTTCGGCCAATCTTTCTGGAAATACGCGAGTTTCTTCCTGGGATCGAGAACTGACAGGGTGTTAAAAATCGCGAGGATAATGAATCAATCGTACCCATCGCGAACATGTAAGAGTTCGAACTCGAGGTCTTCTGATAAGATTCGTCGACCTTCAGTAGTTCTTCTTTCAAGGCGTCATGGAATACCGAATATTTTTCGTTGGTAGATTTTGCTGTCCATTCCGCATGCAGCTTTTCCAACGCCGGGATTGCGAGGTGCAAGGTTGACCTGAGATCCGCAGAAAATGCGTGTTGGGCGTCCTGGGCGCTCTGAGAACCTGTTCAGTCTGATGAAAAATCTAGAGAAAGAGCTGTATGCGCCTGGAGCACATTGAGGAATAGATCAATCCGGCCCCATTCGGCCTCGGTCAGTCATAGGCTCGTTAAATTGTCGCACTTCTGATGGTCTTTCTCGTCGAACGCGATCTCGAAAATAAAGGTATCCACAGCCTGGGGAAATGGTCAATCATCTCTGATCATTTGTTTATACACCGCTCTGTGGCGACGAAAGGTACCCGTGTTGGGGCCTGGATCCGAACAGCACAATGCCCGATTTTAAAGGCATTAATGCCCGATTTTGAAGGCATTCAACGTGTCGGTCGGCTGGCGCGCTGAAATCAAATTGGGATACTGAGGCCGGGGCTTGGCGGGCCGGCTCGGGCTTCAGTTCTTTCAAGCCCAAGCCCTAGGCCCGCTCAAGCCTTGGGTTGGGCCCGGCCCGGCTTTGGCTTCGTAGGGCCTGGCCCGGCCGGCCTAGGGCTTGAGGCCGGGCCCTGAACGTCACTAACAGAGGCTGAGTGGGATCTTGCAGAATATTGCCAAGAAACCATGGGTAGTGGCAGTGAG
The DNA here is from genome assembly GCA_029204075.1 of Mycena capillaripes. NCBI lineage: Eukaryota > Fungi > Basidiomycota > Agaricomycetes > Agaricales > Mycenaceae > Mycena > Mycena capillaripes. Next base: position 196,489 of record JARHKZ010000058.1, on the reverse strand, counting down.
TCGTCATTGGGGGAGAAAAAGCGGTAGAAGGAAGTACGACATTCAGGTACGACATCCAGGTACGAGCGTCGAGCAGGAACATACTATATCATACGGAAACAGCGGAAATGTTAGAAACTCGCTTACAGGAAAGTGCCGACTGCAAGCCGACACATGTTAGCAGGGAGAAAGGGTGATGACGCGAAACACGCTGACGAAAATGTGATGCACGGCCAAAATCGAAAAATCAGGCTCTCTAAGACCCATAACTTATGGTAGCGGGAATGAAAGTGTGGCGGTACCTGCAGCGGTTTATCGCCACAGATCGCCACTTGTCTCGGATGATGATCTGGCGGCTCTCATCATCACTTTCAAATCTTACAGAAATCCAACCACTTTGGCACTACTCAGACCCAAATCTAGAATCTGCAACCTGCTGACTTCTTTCCTGCCTCGCAGCATTCATGCCCCCACCCGGGCCTTTTACTTGGGCAGGGTCCCAGGTCTCTGAATCGTCACCGGCCTCCCGGGGCGTCCACCTGCCATCGTCGGTTTCCCATCCGCGGGTTGACTCCCTGCCTCTGGTGCAGGATCCCCGCGCTGCCGGTGCCCACCCGACCCTGAGATAATCGCGAAACTTGAAGTTGGGAAAGGGAGTGAGTGAGCGGGTGAGTGGAGGCGCGCCCGAATCCAGCTCAAGATACTCACGTTCCGTACACCTTTAATCCCGGATCCTTCGAGAGTACGTGTCCCGCGGCCCCAACTCGTGGCTGTGGGTGTGCTGAGGCTGCCACCATGGCGTTGGTTGGGCTGTGTCGCTGGTTTAGGTGGGCAGGGAGAGTGGGTCAAGTAGCAGTGACACGTGGAAGAAGCAGCGCGTTCAGGTAGCGGCGTGCCGTCATGCCGAGACCCGGTTATGGTGCCAACGGCTTACATCAGTAAATTCCCGCAACTGATTTCCGGGCTTGCAATCAAGCCGGAATGGTGCAAGCAGCGCAATCACTCACAATATTGTTGCAACAGGTTGGAACGCACTTGCAATGAAAGTGCAATTTGGCAAATCTCTCTCTTTATAAAATTATCCCTGTCCATCTAAAGCTTTTTAAACTCAGCATTTGGGAGATCAGGCCCAAGGCTTTGGAAGCGCTCAATAAACGGCACTTCCTCGGAGCTTTGGCCACATGATCAATTTTAAGTGTGTACAAGCGGCTCCTCGCACCCACTTCTTCATGGTTTATGGCAAGAAATTAGTATGCGCTGTACTTTTGAGCGCTAAAATAACGGTCAGTTAATTGATTACCGAGGGTGCTAAATGACGGGTGCCTCCAAAGGTTTGGGCCCAGATGTCCCAGAGGGGAGTTTAAAGGCTTCACACATGGGTAATTTTATAAAGAGAGAGACACACCTATGAAAATGTACACAAAGCCAAACTCCGCTTTTCGCTCACCATCAAAGTTTCCGAAGTGCTATTCAAGCACCAGTGACTTGGATTTACCTACAATTTCATCAATTCCGCCCTTGCTTCACTCTCTTTATAAGATCAAGCCTGTCCATCTGAAGCCGTATCTCCATTTGTAAACCTCTCTCACACGTCTCGGTCAACTGACAAGTTCCGCTTATTTAGAAAGCGGGAGCCGGCGCAAAGCGCCGGCGAGCGCTTGTCACCCTCTTTATAAAATCGAGCCTCTTCATCGCCGAACTCAGGAGCATCGGCAACGGCTCGCACACTCGCAGGTAATCGACGCAAGAGACTCGAACACCCCATGGCCTGAATTTTTCAACCCGAAAGAGGTTGACCGGCTTGGACCTGTTGTTACCGATTATACCATAGTCCCAATGTCCTCAAATTAAAACGGAGAGCTTGAGGCGCAGCGGCATGACTGACCGAGGACCGAAGGGTGGGAACATCAATTTTTTCAACCAATCAAGATACCGCTCGTTTTCTACCAATTCTTCACCGTTCCCCGCTTTGGGGCGGCTTTTTATGCTCCTCCGAGCTGCTATTAAATGAAATAAAGCTATAGGATACCGCTCTATAGGCCCTCAAAACACGAATGTCGTCTACCCCTGCCTCATTTGGCATGCCGGCGGGAAAATTCACAGTAGGATCAAGACAACATATAAATTCAGCTAGTACATTTGTAGCATGAGAACCTTCCATGTGAACCCTCCGCAGCTAGCCAAACGAAGGATGAATAAACCATGAACGCTAAACTGGCCCGCTACTCAGTCACCGATAGTACAATGACGCGGCGTGGGGTTGGGCGCATGAGGGACGGGGCATGCGGGGTACGCGAGATATTTTAATTTTTTTTTACATTCTCACGAGAACCCATATCCCCAGCGCCAAGCTTTCGGCCCGGGGAATGTAATTATAACGCTAGCGATAGCTGTCAGACTGACCACTGGCAGTGCGAGATCATTGCTTCGACAGTTGATTCGAGGATGGCTTCTTGTTGCTTAGCACTTCCCAACTTGCAAGCCTCTGTGCCATTTCAGCCCGTTGGCGTTGCCGCTCCGAGACCTGGCGGGCCAAATACATCCAGGACTGTAACCTCCATCCGCGTATGTTTTTAGTTTGTTTTTGAAACCTCCCGATTACGCAGGACTTGAATCAGATGTGCCGTAACTGCACTGTCATCTGTTGCCTGGTCAATTGAAAACGAGGCCTGTGGAGCATTCGAAATGTTGATGCGCGAAAACCGGAGGATCTGCCGGGCAGCCGAAAAGATCTCTGCGTTACCTTTCCTTCTGACCCTCTGGCATACGCAGGCATACAGTCCTACTTCTGTTCTGCCGCGCATGCAATTACTTGGAATCGCGCTGTAAGGGCATCCCCCTGTCCTGAGGAACACTTCTCACTTGAATCCCTCCAGATTTTTGTCACTCAGCCACCTCGTTGCTGGCATCTCGCTCTCTGTCCCCACCGCAGATGTCGTGCAGTCTACTTCCGTAGACTGCCAATGGACCGCAGACGCTACGGACCCTGCGGCATTCGCTCTCGTCATGCAGTTCTCCAACGCGTCAAGTCTTTTCGGAGAGTTCGCCGCTGTGACTACTGTGCAGCGCGGGACTACAACAAATGGTACTGTGCCAAATATCAAGAACGTTGCGGTTCTTGGGTGCGCATGAATTTCCATCCCGCTGGAGCTGCTGTTCTCATATAATCCGAGCAGAATGCATCGGTTGGCTGCATATGCAGAGTAAGCCCTCTCTAGCGCCGCCCGTATTTTTGATCGAACGTCTATTCAGCCCCTTCGACCCCAATTCTCAACCGTTTGCGTTGTCGCCGGCGTTCAACGTCGTCGCCCCTACTATTGCGCTCTCCGTCCCCACCACGGATGTCGCGGTTGGTACTTCCGTGAACTGCCAATGGACCTCAGGCGCCACGGATCCTGCGACGTTCTCTCTGGTGATGCAGTTCTCCAACTCCGGCTCGCCCCAGTTCGGAGATTTGGCCGTCGTGATCGACGTGCAGCGTGGCACCACAACGAGTGGTACCGTGCCCAATATCAAGAATGTCGCAGTTCTCGGGTGCGTATTCACTTCTTAAATCGAGACGGTGATACTTATTTCATTCATTGCGACTCAGAATGCATCGGTTGGCAGCATACGCAGAGTAAAGTCCTAATTATTGATTGCGCGAGACTTGGGTGCTCATAGTCCGCCCTATATTAAGCCCCTTCGATTCAAGCGCCCAGCCATTTTCGGTGTCGCCGGCGTTCAACGTTATCGCGAACTCATCTCAATCGTGCGTGTTTGTGTAGTATATTCTACCCAGTGATCTTATTGCCGCTCTAGATCCTCAGCTGCCGGCGTGATTGGAGCTGCTACGTGCGTGGGCTGTGGTCGAATTGAATTGGGCCTCAAGCCCGTGTTTTAGGTCCATTTTGCCAACGGAGGTGTCAACAAGGTACTCCTTGCATCTTCGCTAATGCACAGAAGTCTCACTCAATCAAACACTCTAGCACACCCAGTTCGACCAGTTCTTCCCGGAGGTATTTTTCCCTTACGAATTACCCTATCGATGCATCTGATCATACCTACCAGCAACAACCACAGCACAATCATTATCGCGGTCGTTGTCGTATGTGTTGTGCTCGCACTAGCCATTCTGGCTCTCCTGCTTCTGCTCCGTCGCCGCCGACGCAAAAATGGAGAGTCGTCTGGTATTGCCCGCCCGCCATCGTTGCTCACCGAGGATTTGGCCTCTAACGGCGCTGCTACATTAAATGCACCGCCGTCCGACATTGCGAGATTCAGCACAAACCCAGTGTCCTACCGGCACGACAAGATGGTTCAAAATGGATACCTGGTCCCTCAGCGATCGTTTTCGCACCGCAGGCCTGACGAATCAAATCCACCGCTGTCCGACGCTGGAAGCGGCAGCACATGGGCGGTATCTGAGAGCAACAGCGACCGGGCGGTATCCCAGCGGCTCCAGAGAACAGAGGCGGAACTGGAAGCGCTGAGGGCCGAGGTGCGGACCTTGACGCAGCCTCCGCCGTCGTACTTTCCTGAGTAGGGTGTTGAGAGTATTCTGTCTTCTCCTCTTACTGTATGTTGACAAGAGAATTGGTATCCTACAACTGGATTGTATACTTTTATTAGCATTGGATTATGCCAAGCCGTGGAAGCCAGTTCACCCAGAGTCGCAGATCCAGAGAGCACCGAAGTGGACTGACGAGTAATCGCAATCACAAGTAAGTCTTGAACGAGAATTAATTCCGGACACCGGCTCGGGCAAACCACCAGAAGAAGCCGGTGATGGCCATTCCTTGGATGGGATGTACGTAGACCATGATACAGGGCGACCTTGTATCGGCAGCCGAAAAAAGCATAGTGGGACGTGATGAACTTGAAGCAAGTGAATTGACAAGCGCCCTCCAGAAGACGGTACGCATGGCAGCGTAGGTTCCGCCTGTACTCTTGACGCGGGAAATTCAGAGAGGTTAGGGTCCAGAGATAATTGTGAGCAACGAACCAAAGATACAGTCGAAACCCGTTGGTGACGCTGCCACATAAAGGACAATCGGGTACCAGCGCGCGCGCACCACTGCAGTGTAGCTGATTTCCGCATATCACACCTCTGCCGAGACAGGATTCTCGGTAACAAAAGAACCTCGTGAGACGAGCAAGTGACGCAGCGAGTGCACAATTGAGGCTGGAGGAAGTTCAAGGGAATAAAGCCACATTAACGACGCAGCAGAATAGGTTGAAGGGACGTCGGCCGAACCAGAACATTGCCGACAAGCCCCAGAAAGATTGGCATTGGAACCTAGCAATAGCGGGAGGGACACTTTAAGACTGGCCCTAACATCGTAGACCATCGCCCGTACTCCACCCCGACTTCATTCTTTGCGCCAAGGTAGTCATGTCCCAGCTACCAACTGGCTTCACTTTTGGCTCCGGATATAATTAGTAAACGCAGAAACGGTGACATACGGCGATGGGAAGCTTCCCGCTCACGGAGAGTCCATAAGAAATGTAACGAACGACATATAAGAGCATGAGAACTCGGGGAGAGTTGGTAAGAGAAGGGACAAAACAAGCGGGATAAGCTGGTTGTCCGAGGGATCGGTGCAGGGTCGAGTTTTTTCCAAGGGAGCGCGGAGGAGCGGGTCCAGTCCAAAGCACCGTTTAAACAGAGATTGCGTTTATCAGCGCTGCAAAAAAAAAAAAAAAAAAAAAAAAAAAAAAAAAGCCCAGTCTTCCAGCGCATTCAAAACGATGCGGATCATCGGCGGACTACACGAAGCTCGCGGATCAAGAATCGAGAATTGCAGCTGAGTGATTTGACGGGCGAGAGCGTAAACATACCAAGACCTCAAAGCGAGCGGACACGCATAGGCCAGCCGAAGAAAATAAAATTCACAGCACGCTTGCTTGGGATAATGTCAAACCTCGCTGGAGAGGCGGGGAAATGGATGGGTTACACGCAGAAAGTGGTGGAAAGTCCCAGGTACGTGAGTAGCGGCCTGGTCACAGATGAGACCGAGCGTTTGCAGAGAGAAAGGGAACCCAGAATCGAGCCCTGGGTGCGAATGGGCTTCGAACGCGATTGCATGACGGGATCGCTGTTGGGGTCGAAATCGAGTCACAAGGCGTCGACAGCGCCAAAGCTCAGAAGGAACACTAGAGTGATTGAAATCGAATAAATATACAACATGGGAGAATCTGGGTGAACGTGGACCGACGGATCCGCTGAACCGCGAACACGTAGGGGATGGTGGCAGGAGGAAGCGAAGGAGATTTGACTCTGATGGCATCCGGATCAGACACAGCCACACCACTTTTCTCCGTCTCCGCTCATCTTGAAATCTCTGGATCCATTTCGGACGATCACAGGCGAACCATTACCATGCCCTACCACAGTCGTCCTCGTTGATAACTTGAATCATCTCGGCTCGCAGTTAACGATCGCCAATATGACTATCGATCGGACTACGACGAGCGACTACGCATGCCAGCGACACGCCACACCATACTCTCTGAGCTCGCGGCTCCTGTCAGCCTGCCCGCTCCTCCCACATCCGCCACCCACCACGGCTTGGAATACTAGCACCACCTCCGCTTCGCTGAGGGTCATCGCAACGCTAGCAGGGCGCATGTGGCGCGCGCTCCCGACTTCCGGCTCCAACACCACTGGGAACCCGAACTCCCACCTGTAAGATGAGCCGCGAGTGCATGCGTGGCGAAGGTTTTAATCAAAACTATTCCTGTACATCAGGATCACAGTGAAGAACTGAATGCGGAGCGATGGGGCATTTTGACTGCAGTGAGTGTTGCCGTTGAGCTTGTTCTCTGTTCCTTCCCTTCAATTTCCCTCGTTGTGTTTCGTTTCCTCTCCATCCTCTTTGTCATTTCAGTTTATTTATGGATCGCGAATCTGATTGTACTTATGCCGCTCCCCGCAGAACAGCCAAGACATCCTCCGTGACTTACAAAAGCTCAAGCTACGTGCATGCCACCAGCCGCGCCTTCGTCTCACACTCAGCTTCAATCTCAGTCTCACTCAGTCTCACCAGCCATTCACCCCGAATTACGCGCCGAAATGCGAGCTCGACCTCTTACCCAAGTACTTTTGGCACATCTTATCCGAATATTCCCCGTTCAAACTAAACTCGAACACCTCGACACAATAGTCGACTTCAAGCTCCGTACCACGCACCCTCGCGCCCGGCCTTTGGGCCGCCGTAATGGGTACGTAGAATGGGGTATAGATGAATAACGGTGCGTTTCCTTCTCCCTTTATTCCTCCTTCTTCGGCGTCGGTGGGCTTCTTGGAGTGAGGTTGAACTTGCTGACGACTCGCTATTATTTTTTTTCTTGGACTATTTTGTGGGTAGGTTTTGATCGGCATACGGTATACGATTCAACATACGAGCTGTGCGGCTACAATGTTCGATGCGCGATTTGCACGCGCAAGGACAAACGACTTTGACTCTGACTACTGCTGCACCTTCGCCTCCCCTGGCGCTTCCTTCACATATCAGGCATCCTCGTCATCTTCACTATACGACGCTCCCGTCCCTTCCTCTGCGCTACATTTATGCACCTATCTCTCTTGTACTTTGTGCTCTACTTCCTTGCGTACGATACAACCACTCGCTCGACCTCGTCCTCACTCTCAATGTGACTGCTTGGTCGTCCTCATGCACATTCTCCATCATCACCGTGGACTTCTTTCGGATTGCGTTTGTGCCCTCCGGTCTCCATCTTTCTACCGCTCCAGTCGACCTCATGGCTCGACATCATCTTCTCAGTTTCGAGGGGCTTTCAATGCATATTAGCTGTTTCGCATTTTTTTTTGCCAGCTATGATCTCTCCATATGACAAGCTCATTCTGGCATTATCGCCCTGCCCGGACAAGCGTCCTTTCTTATCCGAGGATTTATCATATCCATCCCATCCAGAAACTCGCCATCCTTCGCGGAACCCTCCCAGTTCGATCACTCGCCTCCGTTCTGACCGTAATGCCCCGCATTCCACATGTCATGATCTGCCCTTCCACTCCCACTCTCACAGCCCGTCAAGTAGCAAGTCTGATAGCAAGCACCACTATGCTCCATCACGGACCCGGTTATCTTCGTGCAAACGAATGATACAATTAAACAGAAATTTGTTACTCGCAAACAAATAAAGTAATGGCGCGGGTGGTTCTCCATGTTGGGGGCATCAAATGTCTCTCCACTCCACTTCTATGTCCATTCGCCTCAACGGCAAGGTATTATGGGGGCCGGGGCGAGGGACTCGAGCCGAGCGAAGCTCAGGCGACGTGTCCCGAGCCTGCCCTCGGCACTGTCAATTTAAACCAAGGATGTTGTGTTTGATTTGATTTATTCATTCGTAATAAGTTCCCAAAAACTATTCCCACAATAGGGGGCTTTGTTGCGTTAGCAGGCCTATGGTACTTACTTATTTCGTTACCGGGCTCTGCCGCTTGTCGGCCTTACGACTTTATGCCCACAAGTACGTCTGGGGCAATTCACTGTGGTAATAACCGTTATTCTGTTGGATTTGGATCGAAACAACAAGTCTAATCGAAGATCGGCGCGACGCGGCGAAGTGCACAGCGGTACTGCGTCCATCTTCCGCACCGCGCAACCAAAAACAGGTGTGGAAAGTGACTCCTGGAATTTTTTCTGAGGGAACAAAATCAGTCTTGGGTAACCTCGTCCGTGTCCCATCACTCTCATATGTGATTTGGATGGAAATATCCCCTCAAGCAGCACACGGCCAAGTATGACCTTGCGCCACGTGATTTATCTCCCGCCAATACTTCCACAAAAACTCCACCTGAGGCCGGGGAGGATACGGCCCAAGCAAGATTCCAACCCACACTCGGCCGAGGATGGTCGACGATGGTGCAGAAGATGCACCTCTGCCAAAACGACAAGCGACACCACGTACACTCAGACCTCGGGGAACTAAGGCAATTGTGGAAACACAGGGGGCAACGGAGTCGATGGGGGCGGTGGTGACGAGGGACAGGGATGGGTTAAAATAGAAGTAGATGGGTAAGATTGAACCCGTACTCTCCCAATCGAACCATGAGTTCCTTGTAATTTGAACTCGAGATGGATTTTCTTCACAACAATTATGGATATCTAGCATCTACTCCAACGATGATTGTATTTGTGACGGAGAGCTGGCGGCTAGACAGTCGGCAAGCTAATTCCGGCACACGGGAGTTCTCGGGGCGTTGGCGCGGTCAGTTCCAACGAGGTGAGTGGCGTAATGATAGTATTGACCGAGGGACTAACTAGAGACACTACAGATTTATATACTACGCTAATCAGGGGTTACGAGTCAGATCGAATAAAGACAAGATAAATGAAGGTGGTATCCTAGCGATAACGATCGCGCGGGGTCGGGCCAAGGTTAAGTCAAGTAAAAATAGAAGGAGTGTCGGGGTATGAGATTCGCAGAAACTCACTCGTTACATCCGCCCTCCAGATCGCCGATGCGCGGCGAGCTACACCTCGCCCCCATTGTTTGAATCTTCAGTGAAATTCTGGTGGTTATCATTGAGGTCGTTATCCAACTTCGCGTTCTTCGCGTGCGTGCCTTGAGTACAACCATCCAGCTTGAATGGATTCTTGAGGCCAGTATTAACTGCGTATAAAATGCCTGGCACTTTTACGGTCCAGTCCTCGTACTCTGGTTTGAATCCCTTGTCTTCATCAACCAAATCGGCGTCAGCGTGAGCCACAGGATTTGGTTCCGCGGAGGTGATCAGCGGATCAGAGAGATCAGCAGGCGGCTGTGCATCTGTCTTGCCTCCTACGCTCATCCTCTCTGTGCGCATACTCACGTCTGCGTTATACGCTGGCATCAGTTCCAAGCCATTCTTCAAGAGGTCTGGATTGCTCTCGCCCTCCATTCCGGATGTCAGATTCTCACAAGACAATGTCACGTTCTTCAAGACAGATGCATGCAGGTCAACGGCTGTCTTCACCTGTTGTTTGCCCTGATCAGAGAACAAAACCAACTCCACGTTTCGCGCACTGTCAGCGTCTGTGCAGCTGGTCAAATGGTCTTCGGGTATCGCTTCAAGACCAGGCATGTCTGAGTCAGTGTCAGATTCAGTTCAATCTCGGAGTCGAAACTCCCGTCGTTCGTGTCAAAGTCTGCGTCAAAATCTTCGAAAAATTCAAAAGATTCAAGGGGCTCCACCCCGCCCTCCTCGACTCCGAGAAGGGTATCAAACCGAACACTTCCGACGAGCACAGTGTCCATTCTCTCTGTACTCTCGTGCAATGCATCCCGCATGCGTGTGTCCGTGGCGAATCGCACCGCATTAGTCTCAATCTGTATGCCAGTATTCCCTTGTGCTAACTTCGGGCTTGGACAGTCTCTAGACAAGTGTCCGCGTCCACCGCAGTTAAAGCACAGGCCTTTGCGTAAGTATTCTTCGCGTCGTCCCCGCGGCAACTGATGATTATCCTCGGTAGAAACTTCAACGGAAGAGACTCTAACGGGCTCGTTCTGTTTCTGTTTCTGGGGCTGCAGCGTCTGCGCTCGCCCTCCAGATTCGCGTGTAGGCCTTTCGCCATCGTTGGCATCGTTGTCCTCCTCATTCGGTTCGTCAGAGTACTCCTCTTCATCTTCATCTGAATAATATCCATCTCCGGTCATTGCCCGGCGATTCTTCTCTTCGATCTTCAACAGAACTTCGGCTTCCGAAGCGCCTTTGACAACTTGGTCCCAAGTCGACACCTCGGGATCGAGCAACTTGCGGTAAAGTTCTGTTTGCACGTCAAAGTTGAAGCTATCGAATAACTTAACAACCTTTTCCTGGTCATCAGGCAAGCCTATCGTGTTGTAAATCTGCGACCACTCGGCGACGTGAGCAGCCACGGTTTTATCGTTCTGGAAGCAACGGCTCAAGCGTCGGCGTTGCTTGTTGCGGAAATGAACCGGAAAGCAGAATTCAAAAAGTTCAACAAAGAATCTTTGCAAGTCCCAGTTTTCTTCGTCACGTACAACAACCTGATTATAAAAATCCAGGGCCTTGCCATCCAGAAAATACGACACGAAGAAGACTTGATCCTTCTTCGGTACACGACCCATGTGCACATAGGTCGACGCTTCTCTCACGAAGCGATGAATCAGGTTAGCATCAGGCTTTCCATCATATCGTCTAGGGTTAATCGGCTTCAGAAGCATCTTGCGTTCGCGCTTGCGATCCTTGCCGCGCTTTCGCTTGGCGGACATGCGCGGGGAAGACGGGCGGCGCCGCGGTTCACGAGACTCGTCGCTACTCGAAGAGCTGGAGTTGGAACTCGAGCTCGAGGAGCTATCTGACGGGTCAGACGGCGGCAGTCCTTGCCCAATCTTGTCCACGCCGCGCAAAGCTTTGTCAAGGAAGCTCCCGGCAGCCAGTCTGCCTGGAGTGACGCCGCGCAACTTGGGCATCATGGACTTCGGGTCTTCCATTCCTCCCAGGCTTCGTGACTTCATCTCGCGCTGCCTCGCTTCAAGCTCGCTGATTGTATTATACAGCAGCATGAGTCTCTCCATTTCTGAGAGGTGCGTCTGGCCAGACATATGTGCGCGTTCCGTTTTAGAAACCGGATCACGATCTGAGGTGTTTATGCGCGTTTCGGGTTCAGTTCTCTGAACCTGCGGCAACTCTGTCTTTGGAGCTGCTAGCTTCAACATTGAAGCTTGATCGTCGTCGGGTGAATTCCCAGACGAGTTCGGAGCCTTAGTCTTCTTGACTTTGGGCTTCGGGCTGCGTGGTGGCGAAATATCCACCAGCATGTTGTGAGGCGTCGTCACGCGCTCATGCCCAACAACGCGGTGTATTTCCGCGAAGTTCTGAAGCGCATTATGCTGCGCTTTCATTTCCCTCTCAGAGAAGTTCTCAAGGAAGCTCACGTCTCCCCAGTTGCGTGGATCGGCACCCTTCCCCTTTTTGCGGGAAGAATCTTGTCCATGTGCAACTGCAGGACTAGATGAAAACAAGTCGTTCTCATCTTCAACTTCCTCAACCGTTGCCCGGCGCAGAGGCGGCACACGACTGACATACTCCTCTTTGGAGTCATATTCTTCCTGAGGGGTGAGTTGTATTCCCCTTTTTATGACAGCCTCCTCGCTGGAGCTGTCAGTCTCATGGCTCTGGGCCGCTTCAGACGCATGTTTGCGGTCCGAGGCGGCGTGAAGCTGGGCGGCGAGCGCTTGGTAGTGACGAGCAAGAACATCGAGTTGCTCACCACTTAAATCGTTAGTGGCGCGAGCAATCGTTGACTCAGATTTGGATGTTTCCTTAGCTGAATTAATGATATATTTGCTAGGAGACAAGTCTCGCTCGCGATGGGTACGCGAGGTTCTGCCGTCGGCTGTTGTCCCGCTTTCGGGTTCGTGCTGCGCAGCAGACACGGAGGTCTCGTCTTTCGACGGACTCTTAGCCACAGGGGCCAGAAACACGGTGCCAGAGGCATCGCGCGGTCTCATCACCGAAGTGATGGATCCCATCGCCGAAGCGAGGGAGGGGGAAACAGGAACGGAGCCCGCAGCGATAGACCCGAAAGTGAGTATTCGAGAGGGGCTATCCAGAGGCGGAGGGTCGATGTCGGTACCAGCGCGAGTACTAGCACGGGTATGGTATCGTTTGTCCATAGTTAGTCAGGTCTGAGGTCGGCAACAGAGCGGTAGTCTCCGGGGATCAAGCAGAGGGTAAACCAGCGGAGCAGCGACAAGATCGAGCACTCAAAAAGATGTGACGGAGAGCTGGCGGCTAGACAGTCGGCAAGCTAATTCCGGCACACGGGAGTTCTCGGGGCGTTGGCGCGGTCAGTTCCAACGAGGTGAGTGGCGTAATGATAGTATTGACCGAGGGACTAACTAGAGACACTACAGATTTATATACTACGCTAATCAGGGGTTACGAGTCAGATCGAATAAAGACAAGATAAATGAAGGTGGTATCCTAGCGATAACGATCGCGCGGGGTCGGGCCAAGGTTAAGTCAAGTAAAAATAGAAGGAGTGTCGGGGTATGAGATTCGCAGAAACTCACTCGTTACAGTATTTGCGATGCAAGCAAGGTCTCTTCACGTAGTCTTGTGCACACCATCGGCGACAGCGCCGGCGGAACATTGGGATGGTGTTGTGTTCTTGCGCCGGCAATGATCACACAGAGTTGGGGTACATTGAAGCATATGTAGGGTACCAAAGACGTCTATGAATGTAAATTAATCCGGTATAAAATAGACAGCCAGTGGCGATGCATGCGTGGCGCTGGAGATGGTGCGGCAGCGGTGGTGTGTGGCTGAACTCAGAAGGATGGCGACAAAAAGAAATAAGAATAGACGCTTGAGTGGTCAGCGGCGGTGCGCGGCGATGGAGATGGAGGACGCGGCGATGGAGATGGTGGACGCGGCGATTGCAGGAATGACCGCGGCGATCTCGTGTTGCGACGCGGTGACGCGGCAGTGACGCGGCGTGGATCGGCGGACGCGGTGAAATATGTACGTTAGCACAAGACTGCGTATCTCAGGCCAACGAGCTCTGTACCCATCTCGAGCTTTGAGACAGTGACTGCTATTATTTATCTGCCAAGCAGGACGATGTACCGAATTTTTGTGGTCACAAAGATGTTACGAAAGAGCCTCGAGCTTAAGCCGTCTAGCAGCGAAGAGCCTAAAACTCTGCTCACGGCTTGATTACCGGGCACGGGTTTTGTGTTAGAACTTCGAGAGGCTTCCGCAAAAGTCCCTAAAATGGAAGGCTTTCTGCAGAAGCCGGGTATCTCATTAGAATTATCTTGATTCGGGGGGCACGACATCGACGCACTTTCGGGCCGTGAGACCTCAGGGTCGCCGAGGTGGAGGCGTGCAACTGCGGGGTCGTCAAAGTTTCAGTTGCAGGTAGCTGCTCTTTATGGGCCGCGAACTCCTGCTCAGAGCTATGGCAGGTCAGAAAGTACATAACTTCTCGGAGAACAGGGGTTTGACGCGAATCCTTGACCATTATCTCCGCATAATCCGCTGTGACGATCTGGAGAGCCCGAGCACAACACGAATCTGGGCTCATTAGATCGCACAATGTAGCGACGAAAGGGCCGTAATTTTGACCTCCGTGGGGCTGGTCTGATACTTTGCCCGCGGCATCAGTTTACAGCGATTCACAAGGGCGGTGGAGGAGAAGGCTGGTGGGATTCGTGGGAAGAACGGACCAAGCTTTGAGAGTTTCAAACAGGTAATGGAATAGCCAGTGATGAACGCCTGCCGACTGGTATCCCCGATTGTTATTCTTCCCAACCGAAGGCTGAAACCTGCCACGGCGAAATTTCTCAGGTCTCAAGAGTGTTGCTTCGCCACAGAGATGTAACCGACTGCGCGTCTGTCGAACTTCATACTTGAATCTGGAATGATCCAGCATGTAATTTATAGTCGTCAAGATGTCCGTCGCCGTGGCCATCCCTTTCTCCAGATTTTGGCTCTCCGTTGAATCCAAAATTAAGCTTTTAAACTACTGCCCAGACTAGGCGGAGGTGTGTTCTCCGTACTACGTCCCATTCCGACGCGAACGAGAATAAGCGTTGGAACGATGTTCTGAGGAACACGTCAGATACATGAGAGAACTGAAGGGAATCGATAAAGGCGACGACTGACAACACCTATCTGGACCATGCTCCAAGCCAAGCCCTTGAAAATGGTCTCCTAAAAAAGTTCAGTAATGTGGAGAGATATAATGATTTAGATATACACACGGAGGCCGATTCAGTCTCTATGGAAGTGGAAATGACGTAGATTATTACACAAAGTGAATACAATACTCCAGACTCGAGACTGCCAGAATTTGTTAAAGGGGCAGCTCATGTCTGCACAGGCGTTCACGCACACAATTGCAATCGCCGTAGCATACCGCTTATGGAATGACTGGCCGGTTAAAGCCTTTGTCTCGCGTCGTATGTACCATATCCGCCCAGCTGCAGTGTTTGAGCAAATTGGAGGAGATGGATGAGTCGTCGTATAGGCGTACCGGTCAAGCATACCAGCAAAAAATTTGTGACCCCAGCCATGCTGACCGGCACTCTGGGATCAACGGATGGGTCCAATGTTATCAGCCCGGCATATTGTAATGCAGAGATGCATCCCACAACTGTGGAATGGAAGTTGGGCCGCACAAACCAAGAGAATAAACGAAATGACTCACCGACCGTCGCAAAAATGAACATCCCGGGCAAGACCAAAATTCCTCTCCGCGCCCCCCATATCACAAAGCACCGATATAACTGCTTCGGACGTCAGGGAGAAACGTAAAGCGAAGTCGAAACTCACGAAGAGTAAATCCGTCACTAAGCTTTTTTTTTTTTCGCTTCGTCAGGGTGTAAAGGACTCGTGGAGGGATGGACTGACTTGTTCATTGCCAGAATGATATCCTGCCCCAGTCGGAGCGCGTGGTACTGACGCAGAACAGGCGTGGGAGGAGACCCCTCCACGACCGTGTGTACCGCGCGCATGGATGTACCAGCGGCAAGGCACGCAACGACAGTGCTAGCGGACGCGAGGAGGAACATGGCCCATGCAGCAACGCGGAGGATTTTACCGGCAGGGATTTGGCGGCGCAGAGTGTAAATGGAGAAGAGAAATAGAACCACATAAAGTGCTGCGCACAAGCTGAATGGTACACTGGGAGGCTCGAGAGGAGAGTTCCGTACCGTAAAGTAAAAGTGTAGACTGTGGCATACCATGAGCAGGTTCTGGAAGAGGCTTCGAGACAGCTTACCGAGATTATTGAGACGTTGAACAACATGTTACTCCAGCGGGCCTCAAATTCCAGCGAGTCGACCGCATAATTCATGCTTCAAGCAATGGTGGGTAGAGGATGAGAAAGAAGTCCCAGCTTGCGTGGGTATATAACAAGAGAAGACACGCCCTCACCACCAACAAGATCTGGTGATATGTCAGATTTCTATTCCAGGCAGTGATAGATGAAACGGCCGCTGTACACTGGATCCCGCCAGCAGCGAGAGTAGCTGATCGGCAGCCGTGCAGCAAACGATAACTTGCTATACATCCGAGATCACGATTGTGTGGGGGACAGCAAAAAGCTATGCATCCCTTCACGTATAGTGCTCCGTGCTTCTAATCATAGGAGACTTGCCGTCTGGCGCCGAATCAGACGGTACAATCGTGACATAGATCCAAAGATGGTGGAGAGATGCTGAGATAGTGTTAGAAGATTAGTATATGGAGTCATATCTGACACAGAACAAATTACTTGACGACACAGCCCACTGTGCTCCGGTGGTGGTTGGAAGGACGAGGAAACCTCGACCAGGACAAAGATCGTCGGTGTACGTTGGCGTACTGGTCGAAAAATAGCTACCAATATTACCACCATCAATATCTGTGAAGTAAAAAGTAAAAGGAAGCCACGGGCGAGTCAGGGACATGCGTGGGCCGATTATGTGCCTCTACTGCGGCATTAAAGAGGAGGAATGCGAGGATTGAGGAACGGTCCCGAACTTCAGCCTCCGCGCACCGGTAAACCGAGCACGTTCTAGTTCTACGTTTCCAAGGATCAGCGTGGCCCCAGAACAAGGTAGGAATGATGGTTCTGACAGGGAAACGTTATGAAACAGTTCGATTGTGGCAATGACTCTGTGGCAGCCATGTCGGGACTAAAAAAATAGAAGATTGTGTGGACTCGAGGATCATCTAGTGAATCAAAGACCTCCAATGGAGCCGCAGATAATAGTCCGTGTGGGATACAGGCTCCCGGAAGTGTTCAGTGTTTCACAAAACGAAGGTGGTGTTAAGAGCGAAGTGGGCAGCAGCACGGTGGCGATGCAGTCGCATCAGCGATCGGCTGGCACATTGGCTCGATACTTATGGCGGTGTCCGATACTGACACTGGGGGCAAAGATTGAGGCATTTAGTTTGATATGCGGCAGACGCATTTGGTTCACATTTGATGTGACGAGTCACAAAAGCTCTCTTTTACCACAAAGCCAGGCTTTGTGCAGTCTTTGTGCGTGCTTTGTTCTCCCAGTCCGTGAGGGAATCCAGCATGCACACAAAGCCAGCACAAAGCCTGGCTTTGTGGTTACAAAGAGTGATTGTACCATGACATCAAATGCGGACTGAATGCGTCCGCCAAGCGTCCGCCGCATGTCAAGTCAAATGTGTCGCTCAAATATCGCAATCCGGATACCATCGGAGTTTAAATTCACGTGATCTCGGCCCGCCACTCCGAGACCCCTAACCATTGCTCTTCAGCATGGCTTTTAACACCTCTGCAGCCCATGGAAAGAGGAATATGCAATGGAGCCCAAAGCTAACATGTAGAGGATTAATGACAAGCTACTTTGGTGATATCTGTAAATTTCAACCTCAGCAAAGTGAACTTGTTTGCACTCCTAATTTGCGCATTGAGGTGGACCGTAGCCATTTCAGCGGTAAGAAATGTTGCTTTAAATATAAAGCTGTTCAATAGCTTTCAGAAATGGAAATGGGACAAATCTGGAAGGATTCAACACGCCAATCCTGGAATTTGCTCAAAATACACTGGGTCCACTTGTGGCCAGGGTTTAGAGATGCTAGGCACTGTGAAGTATTAGTGGTAACCAGACAGTGCTCTGAAATTATTTTAACTTGGATTTTGGTTTAGAGGAGCAGTCGAAAGGAATCAAACATCGAAAATGTTGAAAAATCGAGGGAAATCATTTGCTGCCGGCAGGCAATAAATTTTGAGTTTTGACGTGTTGTAGGAGTGGGAAATGGCTCATAGGATGCATAGATCGAGGCGGCTGAGGCCCAGTGAAATTAATCTGCACGGGAACGCCAGTAGAGTGTGTTGATTCAAGACACCCAAAACAGCAAGAATCATCGCTGATCCGAGGCAAACTCCACCGGCAACCAGCGGAGTGGTATCGGAGAACTGAGACAATTTTATTATCTACTCTCGAGCCTCTGAACCGATACTAATTCTGAGTAGCTAGAAAATTTTTGGAATAAATCATTGCATAAAGTCCAAATTTTGAAGGGAAGCTCAGCCTTACTGAAGGTACAGGAAGGGATCTGGTGGTGTTGGGATACCACGCTTAAGTAGCCGTGATGGGCGACAACTTTCGGCAATTTTATTTTCCCCACTGCCATTGGTGTCGGGCCGGCACATTCGGCCGAATTCATCACACTTCCCCGATACTGTATTTTTACGTTCAAATCGACAGTCTCGGGTCACGCACCCCCTGTCGGTATCGGAATTCGATAGGGATCACGCGTCCCGCGGCCCTTCGTCGAACCTCGCAAGCATGACATGTGGTCCAAATTTGCCTGGAAAACGCAAAAAGGCAAATTTTCGTCTCGATTTTTTTTTTTTTTTTTTTTTTTTTTTTTTTGCTGGTGTCACGCAAATTTTTCGCCGGTATCGAAATGTGGAATCGGTTGAACGGGTCACGCGTCACACCCCGTGTCGATTTGAACATAAAAATACAGTACTGTAGAGTTTCATTCAATTCGGATGTCACGCGTCACAGGGCCGAAAATTTCAGAAAATATTCGAACCTGTCACGGGTCACCGAAGGTATTTTCGAATGTGTCGGAAAAGTCACAAAATTCGCAAAAACAGCCCAAAAATCGAATTTTCGCGCGCGTGGCGCGTGTTGGTCATTGGAGGGTTAATTGGGGCATTTTCTGGCTCATCTGGGATCTTCAGGGAAGGTTAATAATTGCACTGGGGCCGACGGAATTGACCAAAAAAAAGTGTATTTTTCTATATTTCATCGGGTCTCTTTTTGGCTCATTTTCTTAGCAAGTACCCTACATTGCCCAAGTAGCATGGTTTGAGAAATAAACCTGCCGACTTCGGGTGGATTTTCGAAAAAAATTTAAGGTGTCACACGTCTCTCGACCCATTTTCGAAAAGTCAGGTTCGAAAGTCGCGGTCACAGGTCACACACCCATTCGAATTGATCGAAACTCTACAGTACCTTAAATTTCAGCGACGTTGCAGGATTCAATTTGGTCTCTTCTTGATGAGCTACATTCCAACAGCCCATCCCTCGATGGTGTCTCACTCGCTGGAATGCGACACCACCCATTTCAAGAGTGATGTGAGCGCTTTTGAGCTTCTAGCTCAATCCTCGACGGTGCCAACATCTCCTCTTTTTCCACCCATGCCGGCATTTTTACCACCTCCACCCATGTCACCCACAGTCTGCAAAACCCGCAATCAAGAAAAGTAAAAGCAATATCGACGGTCGCAATCCCGCAAATGTGATTGACACGAGGTGCTCTGGCAAAATACATCAGCGGCAGATAATTCAGACCAAAGCGCTTGTTGCAAGCATGCCGGTTGTGTAAATCGGGACATACTGGACATCGAGCCATTTAGAGCATCGAAAGGAAGCAAATAACAACGGACGCGTACAAGTATGAAATATGGAGGTGCAACAAAGTTAGCGATTAACTGCCCCGGAAATCCAATTCGACTGATCCGAGAGAATAGCAAAGTGAAGTGTTGGATATTAATAATGCAGCTCGGCATTCGGGCATGTGATTAGTAATATTAGTAATACAGACAGTCCAAGTAGATACACGTAGAATATTCTAGATATAATTCCTGTAGTATATAAGCTCATTGTAGCATCCTGCTAGAGCATCTGATTGCTCTAAAGCAGCCTTCTAATCAACAGTGCTATTGCAATCCCACCTCCCCTTATTATATTATCGCCCTCCCCGCTTATATTAACAACATGAAGAAGACTTCATGCGAGAAAAAAGAGTGTGGAACGACAATAATCAGAATCAAACGAGGCCATAATGGTGGAACATTGGCCTCCGGCCGCCAGCAGTCGACATGTAATACGAACGACCAGATGAATTCAAACATAGTAAAATCGGCGCAGGGGCGGAGGGGGGCTGCACGAAGATCTAGCCCCAGTAATCATCAGTCTTGAC
Source organism: Mycena capillaripes (assembly GCA_029204075.1). Lineage (NCBI taxonomy): Eukaryota > Fungi > Basidiomycota > Agaricomycetes > Agaricales > Mycenaceae > Mycena > Mycena capillaripes. The sequence continues at coordinate 176,592 of JARHKZ010000058.1, read as the reverse complement.
CACTGAGAAAATATCTCTTGTCCCCAAAAAGAATATTGAAGATGGCTCAGAGGATGTCCAATTGTGCATTGAAGTATTGGTACTACAAGCTCCAGCAGTGACGACGGGTACAGTAGCGGAAAGAGAGGGGACGTACAGTACTCTAGATCCAGTAGTGCGGGGGCGCGGCGGAGCACGCGTGCTTTTGTATCTGGGTGAGTCAGCTCTCTACGGCCTACTTTTGATGTTAAACGAATAGTATACAGTTCTGGTACAGTGAGGAACACGATATGGCGTAAGTCAGCTGGCCGATTTGACAAGGTGAATGTCGAGTCTGCCCTCGAGGAGGAACCCATCGGCAACAATCAGGATGCCATGCTGTTGAGCGAGGCCCAAAATCTGCGGACCAGTCACGACTCACGATTAGAACAAGCTTAAGAGTGGGGACCTAAATTCGCTTGGTTTGAGTGTATGATGGCAGAGATTTCCGCCGCTAGCACCTCGCGGAGCAGTCGATGTCAAGCGGAAGAGCGCCGACTCGCAGAGGTCAGCATTGTTGAAATAATCTGAAGTGTAAATTGTGACCCAGGAACCATCAGTCTTAAATTGGAGATCGCTCAGAGTACGTCCGATTGTGCATTGAAGTACTGCAAACTCCAGTAGCGACGACGCGTACAGTAGCGGAAAGAGTGGGGAAGTATAGTACTCTAGATCTAGTGGCGCGGGGGCGCGGCGGAGCACGCGTACTTTTGTATCTCGCCATCCTCCTCCTCTGCTCTCTGATCACCGCCCATCCCACCTCATTTCGCGCGCGCGCCGCGATGAGATCTCGACGTCCACTTCCGCCTCCGGTTCCTCTCTCCGCCTCCCATCCATCTCATTCCATTCCGGAACCTGGAACGGCCAGCGCCCAAACACGACGACACAGACGCGCCGCCCCCACGCATCCCTCCACATTGCACAAGCGTCCCGCAGAGCCGACTCTCCAAATCCGCGACAGCACTCGGAGTCAAAGTCAAAGTCTCCGCGCCCGCACCGGCGCACCATTGAGTGCTCAGAGGTACGAGCGAGCTTCGCGCAAGTGTCGCCCATCCCGTGTGACGTGGATGAGACGTCTGAGCGAGAAATGCGCAGGACGCGTGTACGGGCGGAATTATGCAGAGAAAAGTCGCGCTGCGCAGGTAAGCGAGGGAAGCGATGTGGGTGAAGGGGAACGCTCGCAGCAGCCACTAAGTACGGCGCCGGTGGAGCGCGTCATGACTTGCGGTGCGCGACATGCAGACCTTCAGGCGACAAGTGGGATGGTACTAATGTTGCAATATGGCAAGCGGTACGAAGCCCGTACCATTGCCAGAGACGGAGATGCACCCCAGAAATGCATAGCATGGAGCCGGAGATGGCACAGCCCAAGGAATACGGAGAACGGAGGCGGAGCAATATTGATCGGAGATCATACATCCGCATATGGTTACTAGGTTCGTCCGGAGACGGAGTTATATTTATAGGAGCACCCGGAGGTCCATACTAGATACGGAGCAGTCTCACGCTTCGGTTATACACCCGCGTATTACTACGGACATATTATTCTCATTCTATATGGAGCTACAGTCTTTAGTATAAAAGGAGTCGTACTGTACTTGAATAAATCAGTTCGATTCCCCCCAAATCAATCGTCCTCACCAGGAGTACCTGCCTCCTTCATCCCCTGCACCCACATACCTTTCAACAGGTTATGGGCCCCGACCCTTACAACGACCCTCATTCAATGTCCACCTCAGGCAGTGCTTATAATTTTTACCAGGTTACGAAACTCCGTGACGATGGAAGTAACTGGTTGGCCTACAAGGGCCGCACTATACATGCGCTCAAGGCGCGGAACCTTTTCCGTCACTTAGAGGGAGCGGCGCGCAAGCCATACGAATATCTGCCCAAGGATCTGAACACCCCTGGTAGCCCACTTTTGTTGGAGGATAGATCCACGGAGGCTACGGCGAAACAGATCGAGGAGAATGAGGAGAAGTTGGACGCTTACGCTCAGAAGGAAGCACAGGTCGTTCAGCAGATTGTGAGCACAGTCAATGATCGGATACTGTTGCTGATCGAAGAGCTGAAATCGCCAACGGCTGCACAAGTTTGGCAGCTCGTGTGTGGCGAGTACGAGTCTAAGAGCGAGTTGGTTGTAGCCGACCGCCGCAGACGTCTCCAAAGCATGCACTGTGAAGAGAGCGGCGATGTAATCGCGCATCTTACGGCGATGCGTACCGCGCGAGAGGAATTAGCCTCGCTCGGTGCCAAAGTCGAGGACAACGACTTTGTCGCAATAATCCAAGGCTCGATGCCGGAATCGTATCGTTCGGTTCTGTCCACCATAATCACCACCTCCCGTATCGCCAAGGTTGAAATAACACCTGGGATATTAATCGCTCACCTTACCGAGGAAGCGGAGCACCGCAACCTCGAGAAAAGCAATCGATCTCACCAAGAAGACAACTCGGCCTATTATTCGGGAACCAGAGCCAGAGAGCCAGCGTCGAAGAAGACATGGGATAGATCCGGAGGCCTGGGCGCCAGGTCCCGCAGAGAAGGAGGGGAAGACTGGGTTGTACGGTGTTACAACTGTGGCCTCGAGGGGCACATGAAATTGAATTGCCGGAAGCCAAGGGGAGGAAAGGCAGCAAATGGACCACGGCGAAATTTTAACGGAAATCGGGGAGCACACCACGCTCACGCCGCGACCACGGATGACAATGTCGCTTTCGTTATTTCCACGGGAAATGCACTCGCAGCCACCAACCAGAAGGGCGATCAGGTGATCGACTCTGCTGCGACTTCGCATTTCTGCCCAGACCGAGCCAGATTCAAGACCTATACGCTAATTGAAACCATCCCCATATACGCTGCCGATGGACGTACCTTTCACGCGATAGGCAAGGGAGATGTCCAGACTCAATTACCGACTGGAAGGGTTTCAACGACGGCCACACTGCAGGATACACTTCACGCACCTGCGATGGCGTTCACCCTTATCTCGGCCAGTCGTCTCGATCGTGCAGGATATAGCCTGACGATGGGAAATGGGAGCTGTACCGTTAAATCGCCAACTCGAGGAGTTATTGGAAGAATTCCAATGTCGGGCGGACTTTACAAGATTCCGTCGACAAATTCAGCACAGGCAGAAAGAGCCAATACAATCGCGGCCGCCAATACGGGGCGCGCGAATGTGGCCACTAATTCGGGGCGCATAGTAGCTGCTGATTTGGGGCGCACGCAGGATACCGTGGAACCCCGGAAGGGGCGCGCCCTGCCGCAAACGTTCGTCGCCGATACGGGGCGTACTTTGCAACATAACTCCGTGGCGACCATGCGTGACATGGTGCCGACGTCCGGTGAAAGAAGCGCGATGGCCAAGAAGGCGAACGCATCTGGAGGAGATCCCCAGAAGCCAGGATCTGCTGGCGAAGAAGCTGGAGAATCAGCAAACGCAGCAAGAATTAAATTATCGCTCACCAAGCTTCATCGTTACTTAGGCCACATATCGCCGGCCGCAGCTCGGGATATTGTTCGGCTTGGAATGGTTGAAGGAATAGACTTGGACATGCACTCGAAGGCCGAATTTTGCGAGCCGTGTGCAAGAGCGAAGGCCGCGAAGAGACCGTTTCCGAAGCAGAGTAAAACTCGTGCAACACGCTATGGTCAACGCGTTTATTCGGATCTATGGGGCCCCGCGCAAGTCCCAACAATTAGTGGTAAATTTTACTACGTCTCGTTCACTGATTTCAGCTCGCGGGAGACGAAGCTGTATATTATCGCGAAGAAAAGCGAAGCGTTGTCTGCGTACTACGAGTACGAGGCATGGGTTTTCCAGCACCGCGGACAAGCCAGGATCGGCGTCCTCGAGACAGGCCCTAGTCTAGGGGGAGCAACGATCGGCACACTCGATACGGATCGAGGGGGAGAATATTTGTCCACGGAATTCACGAAACATTTAAAGGCGAAAGGAACGGTGCGACGTTTAAACGTGCACGACTCGCCGGAGCAGGAAGGAGTTGCGGAACGACTTAACCGAACTCTTCTTGAACATTCGCGTGCAATGTTAATTGCAGCGGGGCTTCCCAAATTTTTGTGGGGAGAAGCGGTTACGCATGCGACCTGGTTGAAGGACAGAACTTCATCTCGCGCTCTCGTCAAAATGACGCCGTACGAAGCGGCCACAGGGGAGAAGCCCGACTTGTCAGACATCCACGAATTTGGATGTAAGGCTTGGGTGCGACAGGAGCACACCAAGAAGCTCGATGATCGAGCACTGGAGGGGAGATTCGTTGGTTTTGACACGGAAAGCAAAGGGTATCGCATTTATTGGCCGAAGAAACGAAAGGTCACGGTGGAACGGAATGTTAAATTCAACCCAGACGAAACACTCGCCGGCGACATCCAGTCCGAGGGGGAGAAGGTGCAGAAGGAAGTCATCGTCCAGGATATCCCCGCAGACGCACCGGACCTAAAAATTCCTGAAGCGCAGGAAGCGCCAGCTTTCGAACGCGAACCATCAGAGCCCTCCGAACCTGAGGAGCAGGAGGAACCGGAGATCCCCCGGAAAACACAAAGGCGCGACGGCTTAACGGAACCAGAACCGAATACCGGTAGAGGTCACCGACTCACCGTACGCGCAAGGCAACGAACTACGCCGACTTGCACCATGGGCGGATAACGGCAAGCGCCGCGATGGAGGAGAAGCACAGGCATCCAGAAATTGAATTTGCGATGGCCAGTTGTGGAACTCCCGGCGCAGAGCCTCGAATGGCTCAAGAAGCACTTAATAGCCCCCAGAGTCAAGCATGGGCTGAAGCAATGGAGGAGGAAATTAATCAGCTTGAAAAGGCGAAAGCGTGGGAGATTGTTAAACCACCTCCTGACGCGAACGTCTTGCGGTCCCGCTATGTCTTCCGCACCAAGCACGACAGCAACAACGAAATCGATCGCTATAGAGCACGATTCGTCGCCAAGGGAAATACGCAAGTGTTCGGGATCGATTACACCGACACATTTGCTCCTGTCGTCAAATTGGCCTCGCTCCGAGTTATATTGGCTTTAGCCGCGCAGCACAACTGCGAAATACATCATATGGACGTGAAAAGCGCGTACCTGAATACGGAACTCAAAGAAACAATTTACGTCAAGCCTCCGTATGGATATTTGGAGAGCAAAGAAGACTATCAGCACCTGACTAACGAAGAACTTCGCTCGTTCGCGTTACTGCTAAAGAAAGCGCTATACGGAACGAAGCAGGGTGCACGCGGTTGGTACAAGAAGCTCGCAGCAGTGATGAAGGAATTTGGATTCCGCATTTGCAGCGCAGATCAAGCCGTGTTTATAAAGGGAAAAGGAGAGGAAACTAGCATCGTCGCAGCAGCAGTTGACGACCTGACGATTGTGGCGAACACGATCAAGGAAATTAACCGGATCAAAAATCACCTCCGGTCTAATTTCGAGATGACGGACTTGGGCGAAGTCTCGTGGTTACTTGGACTCGATATTCAACGCGACCGCGCCACTCGCACCATTTCCATTGGGCAGCAAGCTTTTATTGAAACCATACTTGCCCGTTTTAATCTCACCAACGCGCGATCACTCTCAACACCCATGGAACCCGGTACAATTCTAACACCGGAGCAATCGCCAACAACGGCGGAGGAAATTGAAGACATGAAGGACGTCCCTTACCAGGAAGCGGTGGGATCCGTCATGTATGTTTGCCAGGGAACACAATTCGATTTATCGCATGGAGTTTCGCAATGTTCCCGCTATATGCACAACCCAGGACGTGCACATTGGGAAGCTGTTAAACGACTATTCCGTTACCTGCTAGGAACGAGAAATTTACGGCTCTATCTTGGAGGAGCCAACACACAGCTTCTAGGATTTTCGGACGCGGATCACGCCTCGCAACAGGACCGGCACTCGATCTCCGGTTACGCCTTTATGTTAGGCGGATGTGTCTCGGCAAGCTCGAAGCGGCAACCCATTATTGCGCTGTCAAGCACCGAAGCGGAATATATCGCGATGACGCACGCAGCGAAGGAGGCCATCTGGCTCCGTGCCCTCATCAGCGAATTATACAGGCCTATTAAAATGCCGACCATCCTTAATTGCGACAATCAATCCGCCATTGCATTGTCAAAGGATAATCAATTCCACGCACGGACGAAGCAGATTGATCTACGCTATCACTACATCCGCGAAACAATCGAAAATGGCCACATCTCAGTCCCCTACTGCCCTACAGAAGAAATGACGGCAGATATATTTACCAAGGCATTACCCAAGGCAAAGCTGCAATATTTTGTTGGCAAGCTTGGGCTTCGTTGCGCTTGAGGGGAGTGTTGCAATATGGCAAGCGGTACGAAGCCCGTACCATTGCCGGAGACGGAGATGCACCCCAGAGATGCATAGCATGGAGCCGGAGATGGCACAGCCCAAGGAATACGGAGAACGGAGGCGGAGCAATATTGATCGGAGATCATACATCCGCATATGGTTACTAGGTTCGTCAGGAGACGGAGTTATATTTATAGGAGCACCCGGAGGTCCATACTAGGTACGGAGCAGTCTCATGCTTCGGTTATACACCCGCATACTACTACGGACATATTATTCTCATTCTATATGGAGCTACAGTCTTTAGTATAAAAGGAGTCGTACTGTACTTGAATAAATCAGTTCGATTCCCCCCAATCAATCGTCCTCACCAGGAGTACCTGCCTCCTTCATCCCCTGCACACACATACCTTTCAACAACTAATGATGTTCGTGGTGCGCTGGAATACGACGTGCATAGGGGCAGTGAGGCGCCAGAGGATCGTCGCTGGGGCTACATGGCGCGTTGTTGCTGCTCAAAATGCGGGTGGGGGTGCGCACGCGGACAGGCTGCCTTGCGAGGACGTCAGTTTATGCAGAGAAATGAGAAATGATTAATGAGGTATATGGGAGGAGGGGAACGAGAATAGAAAGTATAAAGAAAGGCTCAAGGATACAGAGAAAAAATAGAGAAGGAACGGGAATGGGAAAAAAAACACCAAAATTGCGTGGCATTCGCATGACTTGTAGCGCCTACGCCTAGCCTCTTCTAAGTTCTTCGTTTCACATCGGGACATACCTAAGGTAGAGGTACGAGCATGCCGTCGTAATGTCTGTCTAGCAGACTATAACTCAGGTGGGACAGACGAGAATTGGGCATCAGTGGATGGGTCGTGTCGGTGGGGAGAGAGGCAGTATGTACTCGTGGGGAGAACTTCGTCCAGTCAGTGATTGCGATGCCATCAATTACGTCGGGCCGGTTGGTCCGAGCAGCTGTGGTTCTGGCGCTTGGCTTCTTGTCCTCTTTCCACCACCATCCACCGATTTCGATGGACGAAGAACCACGGACAGATTCCGAGTCCGCCTGCGACTCGACCTTCGAGCGATGTGCGCCGGCCGTGTGAGCTTACTCAGCTCAGTCTCAATGATTGACACTCCTAAATCTAACGGCGCCAATTCAGGTATAGTAGCGGGATGTTCTCGGGCTCTCAGAACCTCACAGTGGCCACCCAGACTTTGACAAACATCACAAACCACTACAATTGCTCCCCCACTGTATTTCCTGGTAAATCTCTCCACCGCTGCTGGGCAAGGCGCTGAATACCTGACAGACTTCCGACAGATCCCGATTGGAGACATATATCTCGTAGAGGAAATCAAGTTGGAACTGTTACCGCGCACCGTGAGACGGCCGCACGAGCGAGGCTCCGTCCGTCGAGTGTACTCCGCCAGAGTGGCGCCGGATGGCTTACAGTCGAATATGACGGTAGCAATGTACCAGGGAGAGGGCGCCGAGGAAGTTAGTTCCCGTTTCATTATATTTTGGAGATAATTCTCTTCTCTCGTTGCAGGAATGGCGCCGTGAAATTGCACGATATTCATGCGTTCGGTGAGAAAAACCATGCCGACTTGAAATTCTTTACAAACAGGAATTGCAGCCATCCGAATTTCGTGCAACTCTTTGGGATCACAACCTCAGCTAACATATACGCTGCAATCTTCTACGGAGGTGCGCTCTCGATGTAGAATGGATAACCAGAGGTCTGAGAATGAACTAGATCTGATTCCGTTCCAGCATTTTCTGAACCTTCATCAACATTCACATTTTTCGACCATATATATTTATGCCTACCGAGTACGTTCATCGAAAACGTATCGTTCGGCAGATATCCATTTGCCTCCAGGTCGCACAGTTCATGGTATGAAAAGCTCGGGGCAGTCAGCCAGAATGATTGACACTGTCCTAGGAGGCACAGACATATTTCCATTCCGCTTTCCAGCAGCATCTGGTGAGTCTACTGAGGTCAGTCATATAATGCGTGACTGAAATTTCATCCAGTTGAAATCCGAGTGCACGTTCTGGGTACATCGCGTGACCGGCCGGCTTTGCGCGGAACTGGTACCAAGCGAAAGCCACTGGAAGGCAGACCCGGATGAGTTATCGAATCTGGCTCCTTTGCATGCACCAGGCCAGGAGACCCAAATAATTGCCTCTCTGACGGTGGAACAATATCACGACATATGTTATTGGGATCTATCTCACTTTCAAAAATCCCCAAAGTCCCGCTCCGCAACGGTGAATGTCGGCGCAGTATATTCTTCGAGCGATCACTTCAATCCGGTTGCCTGGCTGGATATAGAGACTGATGGAATGGATTGGTATGGGGCGAACGGGAAGAAGACGGACAACGGCTGGACCCGGTATGTTCTTACGCAACACATTCAGAGGCACTATGCTCAATTTTCTCCGAGTTTCAACTCCAATGATTTGCCCGGCCAGACCGTCGAGTTACGCGTATGGCACCAAGGGCCGTGGCTCAGCCAGGCGAATCAGATTCTCACCCGCCTCCAGATCACGTCCCATCTTGAGGATTACTGTACGTCTTTAGTGTACCTCTCAAAGTAATTTCTGAGGATAACCTCTCTGCACAGTACTCGCTTGTCACGTTTGTTTTAAAATGGAAATTTCCGCGATTGTGGCAGACCCTCCCGCAGGATTCCTGTTTCTCTGTCCAGCGAAAGATTTACAAATTGCACCGTCATCGTTCAGATGGCCAGATTGTTCGGCATACTGGTCCTTCGATCCACTAGGTGTCAAGCGTCTCAGTACGGAGGAGGCAACTGCGGTCGGCTTTCCGTCTATAGAACTGTATATGGAGATCTTGGAGAGGTCCTGGGATACAGGTGTTTACGCAGGACTCCGACAATTTCACAAAGCCAAAGGTTTCAATCCGGACAGCCAGGATCTCGCACGCCATCTGGGCGATCCACTTTATCGACTATCCACTGAGATGGATCCTCCATTTGCCCACAGTCAGTAAATAATGTTCCAACATGGCAGGGTTCTGTCCAATAACATGACGTGTAGTTGACGCACAGCAGGAACCTCATTCAAACGAATATCGTTGGAACTGGCCTAGCATGGACCATGGTCCGCAAGAGAACGATCAAGTCAAGCCATGGCGCCTCCACGATGAGATATCTCCAATCTCAAAGAGCTCTACATCCATAATGTATGTGCAGATGGCGCTCATTCTGTACCTTGCTCTGTGTGGGCTGTGCAAACACGTGTATTTGAGGTTGTAACTGGGAGTGCCAAGGACTCATATGTGTCTCATCCTACGATACAATTTGAATCTGCGATTACAATGTCTCTGCCCTCAGCTCGCTCTCATACCAGCCTTGATCGTTTGGTTGAAGATGTCTTATTTAATTTGTTAGCAGCTCGATTATCAGCAAATTTATGGGTGGAATTCGCACAGGAGGAAGGCAATGCGAGACCGTGAAGCGGCCGAGCAACTGCTTCTCGCTGGGGGAACTGGGGGCGACTGGTGCAGTCGGAGGCCCCGCGAAAGTTCCGCAGAGCGAAAACTCTGGATGATTTGCAAACATTCCCTAATTTGAGATAATCTTTGGAATTTTTTTCAAAAATCATGGCAAACAGTTAAGAAATGATTGAGAAACGAGCTCGGCAATCCGGCACATCAAACTTGTTCTTATTCATCAAAAATTGATTACTGTCATTATTTATGCAAAGAGCTGTAATTGATTCATTGGACAAGAAGTATGAAAGTGGAACTCGGCTGACTTGAGCGAGTTTCACTGGGCATAAAGTTAATGCATCCTGGGAGCTTGAAAAAAACGAGAATAACGCTGCCAGAGCCAAGCGGCAATGCATATGAGTAGTCCGGACGGAACCGGAAATCTAAAGTAGCTTCAGTTTAAATTCGAGTCCACTCGTCGCATCCGCCCCAGTCTCCGAGAAGCCCGTGCGCCGAGAGGACCAAGTGAAGACGCTAGTTTCAAGTGGTCGCATTGCCGAGCTACGTTTGTCCCTACCTAGGTCATTTCCGACTAGGAGTACATAGCGGGAATGATACACACCGAGTTGACCGGAGTTGACCGGCGAATGAAACATCGTTACGTAATGCATGAAAAGAGATGCAAAATTGCTTGCTCGTGTTGGGCTTTTGTGGGATTCCAACGACGATCCAGTCAGTGTGCAAGTACACGCGTACAGCAACACAAGACGCAGAGTGCGAAGAGTGTCCCCAGTTCTCAGGCAAAGTTTTCCATTTCTAAGGTACACTTTTTCAATTATTTTCTCGCTGCTGAACTCATGGTTTCCTCCTGGCACTGCTCCTTATCTCCTCGAGCTGAATATCTAAACCCACACCGACAGGTAAGCAAGTCAGTTCTCGGACAATTCAGTGCACACACCATCACCACCTAACCGCCCATCATGCAGCCTCAAGTCATCGGAGAAATGCGTGCTCGGGTGATAATACGGCTCGATCACGGTGCTGATCGGCGGATGCGGGTCGTAGAGAGTCGTGCGCTCGCCGGTTCGCCTCGAGGGCTCGACGGCGTGCAGGCGCAGATTGAGCATGAGGCGCGAGATCATGACCGACGAGATCCTGTTTGCATATGAGATTGAATCAGTCAGCTTGGCCGAAAGACCAAAGATTAGGTATAAAGGGCACTCACGCGTTCGTAAATGTCGTCGCAACACCTCGCGTATACGGCTAGGGAAGGATCCGGGGTGTGAGAATGAAGTCTGCTGTATATTTCCGCACGGATCGAAACTTACTCCGGCATACTGGAAGAAACATGTTAGAACGTACTCCGGTGAAGGTAGACAATATCCACGAACGAAGAAGGTCAGGATATTTGACCCATTTGAGGCCATCATCACGAGGAAAAATATCGAGCCTGAAGAATTGGTAGGTAATGAGACGTAATTGAGGTAGGTTCACAGACCATCGCGTACGAGGATCGTGAACAAGCTATGAACACCTCGCTGTTCCCTGAAGAGCACCAACGCTTTCCAGGTCGTGAGCGCAAAAATGGCCACGTCGAACACGAGCATTCCGACCCAGCCGAAACCGAATTCTGCACTGCTTAGCACAACGGCAAAAACCAAGGGCGAAAAAAGACATACGACGACTCCTGCACAAGTTATTCAACAAACAAGTATTAGGCTGTAAGGACAGGCGACGTACTGGACGATATCCAAACTACTGGCACAGACAACGTTGACATACACCGCGTTGACGGTGTCTGAGTTGCCCTTTCCGCTGAATAGAATATACTATAACAAATCTTCGTCAGTAAAACCGTATTGCGGCCAAGGGCGGAGAAAGTACAGCGCCGATTATTAAACCAGTCAGTGTAATGCCCACGGTGAAGATCAGAACTCTCCGACTTCGTTCGTATAACGCGTAGGTCCTCATGATCAGCAGTCCTTAAAGTTTTTTCTCAGGAACCGGCTGCTACGCGAAAGCGTAGAACAGACCTGCAACAAATATCTGGGCGATGATGGAAAAACACTGATGATAGGTCTGAACTGCGCGACAGGCCTGCGGCATTGTGAGTTGCAAACTGTTGGGCATGATGTTATACGCACCTGAACTTGATGGGGATCATAGTCACCCCCGGTGGTCCAAAGGTTCTCCATAACAATCGGGACGGTGTTACCGACCATAGACACGTATCGATTCAGGTAAAATAGGACGGAAGCCAATGTCATATGCGTGCCCCAGTACGTGCGTATCTCGTCGCTCAGTGTCAAGGCAAAATCGTAGAACAAGATCGCTAGTACAAGGGTATAATTCAGTTGTACTTCAACAACATCCTCTTATGCGCACTCACTCAAAGAAATAAGCCCGAGGTAGGTATTGACATTCCTGCGATTGAGTCTGTCTGTCAATGTCACTCGTCCAATTCTTTGTGGCAGGACCCACAGTTCGGTTTGGAACTCGGAGGCGCTGATGGAGTCCGACATGTACCAATCGTGCCGGCCTTGAGGCTACTAGGTTAATGGGACCACGGAGGTGAAGGGGAAGATGGGGGAAGAGGTGAAGATGGGGGAAGAGGTTGGGCGCCAACACGTTGCGACAATCATCTCATCGTCGTGATTTGCATATTTATTCTTGATCCTCCATGCGCTTTTGTCCCCCTTTTCGCCTCATCACTTATCCATCACCATCTGCACCCGAGGGATGTGAAACTAATATCCATGATAAGAATCAGGATAAAATTATAGCCCAGAGTGGCCCATTCCACAGAAAAAACCGGCACCTGAAGGAGTTGCCGGTTTTTGAGTTCTGACCTAAACTGGATCGAACAAACCACTGCACGGCACTTTGATCCGCACCCATACAAATGTCCTTTGCGAGCCTTTAAGCAGCTCGTCAAGCTAAAAAATCGTATGTGACCCCAAGCAATCTTGAATTTAGTCGAGAATCCTCAGCGGTGTCTCCCGAAGCGGTCGCCCAGCCTTCAGAACAGACCGTGACAGAGACAATTTACAAGTCCATCCCTGAATATCTGGAAATCCGGACCTCATCAACTTCTGGACCAGGCTTATGGACCACGAAAGCGTGCGATCAGGGGTGGTTTCTTGCGTTTTTTTTGTCAAGGTAAACCGCCGAACGTACGTTGTGGACCGTAAGTCAATTAACTCAATTTGCTTCGGAATTCTAATCTCGTCTCAGATATTCTCATCCTCCGGAATCAAGCTTACCACCATCCCCTTGAAAAATTAGCTGGAGAATGGCGCCGCCATCGAAAGCGTCGACACCCACTGCATTCAGACCCCCCCGTAGGCACAGATGTGCCCACCCTCGTCGATCTCCGCCTATGGGTTGCCCACTAAGCCAATGTTGGTCGACGTTAATAGGCGTTGACCGACATTGGTCTAGCATCCCTACCGAGGCAAAGTCTGCCCACCTTGGTTGATCTTCGTCGACAGTGGTGTGCCTATCTTGGCCAACCTTGGCCGACCTGGGTCTAAGTTGGTGTTGGCTGAACTGGCTGGATGGGTACAAACCATGTCGGATTCTGAATTTGGCCAACTAGGGTTAGATTGGCTCCTCGGCCTACGCCAGTCTATGTGTGCCTATTCTGCTCGGAATATCTAGACTAACCACGGCAGGAATGGGCAGACAGATTGGCAGGAGTTGGCACACTGGTCTGCCTAAGCATCTGCCTATCGGGATGGCAGACCTGTGCCTACAGGGGGTCTGAATGTAGTGACCTCCGAAGCGAAAATCTGAATGCCGATACTTGAACACGTGCCTTGGCGATTCTGTACTACCCGATGGACACCTGGAAAGGAAAGTAGCATAACAGTATAGATACCGCAGCCGTCTGTCGAGTAATTCCATGTCTGAAGGCTGTTCCAAATCACTGATAGTGATTCAAGGGGACAAGTAGCATTTCTACCGAGCGTCTTCCGTTATTCAAAGCCTTGCGTTTGGGATGTTTACACCCCTTTGCAGTACCAAAGACGCGCATGAAAAATCTCAGTTTTAGGACAGTTTCAAAGAATTCCCAATATCTCAATCAGGTCTTCACCGATTCAGATAAAAACTAGATAGATCTACTCAGCTAACTCACGCACAATTAGTGATAGAGAGAAGTTGTGAAAATATTATATATTAGGTAATTTCTGGTTTTGGGCTGTTTTTGCACCGAAAGCCGTCTAGCATGCCGAGAACATGTCCCAGGCTCTAGTGTTGCCGATGTCCGGTCAGGTCCGGTTTTTTGCTAAAAAATCTGAACCCCGAACCTGACCTGGGGTCCGGTTCAGGTAGATTTTTCGAACCCCGAACCGAACATCGGTCCAGTCCAGAATGCGTCCGGATCGGGTTCTGAACAGGTTCGGACCTAAAAGAACCTCAAAAATATACAGAACGATCAGCAGCTTTTTAGTGACCATTTTTGGCCATATGGACGTGTAAATGGGTCTCCAAACCACAAGGGAAAGCTCACATGCGGGCCAATGTGTATTTGTGCGTGTGCAGGTACCACAAAAATGGCAAGGCCGAAATGGGGAACAGATGAACACGCAGCGAGACTCTGTATGCAATGTTCAGAGATTTTTTGTTGACAGCCAGAAAGTACTTTCATGAGTAGCTTACAGTGTGGGGAAAACGACAAAACCAATGGGAAGCTACCGTAAGATGAACAAAGACCCATCTTGGACGCGTCAACTGATGTCCCATTCAGATTGTACACGGTCACGTAACTGAAGTGCTCGCTCGGAAAACGCGAAGTTGTTCGCAAAAACTTCGTTTATTTGAGGTAAAAAACTAGAGGTTCGCACAGGTTCGAACATGTTCGAACAGGTCTGGTAAAAATTGAAAATTCTCGAACCCCGAACCGAACCTCGGGTTCGGTCCGGTTCTCAGCCATTGCTTGAACCCGAATTCAGGTTCGGTTCGGGTCCGGTTCAGGTTCAGAATCAGTTCTGAACCTGACCACGGCAACACTAGTCCCAGCGGCCTAATATTTAGCTTGTAAAAATGTATATAGCTAAGGAACCATATGAAAGAGTCAGAAACACATATAAATCACATACTGTCCCTCCAGCTCCCTTGACTAAATTTGCCAGTTTTGGCATTGAGAGATATTGTAAAGATTACATTTATCTAGGGTTTCTACATACTTCTGGTTCCATCACATGGTTCCTTAGCTATATATATCTTTCATACTAAAATATTAGGCCGCTGGGACATGTTCTCGGCATGCTAGCCAGCGTTCAGTGCAAAAAGAGCCCAAAATAAAGAAATAAACACCTAATACATAATATTTTCACAACTTTATATAACTACTTGCGCGTGAATTAGCCGAGTAGATCTATCCGGTTTTTATCTGAATCGGTGCAGAACTGACTGAGATATCAGGAATTCTTTGAAACTATCCCAAAACCGAGATTTTTCGTGTGTGCCTTCGGTCCTGCACAGCACTGTAGGAGCATTGCATCAAGATTTCAATTGTATATTTCTGATCCATCAGGTAGACAGCACGTGGTGGGCATGGAGTTGGTGGGGAGAAACACCGTAACCGTCCGACGGCTGTGATGGCCGCGCGATCCGTGTCGTCGGCCTCTTCAGGACAACCGGCACGGCACCCGTGGCACAGATGCCGTCTAGGATCTCTGCCGAGAATGGCCACGTCAATTATGGGCATGTCCAAACATAAGATGAAAGTCCCCATTTTTGTTTTCTTCTCCTCGCCTTTTAGATATAGGCTCAACCGATCCCTAAATATAAGTACATTTGTCCTCGTTTGACATGACCAGAGAAGTGCAACCCAGAAAGGACCAGACTTCAAACAAAATACCAACAATCATGTTACACTTGAGACTCTTGCTTTGAATCAAAGACAGTGGTTGAATTGTTAACCGTAAGGGTCTGCGATTGTGGATATATCCTCCCTTGGACCGGCGTATCGTCCGTGGCCAATGAAGGAATCGTATGCATTCCGTGGCTGGATTTGCTGGACACCATCTGTTCCCTGACGTAGTCACGGGAGTTGAGACTGAAGATGAAACCGACTGTCAGCAAAGTACGGGGAGGTACTGAGAAATGCACCCACATCGACATGAAACTCAATCCGTACACCGTAATCACAGTGTGAGTGTGTAGTCAAATCGCGCTCCAGTGCACATACTTCGAACAAGGACGAAGAAGAAGGGGCCATATATTAAAGTCGTGGTCGACGTGACCCACTAAAATATAGAGTGAACAATCATCCAACTCACGTAGAAGATGGACTTACAGCCACAAGACTACCAATTGCGAACAGCATGGTCGCTGCGCCACTGTTCACAATGTAAGAGACAAGGAGATTGATTGCTCTGTTTGTCCTTTTGCGGCGGAATGTCAGTATCGGGTTCATGTCACTGGAAACAGAGTTACTTGGGCAACACACTCTTACTTCGCAACAAGTGATGGACCATGGCCCCGGTGATGAGGACATCACAGGCGACTTCAAGCGAAAGAGCACTTGTGGAGTAGGGTATGTCACTCTTGGCATCTTTGAAGTACTTGACCTGGAACCTAGAGAGTGGTCGTCGAGCCTATGGCTGCTTGGCGCGTTACACCACTTACGCCTTTTTCATATAAGCTATGCCAATTCCTACAATTTATTTATCTGTCAATGAAGGACATAATAAGCTCAAGCGAAGAATAACCACGAACCAAACTCGGTGCATGCGCAAATTGCCTGAGGGCCTTATGAGTTTGCAGCCGGTGATCGGTATTAGCTCTACTACTCACGATTATCACCGGCACCAGAAGGGATTTCTTTGAGATTGTATAGATCCTGAATGCGTAGAACAACTGAACCAGGTTGCTCAACAGAACTGGTAAAGAATTCAAGCGATTGGGATGAACCCCTTCGAGATTTACACACCTCCGACCCCTGTTTGAATCTGTTCGCCAGCTGGTTAGACGCGAAGTGTGTAGGATGTTGCATAATACTCACCACAAGACTCCTTGATACTTGTGATTTAAATGTACACTCCGTGTATGAGGGGATACACTCACCAGGGCGGCTTTCCTATTTCTACATAGTCTCCAAAATTGTTGACGACTGCGACATAGAATGAATGAGAAAGCAAGGCAAGATTTAGGGCATCCAAAGCACTGTGAATGCATGTAATACACGAATATGCCATAATAAGAGTGCGCACAGGAGAATGGCGACCTGGCATGCAGGCGTTAGATGGGTGACTATAAGATGAGGCTGGGCACATACAAACGTCTTCTTTAGAGCTGAGTCGCGCAAGCAATATTTTGTGAAATACAGATACGCCTACGGATTCGCAGATTACGACCAGTATGTGGAGAGCGATGTTTATACCTGAAGACAAGTGATCCCGAACATTCTGGAATAAAGTGAGTAAAATCGACCCACAGACTAGGACGCCTAACTCACACAGAAGACACAATGAGTCCGATGAGCCACGCCCCAAGGAAATTGTCCAGCGGGATAAGGCTTGCCCGGGGAAGGAGCGCGAAAGACATCGAATCAGACATGCTTGAGGTCCAAAGACACTCGATGGAGCCCAACGCGGATCCTCAGGTGTTCTTCTGGCAGAGAGTTAAGAACACGACGGCGGATGGAACTTTACGATTCAACTGCCCCTTTTGTCTCCAAAGTTTCATCACCTCCGCTGCGCTGGGTCTCCAGTTATCATATATTTATACCTTTTTCTCACCCCGCCCTATCTCCGCTGTGTTCCTGTCTCTTTCCCATCTTGACATCAGCCGCGATAAACCATCCTGATTTCGCAACATGAATGATGCCCTGTTATGTGCTAAATCTGTGGTTAAGTAGTTTTTATTAACGCAATTCAGTTCAGCACTGTGGGGACAAGAGATAGGGTTTTACTACTGTGCGTGATTCTCAGAGTCAAATTCAATAAGCAAGGGGACGCTTATTGAGGTCTAGGTTAAAGACGTCAGCTAGGCACACTAGGGATTAGGCAGTTCTCTATCCCAGTGAGATACTTTCCAGTGGCGTCATATATCAACGCGAACATGTGGGGTTTGCTTGATCAAGAATTTTTTCGTGATGTTGGACAACGGGATCAGAGTCCTCTCTCACCAACAGCTGTGTGTGGGATGATATGTGCGCAACATCTTGGAACCGAACACTGTGGATAACAGCTAGATTATTGTCTTGCCGATCCCCGCAATGCAAGAGAGGGGAAGGCGAGTAAAGTTGAGCACACAGTTCTTTCCAGACAGGTGTTTGCATGGAGGACTTGACCAACAGCCCTTGACTGCGGCCAGGAAATTATAAAGACAACTATGGACTTCCGTTCTGTTCAGAACATTCCGTCGAGCATTCAATTGACAGACATCCCTTTTTTCGACTTCGGTATCACGGCACCCGCTATCCACCGCCGACCTTCCATCCTGGCTCGGTGAAAAAGATCCACCGAACCTGCTGCTGTTCCTGTCCGGTGTAATTAGGTGGAAAAAGAGACCCACTGAGGAATTTGCGGGCGTGGAAGTGAACGTATTAGCAAACAAAAAGCCGCAAAGCCGCATCGTTTCCGCATCAGGTGCAACCAAAAGATGTCAAGGTGGCAGCGCGAGGAATGAGCGGACTGAAATATTGAACATGATACATATCACTGAACATGCAGATCTTAGCTCTCGTCGCAATACAGTCGGATGTCAACGAGAAGAACATGCGGGGACGTGTCGCTATTCTTGGGCGGATTGCACCAGTTCATCAATTCGTACACGGTCTGAAGAGCCGAGATTGAGGCCTACACCTAACAGCGGGAAGGGATCTGCCTATCAAGGCACACGCAACGGTGGGAATGGATCTGCGAATCAAGGGACAAAGAATGGATCTATAAATGTCCCTCATCCTTTGCGGTACAAGAAGGACAGCCATTGCGGTCTGAGAATATCTAAACAATTATTGATAATTATTAAAGGCACGAAAGCGAGACACTTACTAACCGCCCACTCTGCATCACGATCAACGCGACAAACATAAGTAGTATGATTGTGTCAACTGGCGCGGAAAACAGAAAGGGCGACATGCAAGGGGGTACAGTTCCATGAATTTTTGAATGTTGTCACATTGTGAAACTGTCTCAATTCTGATTCAGAAAATATATGCCCCAAGGTGAGAAGTGAAAAGCCGCGCGTTAACCAATTTCAAACTCCGATCGACCAGCCTGTAGACGTGGGCGCCAGGGAACGCGAGCGTCGTATGCTGCCCCTGCGGGTGGTGGCACTGATCGGGTGTGCGTCGGCGTGGTGTCAAGCGTATGGGAGTGGCCTAATAACGTCGCTATTGCGCGGCAAATTGGCCACGGTGTGCGGTGGGTGCCTAGGCGTGCGGCGTCTCACGCGTGGTGTAGACGTTCCAGACCAGCCGGCGCCGTTGGTAGTCGCAGCGCATGTCGTACGATACAGTGCAGCATGGCGAGGACAAACAGCGCGGGTTAGGAACGGACGCTACGCATCGTGTACATGGCAGTCGTAGGGACAGTGATGCGGCGGAAGATCGTCGCAGGCGCTGCATGACGCGTTCTTGCTGCTCAAGATGCGGATGGGGTGCGCGCGCGTACAGGATGCCTTGCGGAGACGACAGTACATGCAGAGAAATGATAAATAAGGGATATGCGAGGGAGAGAACGAAAATAGAGGGTATGAAGAACAAGGGTTAAGTTACAAACTTGGGAGAGGGACGAGAACCGCACCAAGATTGCAAGGCATCCGCATGACTTGCACCCCCTACGCCTAGCATCCTCTTCGTTTCACACCAGCCATACCTCAGGTGGGACAGAAGCTTAGAGAGTTGGGCATCGGTGGATGTGTCGCATGGGCAGAAAGCGTCGAGTCAGTGACTCGGTGATTGCGATGGCATCAATTTCATCGGGCCGGTTGGTCCGAGCCTACTGCGAAAGCTGTGATTCTGACGCTTAGTTTCTCTCCTCTGTCCACGAACATCGATGGACGAGGAACCACAGACGGACTTCGAGTCCGCCCGTGACTTGACCCCCCAGCGATGTGCGCCTGCCGTGTGAGCTCGGTCTCAATAATTGTCACCCCTAAATCTACTAACGGCACCAATTCAGGTATAGTAGGGGGATGTTCTCGGGCTCTCAGAACCTCACAGTGGTCGCTCAGAATTTGACGAACATCACGAACCATTAAGATTGCTCTCCCACTGTATTTCCTGGTAAATCTCTCCAACGCTTCTAGGCAAGACGCTGAATACCGGACAGACTTCCGACAGATCCCGCTTGGAGACATTTATCTTGTAGAGGAAATGAAGTTGGAACTGTTACCGCGCACCGTGAGACTGCCACACGAGCGAGGCTCCGTCCGTCGAGTGTACTCCGCCAGAGTGACACCGGATGGCCTACAGTCGAATATGACGGTAGCAATGTACCAAGGAGATGGCTCAGAGGAGGGGGGTTTCCGTTTCATTAATTCTTTTTTAGATATAATTCTCTTCTCTCGTGGCAGGAATGGCGCCGTAAAATCGCACGATATTCATGGGTTCGGTAAGAAAATCCACGCTGTTGGAAATCTTTTTCAAACAGGACTTGCAGCCATCCGAATTTCGTGCAACTCTTTGAGATCACAACCTCAGCTAACACATACGCTGAAATCTTCTACGGAGGTGCGCCCCCGATGTAGAATGGATAACCAGAGGTCTGAGAATGAACTAGATCTGATTCCGTTCCAGCATTTTCTGAACCTTCGTCAACATTCACATTTTTCGACCATGTATATATATGCCTACCGGGTACGTTCATCTAAAACCCCTTTTTGACTGGACATCCATTTCCCTCCAGGTCACAGAGCTCACGGTATAAAAACCCGGGCCAGTCAGCCGGAATGATTGATGCTGTAGGAGGCACAGAAATATTTCCGCTCAGCATCTGGTGAGTCTGCTGAGCTCAATCATATTATGTGTGACTAAATTTTCATCCAGTTGAAATCCGGGTGCACGTTCTGGGTACATCGCATGACCGGCCGGCTTTGCGCGGGACTGGTCCCAAGCGAAAGCCACTGGAAGGCAGACCTGGATGAGTTATCGAGTCTGGCTCCTTTGCATGCACCAGGCCAGGAGATCCACACAATCGACTCTCTGAGAGTGGAACAATATCACGACATTTTATTGAGTTTTATCTCACTTTCAAAAATCCCCAAAGTCCCGCTTCATAACGGTGAATGTCGGCGCAGTATATTCTTCGAGCGATCACTTCAATCCGGTTGCCTGGCTGGATATAGAGACTGACGGAACGGATTGGTATGGGGGGAACGGGGATGTCATGGTCAACGGCTGGACCCAGTATGTTCTTGGCGGACGCACTGCCTTCAGAGGCGCCGTGCTCAATTTCCTCAAAGTTTTAACTCCGATGATTTGTCCGGCCAGACCGTCGAGTTAAGTGTATAGTGCCAAGGGCCGTGGCTCAGCCAGGCAAATCAGATTTTCACCCGCCTCCAGATTACGTCCCATTTTGAGGATTACCGTACGTCATTATTGCACGTCCCAAAGTAATTTTTGATGATAACCTTTCTGCACAGTACTCGCTTGTCACGTTTGTTTTAGAGTGGAAATTTCTGCGATTGTGGCAGACCCTCCCGCAGGATCCCTTTTTTCTCTGTCCCAGCGAAAGATTTACAGATTGCACCGTCAGCTTTCAGATATGTAGCCAGATTGTTCGGCATACTGGTCCTTCGATCCACTAGGTGTCAAGCGTCTCAGTACGGAAGAGGCAACAAAGATCGGCTTTCCGTCTATGGAGCTGTAGATGGAGGTCTTGGAGAGGTCCTGGGATGCAGGTGTTTACGCAGGACTCCGACAATTTCACAAAGCCAAAGGTTTCAATCCGGACAGCCAGGATCTCGCACGCCATCTGGGCGATCCACTTTATCGACTATCCACCGAGATGCGCCCTCCATTTGCCCACAGTCAGTAAATAATGCGTCCAAAAATACCAGTGTTCTGTCTGACAACATGATATTATAATGTAGTGGATGCACAGGGGGAACCTCATTCAAAAGAACATCGTCGGAACTGGCCTAGCATGGACCATGCTCCGCAAGAGAACGATCAGGTCAAGCCATGGCGCCTCCACGATGACATATCTCCGATCTCGATGAGCTCTACATTCATAATGCACGTGCTCATTCGATATCTTGCCCTGTGTGGGCTGTGCGGACACGTGTGGTTGAGGCTTTAACTGGAGTGCCCAGGACTCATACTTGCGCCCCATCCTACGATATAGTTTGAATCTGCGATTGAAATGTCTTTACCCTCAGTCGCTCTCATGCCGTGCCGGCCGCAACTGCGCAATATACCAGCTTTGATCGTTTGGTTGAAGCTTTTGTATTGAATTTTGTTTCATTTTTTTGGAGATCGATTTTCAGCAAATTTATGGGTGGAGTTCGCACCGAGCAGCCGCTGGTAAAACTTTATTTTATGGGGTCAACTATCCAACACTCATCAAGTTACCAGATCGAAGCCCAAGTTTGCGCCGAATGGTCTGCGTGAACTGGGGGCGACTGGGGCTTCCGACGAGCGACAACTCCAAATTATTTGCGAACATTCTCTAATTTGAGATAATCTTGAAAGATTTTTTCACATTTTGTCAGAGAAAAATCATGCTTCATAATTCGCAATATTTCTGTCGGGTGGGATCCCGAGGGAATGAACCCCTGAATTTGGCCATGCCATTTGCTGCGCTGGGGTCCACTCATTTGTTCCCGGCCCGCGCAGATCCAAACGGCGTCTTGAGATTCTTCCGCTGAATGCTATCGGCGCCTCATTCAAAGCTGTTATCATAGGCTTAGCGGACCGTCATGAACACGGTGTTCAAAGACTGGACCATGCTGTGTATGATATTCTCACTATCACTATCACAGGTGAAGGACAAGTGCCCAGAGGGCCAGATTGATACCGACTCTCGTAAATGTCTGTCATCTGACACCAGGTAGGGTTTCGATCCGTCGCCGTCGCTGACGGAGATTTGGCGCGGGTCGTGACGGGTGAGGTCATAGAGCCCGCCGTTGGCTTCCTCCCTGATATTATTCATCCTAGAATTGAAACTCAGTTTGATTCACTGTTCAAACCTGTCTCAGTTTCAGCGATCCCCCCGGAGAGAGAGAATCATCCCGTCGAAAATGGATGAAACGGCCGTTTTTATGATAGCCGTCTCGTAAACCGGCCGGGTCGAAGCCCTAATGTCACCGGGGTTAGCTGTTATACGTCGAATGCACTCAGAGCTGAGGATTCCCTGAGTCTATATAAATTGTCTGCCTCTGAATCCAACTCATAGACCGACGTTCTCCCAACTTTTTCTTCTGCCAATGTCAACTCCATTATCGAATTACGCCACCTGCGTCCAACGTCTCTTAGTCGACCTCGAATATCGCTCTGAACCTCCCCCGCCTCATGATGCCAACTACTGCGACCTGTTTCACCGGTGGATTCTCTACACGCTTGGGCCCACATCTTCCTGCAGTGAAAAACGCCTGGCTGAGCTAGAGCATGCTGCTGGCAGTATCAGCAAGCGAACTTACCCATATGCGAGCACCGAAATACAGCTTCTTTTTGCCAAAGTAACGGCGCTCGGCCTCCTCATCGATGACTCCATCCAGGACGAAGCTGTGTGTACAGAGATTGCGCAGTTCTCGCACAAACTCTTCCTTGGCGAGCCTCAGGATAATCGCATGCTGGCATTATTTCACGCGACCCTGAAGGAACTGTCCTATGTATTCGAAGACAATGAGGTTCTGCGGGATATGGCCGTTATCCCGTGGATAGCCTTCATCGATGGGTGCCTGATGGAAAGACACCTGTTCATTTCCCAGGTCTGATTCGACCGCAGTCATTTCGCAGTCCACTAACCTCGACCCTCCCAGCGCGAAGCGCCGAAAGCCACCTATCTGGAGGGGCTCGCACCGAAGTTGTGAGGGCCGCGCTAACCCTTTTATCATTCCACATTCTCACCGTCCTCGATAGCCCCCGCTACTTGCGAGTCAAGGGTGGAGCAAGCGAGTTTTACGTTGCAGGGATTTTCAAGGCGACCAAGGAGCAAAATTTGCCATTCAGCAAGTATATCAAGGCTGTCCCCGACGCGGTGTTCATCAGTGTGCGCAATGTTCCCCTTGCAAAGGCCAGGATCATAATTTCTGTGTTTTGAACAGGACGTCATGAACGACATTCTCTCTTTTCACAAGGAGGAGCTCGCCGGAGAGACGTACAACTTCATCCACCTGCGTACACGTTCCCTTTCCTCCGCTGGAAAACGCGGAAGCGGGGTCGCAGGAGAGTGGACAACCGACGACACATTCCATCTTCTTTGCCAGGAAGTTCTTGAGGCAACACGTAGGGTTGACGGGGTACTGCGACTGGCAGAGTGCGAACGGAAGATGCGGGGCGAGGTAGTTCCAGAAGCAAGCGATGGAGTCGACGAGTTTGACATTGAGATTGCGAAGCAGTGGAGGGCTTAGAGAGATGGATACATTTCCTGGCATCTCGAATGCGGGAGGTACAAACTAGATTTTTTAAAGGGGACAGGAGTCGACGAAAACAAGTCGCGTGGGGTCCCAACTGTATGAATTTGCCTGTATGGTACGACACAGCGTCCCAGAAGTATGCCATGTCTCTTTTGATATTATAGTCGCGAAAATCCGTGAATGTCAGCGAAGGGATTTTTTCACCGGAGCAAGAAATAACTGCGGACATTAGATGTGCTGAGAGAGACTGGGTTTGAGGTGAAATTGGGACTGGTCCTTCACTGAGGGAAATACACTTTCTCTTAGGAAAAAAAAGTTGACGAAAGGATTGCTTTTTGATGCTGTATCTTCTCACATATCCTCTAGGGGATGAAATACTCCGATAAGGAATGTGACCGAAATTGACTCCCCATTGCTCACATTGTGGGGGCATAAATCTTCTGTCCCAATGTGAAGCACTCTATACAGGTAATGCTCTTCATGACTTCCCATCAGGAGTCCCATCCCTTAGATATCATGCAAGTATATAACATATCCAAAATTTAGGTCAATCTGAGATCTGGGTCCCAAGTTACAGCTCTCCTATGCAGAAACATGATCAAAACGGCAAAAAGTTTATTCCTTGATCCTATCAGAGAATTTAAGGGAGCATCCCCTGCAGATTTGCAATGCCTTTTGAACGCACTCATTCTTGAGAGATTCTGACAAGAATTGAGCTCGTAGCGAGTGTTCTAAGTAAAATATTGCAGACAAAAAAAAACAGCCCATGCCTTATGTACTGCAGATTACTGTAATAAAAAGTTTTAGATGTAGAACCATGAAATTTGGTAGATGTGGAATAGAATACGACTTACGAAGACACTGCATGTCAAATTTGAAGGCAGAGGGATCAAAAGGTATGAAAGGCTTTCCACCAAGATACCGGCGTGTGAACATCTTCCCCGACAGGCTCTCGCACTCGTTTAAAATAATAGTCAGACGCCTATATGAAAAAAACATGTCCAGCCTTGTGCTGAAGGAACAATGATAGCCGATGTCCGGGTTCTTCAACGTGCCGAGTGAAAACGACCTTGCACATCATACTGTCCTCCTTTGCCTGCAGAGGGGTACCTTTTTTTTCTTTTTCTTTTTTTTTTCTTCGAGGGACTGAAGAGTGGTGGTTCTGTAGCACCACAGTGGATGGTGGTCATTTATCCATGGGAGGAGGCTGGTGTTGGATCCTTGGCAGGGGTGAACAAGGAATGCCAGAAACTGCCTGAAAAAAGCGAAGCTGTGCACCAAATAATCATGACCCATTATTACAGCTATATATGTGTCAGCAAAACTTTTGGAGTGCAAAGTCGAGTAAAGATATCTCGGCAATCCGGAGATCACATTACTGGTTTGGGACGCCACGGGTTGACCCGTGGGAATACTCGTGGAAAACCCGACTCGCGGCGTGCACAGCATTTCGTCTTTTCTCCCCTCCCTCCCTGTCGCCCATTGCCAATGGACGAAAACGACTTCTCACGCTGTCTTGGCCGGAAGAGTGGTCTCGATAATGCCGATGAGAAACTACATATAAGCAACGCTGCCCGTCATGCATCTCACAGCGCCAGCGAAAGACAGCGTCGGGACAATCTGTTCCTTGTGCGTCGTGTCACTATTTGTCCCGAAACTCTGGCTTAACTGGTTCGTCTAGGATCTCGCTTCCTTGTTGCCCAATCTCGCTGGAGTGCGCCGCCGGTCAAAGAACGCAATCCTGGAATCCTCTATCGCGTACATCCGAGTTTTTCGCAACCGTGCATCACAGCAACTCCTGGCCTTGCACGCCGAGAGCGAGTCACTTCGTCGCGAGACGAATGAATGGCGTCTCTGGGCAGGCGTATCCGACGTTTTGGAGGAGCCTCGCCGCAGCGATGCATTCATGCTTCTCACTGGTGCTGACCTTGGGTTTGACCACGTCGGCGCGCGCGACGAAGATCAATTCGACGAGCAGTACACAAGCGGCATGTTCCCACAACCCGCGAGGATGCACCAGGACTCGTCCTCACACCCGCAGTCGCCGTCGCCTTTCGCGTACGGTGTCTCACCGCTCCCGTCCTCATCCTCATCAGGCGTCCCGCCCCCACTCCCGACCCCGCCGTCATCTGCGCAGTCATCGTTAGATCGGAACCTTCCTTGCTCCAACTTGCCGACACCCTTGTTCCCGCGACCCTTGGGGATGCATCAGCGCTCGTACTCACGCCCGCCATCGCCGTCGCCTTTCGCGTACGGTGTCTCACCGCTCCCGTCCTCATCGGGCATCCCACCCCCACTCCCGACCCCGCCGTCATCTGCGCAGTCATCGTTAGATCGGAACCTTCCTTACTTCAACTTGCCGACACCCTTGTTCCCGCGACCCTTGGGGATGCATCAGCGCTCGTACTCACGTCCGCAGTCGCCGTCGCCTTTCGCGTACGGTGTCTCACCGCTCCCGTCCTCATCAGGCGTCCCGCCCCCACTCCCGACCCCGCCGTCATCTGCACAGTCATCGTTAGATGAGCATCTTCCTTGTTCCAACTTGCCGACACCCCGGCTAACTTTGCAAGAGCTGGTAGGATACGATCTCAATGCATTGCTTTATTTTTATTTTTTATTACAAATTCTTTTTTTAAGGATTTAACTGGTCGTGTTACGAAGTTGGATAGATATCCTGCCGATTTCGGAGGCTCTGCTGACATTTATGGCGGAATCTTGGGCGGGTCCAAGGTCTAAATACCCTCGCCGCAATTCCAATATTCAGCTAACTCCAGTTTTTGTACATCAGGTTGCAATCAGGATTTACCGCCGCATGCATTGTGAGCCCCAAGAACTCGAACAAAAGAGCAGGGTGTGTTTGAGTTCTTCCCAAGCGCTGGATTGTCTCTAATGGGATTGCTGTATTACAGATCTTATATGAAGCAGCCCGATCCTGGAGCTGGATAGACCATCCGAATATTTTGCGGTTCCTGGGAGTCTCCTTGGACCTAGGGCTTTCTCCTGCTCTCATAACACCCCTTTGCTCATCGGGACCAATATTGAAATATCTCAAAGTGAGCCCAAAGGAACCAATGGAAAGGCTGCAAATGGTGGGGTAGCTTCCTCATTCCATGTGTGGCTATATGTTAAACTTCAGACAGACGACTGGCGTCGCTGCAGGACTGGAATACCTTCACCTTCACGGAATCATTCATGGTAATCTGTGCACAGTGTGTCCGTTCTTCTCCGGGCCAAGTGGATCACAGAGTGATTTCTGTTTGCAGAAAAAAGTATTGGTTACAGACAACGGCTTACCGGTAATCTGTGGCTATGGCATGTCAAACATTATTGCTCCCTCCGCCAATTCCACGTCCGTTTTTTCTTCCCCGATTCAATTTGCCGCTCCCGAATACTTCTCGGATGAGACCGGAACATCATCCGTTCAGACGACAGCAGGGGACGTTTACGCCTTTGCCATGGTCGCACTAGAGGTAGGTGATGTGTCAGTGCGCATCTATATTCTTGACTCGTTTTTTCGTCAGATTATATCTGGACTTCAACCGTATCATCATTTAGGAACTGAGCTCGCCGTTTTCAAGCATATTCTTGGGGGTGGTCGGCCTAGCTGGACTCATATGGATCACCAGGTAGTCACGAAGCGCATCTGGAGCTTCCTCACTTCGCTGTGGGATCAGCGGCCGTCTTCACGGCCAGCAATGGGGGACGTACTCGTGACTCTGATCAAGATGTGCGTGAGCCTGTGAATACAGAAATGATACTTACAGTGTCCAGACGGAACGATGAAGGCGTAAAGGATGGGAATTGTGAACCAGGCTCGGTGGGTGATCATCAAGCATGGCTTGTTGCCCATTACAACTCCTAGGTCTAGCCTGAAATCACCCCTCGAGACGATGATGTGATTGTGTCACGACATTCCTGCGGTTCTTGCTGACTATTGTGCTGCAGGATGAGGAAATTTCTAGCGCAGAGGAAACTACGTTCGACGTGGGGTGTCATGATAATCTGTGCGCCTCGAGTCTAACCATTTTCAGGAAACTTCTCTTGTGGGCTTCCATAGCCGAGATTTCAGCGGCCGCGTACAACAGGACGACAAGTACCCTTTTGCTGGCGGAGGCAACTCAAACATCTACCGTGGAAAGGTGACTCTTTCTAATGGAAGCAAAATTCGCGTGCGTTATCTATTCAGTGGTATATAGTTGTCGTTGAATTTGCAACAGGTTGCTATAAAAATGATTCGCAAGTCGGATGGTGGCTCTGGCCAACATGAGGAGATGTTGCGGGTTAGTTTTGTTTGCTCCAAATGTGAAATATCATGTGATTCTGGCTAGCGTCTGAACCGCGAAGTCGACATCTGGAGTCGGCTCAAACACCGGAATATCCTCCCATTTATTGGCATCTGCGAAGACCTCGCTCCGTTGCCAGTTCTGATATCGCCATATTATAAATTTGGGCATATTGGAAAGTATCTCTCCAAGCATCCTGGGGTCAATAGGGAGAAACTTGTAAGTCATATGCTCCACGAGAGATGAGGTCTTCATTTCGGTAGGCTCTTGGTGTGGCCTCGGGGCTACAGTTTCTCCACGAGAATGGTATTGTCCACGGAGACTTGAAAGTGGCAAGTACAATTTATCTGACCTTATCACTTTCTTTGATATTTGACTTAGCAAAACGT
Organism: Mycena capillaripes; assembly: GCA_029204075.1. Taxonomy (NCBI): domain Eukaryota; kingdom Fungi; phylum Basidiomycota; class Agaricomycetes; order Agaricales; family Mycenaceae; genus Mycena; species Mycena capillaripes. The sequence continues at coordinate 147,570 of JARHKZ010000058.1, read as the reverse complement.
CTTGGTTGACAAACATGGTGTTCCGTGTATATGTGACTTTGGCATCTCCAAGGTGGTCAGCTGCCGAGGGTTCACAACGTCCAATTTTGGAACAGCACCGTATATGGCGCCGGAGTTATTTTGCGTCGTTGATGGACCGGGGATGAATTCGCACGCATCATCCACCCCGCATACAACCTCATGCTCCGATGTATACTCGTTCGGTCTTCTAGTTCTCGAGGTGCGTTTATTATCCGTGTATATACACTGATCCAGACAAGTCCCTAGATTCTCACCGCTGAACCGCCCAAAGGGCGACCCAGTAGACCGATCATCATGGCGAGAATACTTGCCGACATGCGGCCCAAGCGGACGGACTACGATAAGAGGGAAGTGCCTCAACGAACGTGGTCTGTTCTAGACCGATGTTGGTCGTTCGAACCGCTGCTGCGGCCGAGTATCTCAAAGGTGCTACGTGACCTGACCGATTGTTTTGACCCGACACCTCTGCTGGATGTGGAGGGCGAAGAGTTGGTAAACAGATTGTTTCTTTGATTTTGTTTTATCCCCCGTCCAATCCACATAAGTTTTCATGCACTGACTCTGCAGTCAATTTCTTCACATGCACCATATGCATTCACCGTATCTCGCTCCTCCACGGCTCCGTATCCCTGTATCGCGACACGTATTGTTTCTGGAACAGCAAGACCGGTTGTTTTACTTCGGGGGTGCATGAATCAAAAGCCTCCTCAAGTCTTATTCATATTCCTTCCACGCCTGTTGAATCCGTTCGTTCCATATATTCCATCAGTACTGGTATAGTCTACGAATGATCTGCTAAACGAAAGCGGTGTGCCTGCCGTACTTATTTAGCGGACACGTTCTAATTATGTTGCTTCAAGCATTCTCTAGTCCAAATTCAAGTGGTTCTGGGATTATGAAGTCCGTAAAGATCTGGGGGAGAAGAGGCAGAATTGATAAAGTCGGCACGCCGCCACTTCCACTAGAAAAAATCACGGCCGATATCCCTGATGACGCCGGGTCAGATAGACTCGCAGCGCCCCAGCGTCTCTCTTATCCATGAAATGAGCGAAATAAATCGCAAAAAGATCATGGAAGCCCCGTCGGCCGGTGAATTCTGAAAAGAAGTTAAACGTCTTATCGATCCTCCGCCAAACCCGGTATCGGTAACGGCAGAGAATCTCAAGGATGTATTTGAGAGACGTCTCAACCGCCCAACGACTGTCCCTGCCTCGTTTGACCAATTCCTGTACAATATCAGCCGTTTACTTGCTGTCACTATTCCAGAGACCATGATGGACTCGACTCTAGAGAAAAGACAGCATTTCGCATCTGCTGAACCCCCGAAGGGTAGCCACATCGACGAGGAAGATGAAGACGCTTTGCGCTTGGAACTGGAGGGCAGGACAGGAGACACTGCGGGTAGCGAGGACGAGAATGAGTCGCGTAAATTACATGTTTTCATTCAGTTGTTTCAAATATTATCGTATTTGCTTGAATGGGGTGGATTGAGTCTCTACTCGTCGCCAATTGGCGGTGATAGCCTGAGCGCGCTGGATATGATGCGCTACCGGCCGCTACTGCGATCACACGTGTACAGTAAAGGACAGTCATAAACATCAACTCAGCTAGTGGCCGGAGTTTTGTTTCAATTAAAAAAAGGACTTCAGATTCAGATTCAGCACCCTAAAATAAGCCCATAAACCATTTTCCTGAATTTTTTGACCAGGGATTATGTTTGGCCAAAATTTTGGCCGGTCGGAACAAAATTGTGTGTACCCCTTTTGGCCTCCAGTGACCTACCTACTCCCTGCCGATGCTGCCGATGCATCCAAAGCTGCCACGGCACGCTTGGAGGCTTGGTGATGGGCACTCTGATGTCTGACTGCCCACACTGCAGCAGCCCCAGTCAGACCATGCCGATAGGCATCCATCCATCTCCATCTCCAATTGATAAAGCGCCGGATGATTTCTGTGGTACATGCATCCAGATACTTGATAGCTGCTTGCTTTGCATCCTCAAATTTAGGCTTGTCCTCCTCTCGGAAGTGATATTTGACCCAACCCCAGTACTGGGAATGTCGGTAGATGCCATGATTAAATTAAATTAAACATACCATCTCAATTGGGTTCAATTCACAATGAAATTTGGGAAGGAAAATAATTTCATGGCCCCATCTCTTGACTAGTTCCTCAAGCATGGATACCTAGTTCTGAACAGCTTGAGGTCAGAACAGCAATAGATTCACGCAAGAATTCCAGATGAACATCGGCCTTTGGTCATGTGTGACACCATCTGACTTTTGTATCCCAAATTTCTCCCGAACGGCTCGCGAATTTGTTTTTAAACTCAGGCAGAAGACTCCCCTGAATGAGAACTTTAAAATGAGCCTACCCTCATCCAGACTGAAGCAGAACTGGGGAAGTTGGCCAAATTTTGATACCTGTTTAACTTGTCATGTGATTCCCAGCCGAACGGCTCGTCGGAAAAATCTGAAAATATTTGGGAAAGGACTGTTCGATGAGATCGATTCATTGGCAAAGTTTCGGAATTTCTAAAGAAAGTAAGTTTCAGTTGATGTTTTTGACTGTCCTCTACTGTAGCTACTGGACGCTACCAAGCTCTGGCGGGGCGCTACCCCGCCCCAAGTATAAGGGGACTTGTCTACCGAGATACTCCGGCTACTGATGCTACTGAGCGCGACGTAGCCAAGCCATTTTTTCCTGATGTTTTTGACAGGCAACCCTGGGTAGCAATTCGTTACCGCCTTTTGTCCGTGTATCTCCGGCCATCCGGGTCCCCACTTGCTGAACCTGGTAGTTGGGGACCTGATTACGTCCGCCACCTTGGCGCTGAGCTCGAAACAAGTGTGCGTTCCGTGAGCAGGAGACCGACGTGCTGATGCCTCCCACGGAGGCGGGTAAGGACAAGACCCCCCGCAAAGGTCGAGACATCAGTACCATTGAGGATCTGCGCGCTCTCGCAAAAGAGTGCCGTGTTTAATTCTTGATCGGGTATAACCCGACGGAGCTTGACACGGTTGATCTGCTGGAAGAGTCAGAACTTGTTGATGAGATCGCGCAGCCTGTGGATTATAATGTCGGAAAAATAGGTAATTTGGATTTTTCCGACAAACATGTATAACTGCGTGTGTCAATACATGATACGGTACATTTCCTCTCTGGACAATTTTTTCTGGTTGTTAACGGATATCTCCTTGCGGACGGCGCACTCGGTATACGTGCTTCCTGGGGCCCTCGCTCTCGCAGTGCGGCTCCTGTATCATTCTGGAAGCGCAATTCAATGTGCCTGGAAACCCATACGTTTCACCCGGAATCCCATTTGACTGAAACTCACGAGTCTGCAGACTAATGAAACGGCAATTAGCATTTTCTTCTTGTGAGCGCCAGAAGTGGCTCCGGACTCTGTCTGAAAACCTTGACGAGGGAATTGTCATTGAGGATGAATTCTCCGAGGATCTGCAGGAGTGTTTCAGCAATACCCGCATGAACGGATATTTCCGTGACTTTGACAAGGTATTTGGTGGCCCTGACCCTAGGCACATCAGAGGAAATCTGCCGTGCCTGCTCTCAATTTGCAGATTTTCTGAATATATCTGTGGTTAGAGGTTTGTATATCCTCTTCATCAACTCACTTTTATCATCTTGGCCATTCTCGCCTCCTTACAAATTTTGAGCACCTCTAATGACCAGCCTGGTATCCGATTGACTCCATTACAACGGTGCTTTTTGGTTCGCATTTGCAAAAATTAGCCGCAATACACTTCGATAGAAGGGCTCTCGACATAGGAGGGGTTCTATTTAAGTGCAACTTCCCCGCGTTACTAGTACATCGAGGACAGCCTGGACAGGAATCTTGATTCACGCAATAGTTCTCTCTAGAGGTCAGGCAAGACGTAAAGTTGCTTGCTGGGCATTCGTTAGACAACTGACAAAACCAATCCTTTTTACAGTTGATGCAACTGCAAAAAAAAACAAGTTTTTTTTTGCCTTCTCGCACGAGAGAAATACCGACGAAAGTCACCAATATCGCTCGTTCCACACCAATCTTGCTCTTGCCTAGCACCTAAGAGAAATGGCCGTCCGTTTATAATGGCCAAGGTCAAGCTCGGAATAAATCAAGGCTTCGCCAAGATCTGTCATTCTGTCTCCGGCAACCAGTGCAACTGCCTAGCTGCCCAACGTGTAATCTCGCATTACTCTTTGGAAACCTTCATCGCGGTGTCCTGTGTATGCTGCACGTAACCGGCCATCGCAAATTTGATGGTAGGTAGGTACTTAGGTAGGTAGAGTGACACGGCATTGCCCCGCTCAGGATGAGTGTTTTCCCCTCGCACAAAAATAACCTGGGCGCCTCGCCCATCGCTTGTCTACTGCAAGACGACGAAGCTGTGGTTGTCAGTCATCCGCACGAGTTTTCGTTATTTTTGGATCCGGTTGTCTCGATAGTGATAAATTACCTGCACCCAGCTCACCCAATCCACATTCCCTGGTCGCTTCGACCCATCGCATCACTGCAACAAATTGCGACGACTTGGTTCTACCATGTCGCCCATCTCACTGGCGAATTTGTTGACAGTTCCGAGTCAAAGTGACAAGCATCTCCGCATCTGCCTCAATATAGAAATTTCCGCTTTAATTCCTTGGCGCTGAACTGGAATTTAACCCTGATCGAGAACAATGCGACTGCCAGCGCTTGTATCAGATATTAAAGGGGTCTGTCCACGGTGGCACATCTTTCCACCCCACCTGCCCGCTCTCAGTCACCAACCGATGAACTGCCAATTCTCGTTCGGCCCCAACCGGTCATACTTCTGCAGTGCGGGATCCATTTACACATGGTGAGTGGAGTGCATGCGCAAATATGTCTGAGCTGACCGATACACGGGGCATAGGAGCACCAAATCCCTTCCACCGGCACTGGCGCGCCTCCTAGAAGATAGCGCACATCCGCAAGCCCTCGAGATCCCGTACGACGTCGCTTTTCCGATGGAACCAGGCACCTACGCCGTATGCTGGAAAACCAAGAGCGGAGAAGACTGGTACGAGGGTACATGCTCCATCTTCGCTCTTGTCCCAGCACGTCTAACACATTACCCCCAGATGGCTGTCTGGGCCCCTCCTACGCCCGCCTCGCGCGCTTCATCAAAAACGTCGCCACCAAAGGCGCCCACACTACGCGCACCGTTTTCGGCGCCCACGCGAGCTTCTTCTCGATGTCAACTTCGGGGTACTGCTACCAAAACCTCCCGCCCGAGCTGGAGGACGACATCCACAGCTGTATGAAGCTGCGGCGGCCGGTGAATGTCGCCCTGGGCGTGCAGGGCTCTTACGTCGCAATGTACAACGACGGCACCGTAACGTTCGATTTGCGCGGACAGTATCCCCTCGTTGAGAAGATGATACGAGATACGCAGGAGGCGGCACGGAGACGCGGAGTTATGGTGCGCATCCTTCGCCTCATCAATTGATGTATTCTGACGACTTACAGCTCATTCCTCATCCAGTACCTTGCGTTAAATCCCTTCATCGCTGGTGAATACTACGCAGTCTACGGCGATGGATCCGCATCGTGGAACTTCCCAACCACATGGAGCGCGAACGTTGCAGCCATAAGCCGCCAGATCAAGCCTGTACAAATTCAAGCCGCCCCTGCCCCAGCGGTATCTCCAGGCAGTATCCCGTCCAAAATCCTGCCTGCCGCGCCGGTCTCCCCTCCACCCGTGGCGGTCTCATCGGGTGGGACTGGGCCCGCGCCAGCACCAGTTCCAGTGCCCTCGCTCGCCCCGTCGCATGTTTCCTCGGTATCCCAGCCATCACATGTTTCGATGTCTATCCCAGTACAAGTATCCTCGCCCGTACACGTACAAATACCCCCACCAGCACAGGCACAGACACAGACACCAGTACAGGTATCCTCGCCCGTACACGTACACATACCCCCATCAGCACAGGCACAAACGATCCCCGCCCCCGCGACGTCCAGCGGCGGTACCGTCTCGAACATCGCCTCAGCCGTCGGCCAGGCGCTGGAGTTCGTCGTACACGAGGCCGCGCCGCCGCCCCCCGCTTACGTGCCGTTGGCCCAAGCCGCCCCCACATCTATCGCTTATCCACCGCAGGCCATGCAACAGCCTCCCGCAGCCGCGCATCACATACCTGCCCAGCCCGCACCCACACAGGCGCACAAGATCAACTGGCAGGAGGGTCTGTCGTTGGGGCTCAAGGCCGCGGGGGGATTGGCAAGATTGTGAACGCGTTAGGCGGGGACCAGAACCAGCAGCAGAGCCAGGGACAGCAGCAGCAGTCGCAGGGGGATTCGTCATTTGACTTTTCCAGCTTTGGCCAGATCGTGAACGCATTTGGCGGGGACCAGAATCAACAGCAGAGCCAGGGCCAGCAGCAACAGTCGCAGGGGGATTCGTCGTTTGATTTTTCCAGCCTTGGCCAGATCGTGAACGCGTTTGGCGGGGATCAGAACCAGCAGCAGCAGTCGCAGGGGGATAATCAAACTGCTTCGTTCGACTTTTCCGGCCTTAGCCAGATTATGGACGCGCTTGGCGGGGACCAGAATCAGCAGCAGAACCAAGACCAGCAGCAGGGACAGCAGGGGGATTCGTCGTTTGACTTTTCCAGTCTGCTGCAGGCGGCCAACTTGGACGCGCCGGACTTTAATCAGATTATGGCGGTGCAGGATTCCGGAAATTTCTGATGATGGCAGTGGGAATACGACGACGCTGGTGGACACACGACAACTTGGCAGACGACATAAGTATTTAGGGTTGACGGAGAAGTTGAGTGGGATATTGTATAGGCAGATAATAGTTTGAATTTGGGAGCATCTAGCATCTGTAGCATATATATTTTTGGGGTCGTTCGTTGGCTGACGAGCTTCTCACCTCCGGGCGAAATAAATTGGCGATAATCATATTTATTGAGGGCGTCCAAAAATTCCTTTACTTCTTTCAAGATGGCTTTTGTCGCAGGGACCATTTTATAAGTTCGCAAAGCAAGCACCGCGGTCGCACGATGCATGGATGGCGTCAGTGGGTATGCTTATGACCCAATCTCCAACGCCGCGCACCATTACAAGTCCGAGGTCCACGAGCTCCCATCACCCCTCCATATTTCGCAGGCGCAGAAGTCGCAGACGACGCGGTGCGCGGGGTGCGACGGCAGCAGTGCCCGGTTAGCTAGAGTGGCGGTGCGCGACGAGAAAGCGCGGTCCTGCCTTTCGCCACCGCCTGCCGCAGAAGAGGGGCGGCGCGCGACAAGCGCACTTGCCTACCACCTGGACTCGAAAGATGCGCACCACGCACACCAGTCGTCGGCCCTTGCGCTCCATCTGGAAGTTCAGATACACGGCGCGGCCACGAGAGAGGCTGAGGCTGAGGTTGAGGGAGAGCCTGCCGCGCACGATGCGTTTGAGGCTCGTGTGTGCGGTAGTCGAGCTATCGCGGAGGCGTGTCCCGAAGCAGTGGCTTGAGGTGAAGCCGCGGCAATGCGCGCCGTTCCCTCCTCCCGGAGGGAAATGGCCCAGCGCTGTGCCATGCAACTGCGCATTCTCCTCCACCGAGCGCGCGGCGCATCAACGATTCAGAGCCTCGACTCAGCATGCGAGTCAGTACGAGCTCTGCGTGGGGGGGGATGTAAGGTACGTACCGTACGTAGCCTTCTCGGCGTCTCGCTCCGTGTATTGACAGCTATTTCCACATTCGCGTCCATATCCAAACGTCTACCCGTCGAGCGTGGATCCGCGCCTCCGGACGATGGGTCCTCTGGGACGAGGAGGTCGGATGTAGGCAATATTTTGCGGCACAAGTGATGAAAGGCACGCGCGTGGGCACAGACTGGCGATACGAGGGGAAACCGAAGGGCGCGGCAGAAGGAAGAGGTAATTCCTGCGCCGTGAACGCGGAAAGGAGGCGTCGGTACGTGCGCAGGAGCAGCCTGGTACTACATAGCGTGCCGGCGTCGAAAACCGGGCGACGAGAGAGCTGCTGCGGTAGCGCTCAGAAAGGACAGGATGTACGGGACGGATGCAGAGACGGCGGCAAGTGGCAAGTGCGGAGTCAACGGCACGTTTTCGTCATTAGTCGGGATCCATACAGAACTGGGTGTAGAGATGTCAGCCCGAAGCGGAGAGAGATGAAAGACAGCGGCGCACCCTGCAACCGCGAAGACAGTATAGTGCGCTGGAAGTTCGCTCTATGGGCAAGTGGGTGCTATCGATGACCCCATCGAACGGCTACAGCAATGCGCACTATCTTTAGGAGTGGGTCCAGAAGCGCCCTAATTTATAGAGGGCATCGCTCGAGGGGTGCACCGCTCGCGACGGGCACGAGCCCAAAGCACGAGCCACACAAGCAAGCAAGACGATGAAGCATGTAAGACACCGAAAGCGTGGATCGAATCGTCGATACTGCACGAGGACGAGGTGAGAGTTTGGGAAGAACAGCGTGCGGATCATAAATCCGACTCACGTGCCAGCGGTCTGGACGGTCTCTTTCGTTCTTATCCCAATTACAGCTAAGTGAGAAACGATAGACAGTTTTCGATTTTAGCACAACTTCGGCTAAGTTCGGCTGTTCTATATTTATGGGTTGTGTGGAGCCTTTCTTTGTTGCAAAGCCTCTACTGTCGTCACTCCTAATGCTATTCCATCTTCTCTACCACCATGCCAGGCAATTGACGCCATATACCCCGCGCTCAGAAACAACTGGTTGTCATCATGAAGGCGAATGGGAGCCCTCGGGAGCAAATAGCTGAGGCAACAGGATTCCATATTCGAACGGTTGACCGTATCTTATCGACATGGCGTGCAACTGGAAAGGTGGCTCGTGTCCCTCTGCAGCTGGGGAGACCCCGCATTTTAACCTCTCTGGATGTCTTGGTGGGTACCGCCGTTACCTTGACGCTACCATGATGATTGACTGCACCCGCAGTTTCTCGAGGGGCTTGTGGAAAGAACGCCTGACATATACCTCTTTGAGCTTCAAAACGCACTTGCCGAGGCCACTGGGCTTGACGTCGATAAGAATACGATTCGCGATGCTCTCTTCCGCCGCGGATATACACGGAAAGTGGTACGTATAAGTATCTACCTTAACGCGATTGTCTTTCGACCACTATAGGTCTCTCGCTCGGCTATTGAGGCGGACGATCCAACAAAGCGATTGGGATATCAGTGCGAAGTTGGACAGTACCGGGCACGGCAGTTGGTCTTCCTGGATGAGTCCGCATGTAACCGGCATACTTCAAAGCGCCCGATGGCTTGGGCGCCTTGTGGGGAAAGAGCTCGCCGGCATGATTACTTCATTCGGGGTGTCCGGTTCGTGGTTCTGCCTCTCGCGACACTGTGGTATGTCTGAATTCTCACCAGGTACTCAATTCTACCGGCAATCTGCCTAGATGGACTCCTTCATCTCGATATTCTGACCAGGTCGTGGACAGCCGTTGAGTTTGAACATTATCTCGACATCTTACTGGACCGCATGAATCCGTACCCACAAGACAACTCTGTTCTCATCATGGACAACGCGAGTGTGCATCATTTTGACGGTATCCGAGAGATGGTCGAGGGACGGTTAGTGATTGCTCTCATATTATGTTCTCAGGATGGTAATATATGGAACAGTGGCCGTTGTCTTCTCTATCTCTCGCCATATTCCCCTGACTTCAACCCGTGTGAGGAGGGCTTCTCCTGCATGAAATACTGGATCCGGCGAAACCGAGACTATGTGCTAGGCGAATTGGAAGGCCGCGATGACTGCGATCCCCTTGGAATGTTATGGGAGGCTGTTAGTAACACAATGACCCCGGAAAACATTGAAGGATGGTTTCGGGACTGTGGATATGTAGTATAGACTGACTTGGAATCAACCATGAATTGACGAAAACTGGATGTGATTATCGTGATACAATATGTGCAAGCTATGGATACAGAAATGTACGGATTCAAGTTGCGGACTTGGTAGGCTAAGGTCAAGAAAATACGGACGTAGGTAGAGGATGACTTTACTCGACAACAATGACATTCTCGGAAGATCGAGCCCGCTTCTTTCCGTTTCGCTTCTTTGCGGACCTTACCATCTTCTCGCTCTTTTTGAGAAACGTCGCAATTGCTCCATCGGCCATCCCAACATTCTCCTTGTAGTAGTCCTTGGAAAAGTCGACCACGGTGGCCGCATACACGATGCCCTTCAAGGCCAGTGCATCCACGTACTGTGGGTAGTTCAACGCCGGATACTTCTGGTGCAACTCTTCGAGAACAGCCGAGACCGTAAGCATGTCGTCGTCATCGGAGTCGGAATCTTCATCAGACACCTCGCGCTGGCGTTTCAAGGACGCGCCGGGAACATTAGCGTCGACCTGACGCAACGGTGCATGGTCAGAGCCGCCGACGTGAACGTGGATTGGAGGTAGGGCCGGCGCTCCGCGGCCTCGCGAGTTTCGGTCCTCCCGTGTATGCCCCTTCTCAGCGAGCTCATCCAGATTAAGAATGTTAGGTGGCGTGACACAGTCTTCGTCAGCTTCTTTATCATGCTACACAATTATCAGCCACCGGGAGTGTTACCACAATGAGCACGTACTATTTTTCGAGCCCAAAGGGTCAAGACGTCGATGCCTATGGCGACATGCTTGCCGGGAGACTTGCTTTTCGGCCCCATCACGTAGCACCAGCGGTTCTTCCCCGGATGGAGCGCGCAGGACAGTTTGGCCTGAACCTTTGCGATTTCCGGGGACAAAATGGCGCTCTCGGAAACTTTCTCGGGCTGTTTCACTTTCTTTCCATCGGGCTGGACCTCCTGTAGAAGTTTGTTTAGGAAATTAACCTGCCAAAGCAGAAGGCACGTACGAAATTTGCAACCTCCATGATAACCGGCCGCTTGCGACGCGAACTGTTCTGCAATGCCAACGACGATCCGAAGGCGGCTCGGAGACCTTCATGCGTTTTGAGCTGGTGATATGGTGTCCTCTTGAGCTCAGCTGACTCCTTCCAACCTAAGACGGCAGTCTCCGGGTTAACCTGCATGACTGCATGAACGCGCGAGAAAAAGTCCTCGGCTGGAAGGTCGGAAGGAAGGACAAGTGTCTTTGAAACTGTTGGCAGTGACTGGGCTCCCTTCTTCCTGGTGCTTTCGTCCCCATACACCGGAACCTCGACAGTGATATTGGCAACTGCGAGAAGAAATCAGCACATATGCAAGTCTGCAAAAAGTTTTGAAATCACCCGGTTGAACAACTGGTCCTTGTGTTGCTGGTTTTTGAATGCGAGGCGCACAATAGTTTGACCATCCACTAAAGCCATCATCGGCTTGGAGATCTGCCTGGCTCGAGTCGGGCAAAAGGCGACGGGTCCCATCAAACATGCCGCTGTCGAGGGCTGCATTGATGCCAGCGACGGCGAGTTGTTGGTTGGTAGGACCAGGGAATGGGCCGAGGCCGAGCAGATAAGCGCTGTGAGGATGAACGTGCTGGTTGTTGTTGTACGCCATAATTGGTTCGAGGTTGAAGCTCATCCGCAGCGGGCCCCATATAAAACCAGCTGCTACTCCACAGTAAAAAGAGTGCGTCAATGGTACAGATATTGCGTCGATAGTACAGACAATCCGTCATAAAGCTTAATTTTGCAGGACATGAGCGAACTAAATTTGGCTTGCCGAACTTTGGCCGAACTTAGCCGAAGTTGTGCTAAAATCGAAAACTGTCTATCGTTTCTCACTTAGCTGTAATATTGTCTTTGCACTCGCTCAATCCGCAACGGCAGTCTTCTCGCGGGTGAATATTACTTCTGTAGGATGGTCTCCAATCTACCTCCGCATGAACTGTCCGCTGGCTTGAGACTTTCATCAAGGGCCTCGCTGCAATGAGTCGCACTACTAGGGGCTCCGACCCGTCCGTTCAACGTGACGGCCGTCGAAAAAACGGCCGTTTTTGACCACGGGACGGGTTCACCCATCCGTCAACGGTGATTCCGAGAGGTCCTGACGGACGGGTCCCGTCCGTCGAACCCGTTACGGCCGTTTCGACGGGTATAAATGGTGTTTAATTTGAGTTGAGTTCTGAATTGCATCAGTAACGGTAAACTTATGCATACTTTAATTGCTCTCACCAAGTGCATTCGGGCCCTCAGAAGCATCAACATCTGGAACGTCTGAGCCTTGATATTTGTGCAACAAAGCTGTCGTGCCCCGAGAGGAAATGCCCTCATTGGCTACGACACACCCAGAAATTTTGGCAGCACCAACCTTTTTCATACCATCCTGCATCCATAAAGCCTCTTGAGGAAGGAGACATGAATTAAGAATTTTGAAGCACCGCAAAGGCTAGTGTATAATCTCAATGTCAAGTAAAAAACACACCAGAATGAGCATTGGCTGACAATGGCAGATAGCTGTTTGTTCGGGTGTGTGTGCCAGAGACCAGCAGGGTACCAGTGGAATGTTTAGTTTTCACCACAGATATAAGTACCATCCTCGCGGGTTTCGGATGTTCAGAGTAAGTGCCGGCGAGCCAGTAACCTCGGTTTAACAGCCACACTGATCGCATCGCGATGGCATCAGGTCGGAGTGTGCGGCTGGCTTGCTCCGAAGATAACCCTCGGCAATAGCCGTCCACCCGTTGACGGCCGGGTACGGGTTACCCGTTGACGGGTGAACCCGTCACGTACCCGTCCGTCTTTTGAAAAGACGAAAGCGCCAGACGGACGGTTCGGTAACCGTCGCGACGAGCCGTCGGACCCGTCGAAACGGGAAAGGGTCGGAGCCCTAAGTCGCACGCGCTTGTCTCCGACTTTGACGCTTCAACCCATTACTTGCTTCTCACACACGACGCTACAAAGTCCTAGCAAGATGGACTCAGCGACTAGCTCGACACGCGAAGCGCTGAAAATTTGGCGGGCGCAGATTAAAGAAACATCGTGGTGAAGTTGTGTGGGGTCTGACATAATCGGAGCCCTTCGTCTAGAGAAAAAGGTCCCAATAGCCGATCAGAGTATGTAGCCAGTCATAAACAATTGTTAGTTCTCATATAAATACGGGGGTCGAAAATGTGAAATCCAAGTCCGATGGGATCCTAAGAGCTGCCTCGGCTTCTCAGCAAAGCCGCTAAAAATGTTGCCGGCAGAATTCTTTACGCTTATGGAAAGTCTCTGCCCAATGATAAATATCTATTCTGAAGTCATTCAAAGGTCTGCATACATCAATCCAAACCCAACGCGTCATATATGTAAGCATATGAAGAATTCGGTGAAGGTAGTACTAGCGGGAAGAGAGGGAATCAATTGGATTTCCCCGTCATGCCAGTGTAAACGCGAAATGTCTCCACGGGCGCCCTTGCCACCAAACTATAAAGGGCCTGTTCCGTGGCCCCGTATAGTCCACCGACAAACCCAGCCGTCTCGTACATTTGGCGAGTCCTTTCCATAGCCGGTATGAAGCATTTTTCATTGTAGGCCTGCATGATGTCTTCTCCCTTTCCCAGAGGCGCTGAAACCAGCGCTATCCCTTCCGCGACCGCTTCTCCGGCTGATGCCAGAGCTAAACCAGTGAATGCACCTATAATGCCTGCCTGCCTGGTGCCTTCTGTCCACGCATCCCCAAGTCGGGAGAACATCCCCACTTTCGAACTTCAGGGCCAAATTAGTGGTAAGTATAATTAATGCGATCAGGAAAAATGCAGCGTACTTCGCTAATTTCTCCTTCTCCTCCAGGACACGCGCTTTCTTCTCGTCCTCCTCCATTAAGCGCTTGGCTGTCTCTTCCCTCTTACGTTCGTCAGCTTCCGCGTCAAACTTCTTCATCAAAGCGTCCATCTTGTCCTGGATCTTCTTCATCTTGTCATCCAGATGATCATTGAGGGCAGCGCCGGCTCCCGTCATTATCAGGGGTATCTTGGCGTCAAGCTCTTCCTGGACCTTCAGTTTGACCGGCTCTTTTGGGATAAGCTGAGACATAATGGCTCGGGCAGACTCGAGATCCTGTTCGCCACTGTGGCGAACCAGAAGGGCTCCTGCATCGATGAGGGGTTTGACGGCTTCATCCCTGGCTAGATCTTTCTCGCGCTGAATTCCCTTACTCCCAGGGATTTCCTCCCAGAATGTGGTGACGAGGCGAACGTTGCTCAGTCTGTCCTGGCCACATAGTTTCTGGAGCATCTCGACGTTCCTCTTCTCTGTACCCCCGAGACGATTGTTGGTGATGCGGTGAAGGTAGATAATCCCATTGGCCTTTCGTCCGTCGCTTGAAATTTAATTCATCAGAGGATGTAACTAATGGAAGGCAAGTGATGCTCACCCTGCCTGTAGGAACTCGACAGTTTCCTCAAGGATGTCAACGTCGGTCTTGCCGTTAGAGTCGTCGAAGCCTGGAGTATCGAGCAGCGTCACAGACGATCCCGTCTTCACATCGAAGTAATTGCCGGTGGCGATTTCGCGAGTTTCAGAACGGGTTCCGTGACCAACAATAATTTTGGCGTCTTTTGTAAGAAGATGGATGAACTACATCGGGTAAAAATCTTAGGTGTGGGCGTTATTAATGTACGTTTTGATGCCCACCGAAGATTTTCCTATAAACATCAGGATATGGACGTTAGCTCATGAATTCATGGGGCATTGAGACATAGGTAGACCTACCCGTTCCAGTGGCACCCATGACTCTGTGGAAATTCCTATTAGTCCAGTTCTCGCCGTCGTGTTGATTCACAGACGTACACAATCAGCGCATCGCGGGCGCCTTTTGAAATCTTTGGGCTGGGCATGATGGTAGCGAGGTATAGTAAACTTTGGTTAGAGGAAGGCGATAGAATTTGGGACCAACACCTTAAGAAAGTTTGCTTTATAGCTGACGCGGGAAACACGTTTTAGTGTCTTGCTGCTGTTTACAGACCCTCGCAGATTGAGCAAGGATTTAATAATCGAGCCAAGGAAGTTATTCCGGAAAAACTGCATAGCACGCGCCTGGACCAGCCGCCTTGCACTTGTATTCCGGCGCGATTAAGGAATGGATGAAGCGTGGATGAAGCGTGTGAAGAGGGGTGAATGAGAGAGGTGGCGCTGAGTGGAATTAAACAATGCAGGCAAGCCATTCTGAAACAGCTGCGTAGCACGCACCTGGGCCAACCACCTTGCAAGTATATTCTGGCGCGATCGATGAGTGGATGAAGCGTGTATGAAGCGTGTGAAGAGGCGTGAATGAGAGATGTGGCTCTGAGTGGAATTAAGCGGGTCATTCTAGAATAGCTGCATAGCACGCACCTGGGCGAGCCACCTTTCAGTCTGGACAGATGGACAACGCAGTTTTCCCTGCCCAACGTCTGGCTTCCGTGCATTAATATTACCAGTGGCCTGGTGTGCGCGATCTCAGATAATTGATACGACTAAAATACGCGATCAATATCCCGCCTCTTGGGGAGCCTTCACCTTCACGATCTTTCGCGATCGGTGCGAACAGGATCGTATCCGATTCAATCACCAAACGCAACATGTCCCCATCTAGTATGCACAAGCTCAAAATGCGAGAAAATGTTCCGAGTTTAAAAATACAAATCTCATCGCCTTAATGTTTTTTTTGGCTATGACGTAGAGGCTTCGTGGCGGAAATATTTCCTTCAAAGGAAATCAGCGTGGATATACGGACCTTGAGGGGCTGTTCTGAGTCAGTCGCTTCACGAAATTTGACTGCTTACGACCTTGTTTTCTGGCTCATGAAAAGTGTGTGCGGACTGAATCGGGCAAGTTTAGGCGATCAAATCTCACCATTGGCTCGCTTAACATTGCTAGGCGTGAAAAGCGAACATGTCTGTGCACCACAGAAATCATAAATTTAAATTCCTCCCAGAAACCATCGACGCTAACAACCTCGGGATTCTCGGATTTCGAGAAACTCACTTTGATACTAAATCGGTAACGCAGTTCAACAACTTTTTCAACCACTGGTTCAAATTACACTACTTGGCTCACCTTCACAAACCCTGCTCCGTAGCAAGCGTGGTTTTCATTTTGAATACGAGTTTTTTGGATACTGGAAATATCCGTGAATATGGATTACACCCTGACTACGCTTGATGAGATGGCAGAAAGGGCGGTCGCTGAAAATTCTTAGCATATATGCTCCCAATCGACGAGAGCAGAAGGATCAAATCTAGAAGGGCCTCTGGAAAATGGGCCGAAGGCCCACAACTTCCATTCAAACCATTACTTCAGGGGAGGGACTTCATTGAAGATCCGAGAGATAGAAATTCCGGGAATAACAGAAATAATTCCAGCTGTCATTGGTTTATGATTAGCTTAGGCACTCGAGGGACACCAACTCGAGCCAGACTCGGAGTCCACTCGAGTCATCATTCCGACCCCTCAAGTCCGTCCCAGCTCGAGTCGACTCGAGCCATGATGCACTCACGGAACCTGATGGCCGCCGTCTTCAGCTGTGGGTCTTTCATCCTTGACACGCGTACGGCGTTATCGTTCCCTGCGCAAATTACCGATGTCTTAAAAGTGCAGGCTGAGGCGATTCATTGCGGAACACGACCAATATCTGTCAATACAAAGCGGCTGGCGGTATACATCTTATTGCTTTGGTGACTCTGATAGTTCCCTAGGAATCCGTGGATGACCCAGTCATTCGTATACATATTGCGAATCTTCTCACCGACTTGCTCTGGGTGTTTCGCTATCATGATGGTGAGCACCACACTCCGCCGTTTTTTCACCGGCCGAGCTCTAGTCCAGGTTCTGTTTAGACTCAGTTTGCCTTGATCTGTCTCCGATCGGCATGCGTTCAATCGAAGTCTCACATTCCGTAAATAGGCTTTGGTACTCTCTCATAAAACACCATGTATCTTTGTCCTTCGGCCCCGGAACCTGTTCGACCCATTGAAATTTCCAAGAAAGTCCACGGCCGACAGGAGCTTTTCAGATCTATCTTTTGAAAATGCCCCAAAATGAGCCCGAGTTTTGTGTTGAATAAATATTTTTGCAGTTACAAATTTGAACACGGCCCGTTACGGATCATGTACACGGGTGCAGTCGGCCCACGGGTTTGATGATGCTCATCGATCATAACCCTCTTCCTCAATTCTCAGACTGAGTTAACTCTCTGTTCTCGGACTTGTCTCGGACGACTCGTACATTCCAACGTGTCTTCTCTGATTCTTCTTGGCACTTTGTGGGAGTCCTGGGACCTCCAATCGCTATGGCCTTTGCTGTGGCCATTGGAAGACAAGAATTGCCCAGCCTTGCCTATGTGGTCTTTTACAGTAAATCTGGTTCCTGTCCATCGGGTATCTCCTCAAGACGAGTCGTCCGCAAACAACACTTCCCATGCACAAGAAGACCTTAGTCTCTTCTAGACAGGTGCATTCACTCGGAGTCCGGGACTCCATCCAGGGAGATTCACGGTTCGTTGTGATCCGTAGTCTTCCCTCTGGTCTTTCTCAAGTTCCACGTTTCACTTCGAGGTGAACGAAGATCAGCCCTTGATCTACAATTGAAAGCAAAAACAAAGACTAGGGATTCTCTTTCCCGCGGCACTGAGATCGACAACAACCAGTACTGTACCAGTGGGCTCCGATGAGTTACCGGCGACCGCCCGTTCACACGCCTGTTCCGACCCTCAGAATTTGAATCCGCCAGATTGAGCACTTGCTTACTTTTGCCCGGGAACACCCGCCACTACGTCATGCCATCGTTCCATCGGCGCGCGGGCGCTAATACCTCGGGCTCGGTCATTGCCTCGGTGCACCAATTAGTGATGTAGTGGGCCGGTCATGCCCGAGCTCGAGCTCAAGCGCTCATGCACGAGCCGACCCGACCCTGGCATCACTATCCCACTGGAACCATATCCATGCTTGCATCAACAACATCGTCACAGACTAGATGTGGCCGAGTCTCTGGAGCGCGCCAGACTTCTCAATGAACACCAGCGCTTTGCCGAGCAGCGAAATCCCTGCGGGTTTCCGCTGATCTGCGCGCTGGATGTCACTGACACAACTTTTAGCGGCGATCCGGTTGACAGTGGAGCACCAGTTTACCCCATCTCGCAGTCATATCCCGGAAAGGCCGCGGCTACCGTTATTTTAGATCGGCAGTAATCAAAACGGACCGCCCCGTGCTGTGCATGCTCTCAGCATTCCACGCAATTGATAATATCACCGGAGGCAATGGATTGGGTGTCATTCTGGAAAGCTCAAATTACTCGCAAGCTCCAGAAATGCGATTCAGCGGCGCTGAGAGATGGTTATAGTTACTCCAAGTGAGACCCGCTCCTTCGTGCTGTGTACGCTTTGCTCCCTCCCAACCGTGGACAGTCCGTCGAAAGGGTTATTGCAGTGACAAGAATTTCTGCAATGACTTCGGATAGTATTACCAACGCCGCCAACTACGGAGCCCATCAAATTTCAATGATAGGCATGACAGTTAGATGACTGCTACTAAGCAACGCCAAGATCCCCGGTGAATTAACGGCAGGGCATCGCTTTGTGGCCACCGCCGATCTATAACAGGGACGTGAAAAAAACGTATTTTCCTCCATTCTTTTTTTCCCTTTTTTCCCTCTCATCCAGATATGTGGTTGTCTTCTGCTTGCACGCTCCTCCTTGGCGCCGCAAGTCCCTCTTTGGCTCTCGTACTGCGCGCTACACCGAACCCAACTCATACTGCCGGCCGCGCCTCAATCAAAAGCCGTTCCATAACGGCGTCGTCCGTGCCAGCGGTGAACGCCAGTGGGACGCTTGAGCCCGGTCCCCAACTTGTGAGTTATCTGTACGCGACTACACTTGACGCCCACAAACACGGCTCTATTGGCAGTATGTTACCACAATCAAACTGAATGATCGTGGTACGCTGAACGCACCATCTCCAAAATTTCCCACAATTGTTTGCTGAGCAAGCTGGCAGAATTCCGGGTGGGGATCGATACAGGGAGCTCTGACCTAGTGCACGTCCCATAATATGCCCCGGGTTCTCGCAGCTGATATAGGTCTCTCGCAGCCTGATCACATCGGCCGATTTTCAATACGACACGGACGGCGCACTTCCTATATTTGCCGGCTATGGAAGCGCGAACCTCACCGGCACCAGTGGGTTTGCCCAGATGCAGCTCGGGGATCACTTGGTTGCTCATCAAGGTTGGCTCCAGTCCATTAGTGCAGAGGATGACGGCTGACGTCTCGTGCACAGCGTTCATGAATATCACTACCGTGGGCACATTCTATGCTATTGTTAACGGTGCCATGCTGACGACGTCCACAGATCGAAGGAACCCTGGGTACAACGACCGATGGAGCTCAGTCTGGCATTTTGGGCCTTGCGTTCTCTGACCCGGGCGCTTCCCCCCTCACCACGGCACTCCAGGGGGATGTCGCAGGACAGCCTTTCCTTTTCAATGTATTCGACCAGGAACCTTCCCAAAACAATCTCATCGCAATCTCGCTCTCCCGCACGGACGACCTCGAGTATTCCGCTGAGGCGACTTTTACCATCATGGAGCTCGACGCGACATATGCCGCCGTCGCGGACACCACGCCAGTGCCGCTCTTCCCACCCGATACCGACAGGTGGTCCGTCCTCGTCGATAGCATTAATGTGGACGGCGTGGAAATTCCGCTCAGTTCCGTCGTCCCGGGCACGCCCAAAGGAAAGCTAGTGGCTGTTCCGGACTCCGGCACTGCAAAGGCCACCCTCCCTGCAGATGTTCTCTACGCCCTGTACTCCCAAATCCCTGGTGCCACCGTGGGCTTTGTCGAAAACTCCATGTTTTTCACCATTCCCTGCAACACAACCTCAATTGTTACTGTTGTTATTGGGTGAGTTTGACCTGCTGTAATCGTCGTCGGTCTTCTCTCACGCTGCTGCATAATAGCGGTGAGCCGTATCCGATCCATCCACTCGATTTGTCGTCCATCGTGCCTCTCAGTGAGGACGACGGTCCTGGCCTTAACGGGACACTGATTTGCCTCGGATCCCTCGGCGCTTTGCCTGGTTTCGGCATTGACGCGCTGTTGGGAGACAGTTTCATGCGCAACACTTATTCAGTGTAAGTGCATGCATCGTTTTCCGCTCCAAACGTCGTTAATCTCCGTCCCATGTTGATAGATTCAACTTTGGGAACGCCGCCGCAAAGATGCCGGGCAAGGACGCGTCGATACAGTTGCTTTCTCTCACCGATCCCACCACGGCTATTGAGGATGTTCAGAATGTTCGCATGGCAGCGCTAGCGGCTGCGGGAGGGGCCGAGGTTGTGTACCCCGGATTCCAGCCCGCCACCCCCGGCTCCACGCCTCCCGTATCACCAAGTGCCGGAAGCGCTAGTACCCAGGTCGCTAGCTCCGCCGTCGCCGATTCCGCCGTGCCGGAGGGAAACAGCGCCAACGTCAAACAATATGCGCTCATCATCATTGGGCTCCTCAGTGGAAACCTGCTCGTTGTGCTGATCCTAGCCGTGATCGGTGTGGCTCTGTTCGTCAAGAAAGGAAGGACAACCGGGAGCTCGAAATATGTGCCCGTGCGGCTCAGAGAGTCAGAGCCACGTAAGCTAGAGTCGTATGAGGAGGATCTAAGGTATTCTGATTGAGTGGGCCACATTCTGAGACATGGCTATCTAGCATACTTATATCTATCTGTTTGACTACTGTAGCGTTTCATATACCAGGTTTTCTTGGACAAAATCGAGCTGGTATGGGCACGATTTGAAGCTCCTGGCACTTTTTATGACGCGTTGAGCCTCGTTCTCACGTTTCTTGATGTCGTCCTCCACGAATGGATCAACGCATTAAAAATTTGGCACGGTACACCTGAGTCCTTGCCATCTTGTAGCAAACTAACCTTTGGGGGGCATAAGGGGGGTGAGATTTGGGGGGCTTGGAGAGGATGATTAAGGATTAGCTGGACAGAGAGAAGCACAAGATGGAATTATCGGGAAAGAGAAAAGGAGGCTGGAACTGTGGATTTGTTTTGGCCATCAAAATATTTTTCACTCGGAAGGCCTTGGTGTTTTCACGAGCAAGATGCGTGGCAAAGATCCACGAAGGTGGGAGGGCTCCGCTCATCTCCGGACTCTGGCTATAATGAGACCTTGATGAGACCGGATAGTGGTGGGAGAAACATTGAAAGTAATCTCTCAGACAGACGGTATTAAGAGGGCACTGTAGCTTAGACTAACATGGATCCAACTAAATTGAGAACCCTCCACCAATATTTTCTTGCAAACCATCGCAGTGTTGAATATTTCTCCACAGATCCATCCAGAGTCTGACTTTTAAATAAGAGAAACACCACCTCCCGCCACTAACACTGGGGGCAAAGGACGACACACGCTGAAAAATTCTGCTTCCAACGCAGATGGTTCGAATATGGCGGAACCCTGCAACAAAGGTGCTAATCATCTTTATGGCGCCTTTGTTTTTCTTTGATTTGCACCCCAAAAACAAAGGTACCATAAAAATAATTAGAACCTTTATTCCAGGGATCCACCGCGTGCAGACCACATGCGTTGGAAGCATGTGGGGTTCGCATGCATAGTCCTTCGCCCCCAGTGTAAGTAGTACCTGTGACGCCAGCAAAAATGTTTCTGGGCTGAGTGGACCTGGACAACACTGCTGTCCAAGCCAACGATCCGGCTCGACATAAGTCACCCTAAGCGGCATCCATGTAAATTATCGCTAGAGTTAGGAGATGTGTCGCACCAATCCCGTTCCAGTGACGGGCAGGGTATTCAGCCCGCTGCTGCCGCGAAAAAAGGTGGATGTAGTCGATATTGTCCATGTAATGTTCGTTGGCATCGATTTCGGCCTTTATCCGAACACGCAGCTTAGTGACTGTCCCAGTATTTGCCACTGGCAGGTCAAAAGCCGTAGCCGCAGATAGGAGGTCATTACGACCGAGCTGAGAGACCGATTTTGAGAACTGAGGCATAATTGGGGAGAGAGGAAGAGGTTGTAAGGATTGGGTGCAAAGAATTGTGCTTCGGGTGTATTGTTGTCAAAGTCGATTGGAGTGCAGGTGGTACATGGTTCGAAAGGATGAGGTACCGCCACGTGTCACTTCTCTGTCACAAGAAATCGTACTTCACTAAGTTTTTTGTTCCATTCGAAAATGCACGTCGACTTTGATTTTCCCACAAGTCTTCAAAATCCGCTAAAATCGAGAGAAAATTATCGCAAGTACTTCCGCACGCTCCGTCGATACTCCCATTGATCCCAAAAGTTGTAAGTGATGAAGCAGGACATATTGTTATATACAGGTGAACGCATTTCTCTGTGTTAATATTCAAGCATACCATAACCCAAACGGCGTGTGGTCGGTCGAGTCACCACCGTTCCAGGGGCACGCAAAACCGCAGTCCATGTTGCGATTCCTTGAGCCGGGGCCGCCGTCCTATCACGTACAACAGTCACTATATCGTTCTCGCCGCATGAAAATCAGAACTTATTACTCACCCAGTCGCCAACGGAGCAGCTACCGTCTCCAGTGTTCCACTGCTGGTTGCCCAGGGTGAGTTGGATAGGGCCGTCATCCGTCCCCGGGTCAACTCCAAGGAGGCTGTCAATCTTGGACACCATCTGCAGCGGTGCGTTCGCCCGCGAGAGAAATCCTATCTTGTGCGCCCTAGCGTTGTCCCAGATCGTGATCTCGATCGAGTACGACTTGGGGGAGCCGGGCGGGGGGTCGAAGGGGCCGCCACCGCCGGACTCATTGTTGTCCCATTGCTGAATGTGCATTGTGCACCCGCCAAAGTCATTGTACGGAGGGGTATCGCCGCTGACATCTGGATAGGCGCTCCACTTGGCAGCAGCCGCGGCGGGGTCGATTTGGGCGCATGCATCAATTTCTAACCTGACTTCCGTGTTAGTGTAATCGGTCGTTATTAATCACATCTTTGTAGCTGACCTATCGGTGTCCCGAGGTGGGGTAGCACCCGGAGGCTGTGGGTAGCCTAAGTGAAAGTTGTCAACAGCAATTCCTCGCGCTCCGGCGAACGCTCACGGTAATTGTGCTCGTCAATGAAGCCTAGTCAACAACGGTCAACAGCGAATTGCCATCAATTTCTTCGACCTACGGAAGTCGAATTCTGCCACTGCCAGCCCGATGTCGCTTGGGCGAACCTCGACGATCTGTGTAACTGCCCTGGTCTCGTTGACCGCCGGGGCTTCGTGCGTCATCCAAATGCTTTCGGCCCAAATCTAGCCGAAACTCAGTCCTCAAATGGAACTGGCATGCGAGGGAAAACGAACATCTGCAGGGTCCTCCTCGACGACGAGCCAAAGCTTGCCGAAGCAGAGCCTTGCGTACTCTGCGGATGTGAGCTTGAACCAATCACGCAAATGGCCATCCCGGTCCGCTGACAGCATGGGTTCTTCAGTCCAAGTGAACGCTAGGGTGGGGTTAGAGTTAGACGACCGCGGATGTTGGGTGGGGAGACGGATCTAACTCCCCTGCCGCGTTATCATACACATCATCTGTGGAGACAAGGTTATACAAGAGGAGGGAGAAGCAAAAGGGGCGACTCACACAAAGTATGCTGGTCAAAAGAAAACGACGCTAGTCAATTTTCGGTCCTGGAAAGCGAAAACACGCACAAAGTCCCTGGCCGGGTTCTGTGCGTTCATTAATCGTGCAAACTGAACTGCACGGGTCTTCGCCCAGTTTGGACTATCTGAGGTCAAGTTTTTCTGGTTCACATAGAAGATACACTGCCGAGAGTTAGCGCAAGTGAGGTGACTCGGAAATTAGGCTTACGTTGGGGCGCGGACGTCGTTTGCCAGTGTTATCCGTCGCGCCAACCATGAGATCTGTGTCGATTCGCCCGGGATTGAGTGCATAGAAGTTATAGTCCTGGGCGGATATGACTTAGTCTCCCATAAACAGCTGCTGTGCCAGCAAATGTCCGTACCTCTGATTGTCGCTGCATGAGCTCCAGCACAGAGCGCCGACCATATGGTTCTACTTCGCGGCGCGTCACGCCGCACTCGCCTTGCGGAACAGTTTGCGGGGCTTCCCAAAAGCTCACGGTGCTCGCGAAGCCATTGATGTTGTCAGCCTGTTTGGCGATAGAGCCGCTGGGGTAGGAAATCATGTTAGTGCTGCCGGCGGTCGTAAGTTGGTAGATGTAAATCGACGCAGAATCTTGGTCAATCAAGACCATCGAATTTTGACAATTACGAGTCGGTACGCAAGCCTGATTTCCAGATCAGACAAAGACCACTGGGCAACGAGAAAGGGATTAACCTGCGAGTACGTCTGGAAACCATCGCGGAGACTGTCAGACACAGTGACGTCTTCAAAGTAAAGCTGTTACCTGGAAGAAACTATAGAGACCGGCGCCATAAATGAAGAGATTGGACGAGAGCGTGATCACCACACCCCAGGTATCCGACAGAGCTCCTTCAGGATCGCCGTAATCGGTATTAATGGAAAACGGAGTGGGAGCTGCAGGCGTGGGCTGGAAATAGGGCGTCTCTGTTTGCATCAGACCCGCCCAAACGTCCCGAGCGTGGTTGAACGCGTATTGATATATGACCTGTTCACCACATCAGAAAAAGAAGAGACACACCCCTGCGCACTGACGTGATGCTCAGAAGCAGTCCCGACGAGCCACACAGGACCGGTGGACTCGACAAGTACGCCTCTTCCAGAGAAGCTGTTGATCTGTTGTTTCATCTCAGTATTGGCTTTTCCGAAAGCGTCGAAAATAAAGACCTTTGTTTCGGCAGGATCGTCCAAATCATGGTCTGAGCGGACGTGTGAGCTCGACGCTTGAGAAAGACACGATTAATCCCGTACCTGCATTCCAAACCCAGACGTTCTACCACAAATCTTAACACTGGCAAGCGCCGAATGATGCCACCACTGACCTCAAAATACCCTGAACCCGAGTCCGTTATGTGGATGCCCAGGAACGCCGAGGTACATTTCACGGCGGTGCTTGATATGGGACAGTTGGCAGCGTCGATGTTGGTGCCCTTCAGAATCCCAACATCAGAATATGAGCTTCAGAAATACAACTGTTGAACCTTCGCGCCACCGAGGCGGACGTGGACGTCCCTATTCACGTCAGAATATGAACCTTGGGAATCTATTGGAGAATAAATACTTACCACATACCCGCTGACCCTTGCGAGCTTTCCTCGATGTTCCATTCGATACCAATCGCACCAGCCGAGCCTCCCGTGGTTGTGATGACCATGTCGCTGATCTCCACCACCCCTCTGTCTCCAGGATTCCCAACCTGCGAGAATTCAGTGTACGCCGTCCAGAGTGCGTGATCGACTTGCCCGAATAACTGGTCGTGGGTTGTTTTGGTCGGCGAAGTTGGGGCCCGTGCCCATGATAGTCGAGAACATTTCACCCACGATAATCGTGCCGGGTGGGACGAAGATGGTGTCTGTAACCCGATATGTGCCCGCTTCAAAGTCTGAACGGCAGTTCAGCGGATACAAGGCCTAAGTATGAAGTCGAATCCCACATAAAACGTAACATCCACTCCACTAATACAGAAGGAGGACGGTCAACAATTAAGAATGATGTTATCCCAGCGCAACGAATCACCTGCGACATCAGACTTTTGACATTTTGATTGTCGTCTTTGATCCGTTTTTTGGCATTTTTGCGTTGTCCACCAAAATCATTCGGAGTCGTACATAGGCTTGGGACAACCTATGCTCCTGAAATTGGGCATAGTGATTGGGATCCTAGTAGAGGCACTCTGAGAGGTCGAAGAATGTAACACTTGCTGCCCGTTTTGACGGTATCAGCCGAAGTCGGTCCGGTGTTGTCAAAATTTGGCCAAAAATTGTTGGCGTTGTCACTTCCGGTGATTTGGGCTGTTTTCACGCATTTTTTGGCGTTGTTTGGTGTTGTACAACACCACAATCAAAATGTCAAAAGTCTGATGGAGATGAAAGCATTTATCGCAGCTGTATCGTCTGTGACTCCGTCGCCAGCGGCCTTGCCGAGGTCTCGGACTGTTTGAAATTCTGACATGGCTCGTCAGATGCTGAAAGAAAAAGAACCATCCAGAACGTACGGACGTCCTCGTAGTCCTGGTATTGCGGCCGCGACCTAGAAAAGTACGCGCCGAAACCGTTGACCAAGCTGGCAGGCCTAGACTGAGAAGGCTGGTATGGCCCGCGCTTGTAGCTCTTTGTCGAGCCGAAGTATGTGTTACCTGTAGGACAGTTTGCGTATTTTCTGCAGAGAGGACCAGGCTTATACTTACCCTGGAACCACTGTTGACCGTAGTCAGCGCTCGCTCCGAGCACCACGCCGCTCTGATCCTGGATTTTCGCGCCGAATATAGACGAGAACTGGACGTTATCCATAATCACCGAGCCGGCGAGACTCGAAGGTTGGCTGGTTGACGTCTAACGAACGACTTTAGCGGTACGGAAAGAAAGAGGATGGTTCGATAAATATTACTCTGATTCCGATTACGACGTTTGAGATCCATGAATCGACAATAAGTACACCACCTGCGCTCTGAAGAACTTGTGAGAGATTGCACTGCGGAGGCAATGGATAGCTTACCTGAGTATCCAGCGTTAGACCTCCCGTGTGGAGGTCGAACCCGACCAGACAGTTATGGATATCAATATTCCACCATGTGAATCCCCAATTCCATTGCTCGAATATGGCCGTGGCAGCGTTACTAATTTCGACATTGCGAATCGTGAATTGTTGATTGGATATCCACATCCCGAAGGCGCCGCTAAGAGGGGTCTTTCAGTGGTTGCGAGATGCAAACAACCGACTTACCCGTCGATTGTGATGTCGGACATGAAGCCTCCGGATCTAACGAGGTACACATCAAGATGGAACGAACCTTTCTGCACAGAGCAGCACTCCTTACCCATTTTCTGCGAAGATCCTGTCATGTCATGAGTATCAATACAGCTTGCGAGAAAATAATATGTTTACCCTTGATGCTTTGTGTTGGCATTGTCCGTCGCTCGCACCAGTTTTATATCCACGTTGATTATGCTTGTCGCCTGGCCTACCTGCCAATGGATTCCAGTTGCCGTTGTGGTGGGGGGCATAGCCGTGGTATCTATTACGAAGTTTCTGACCGAACGGAAGAAGTTCTGGGACAACTCAGCAAGGTCCACGTTTAAAGTGCAGACTTCAACCACAAACATTTTGATTGACCCACCAGTTCACGCCGGAACCGTCGGGATTCGATTGGCCCTGGACATATGGGTCGGCATCTGAACCGCGCTGGTGAGAATGGGGCGTCGGGCGTCCGATGAAAATTTACCAATGACAGCGACGCCCACGAAGTTCGCATCCGCTTTGAGAATAGGTTTGTTTTTGAAGTCACCGACGCTGTTGGCCCCGGTAATTGATTCGTCACGATCAAGATGTCCGTACTCACAGAGAGGTGAAGTAGAAGCTAGTGAAGAAGTATAAGTTTATCGTTGGACTCGAAAAGGAAAATCCACGTACGGGACGATCGGTTTGGTTACACGATACTGCGACGCGGAAGAAGGCTCGTGAGTGAATGTTTTTGGCTGAGATATGTAGAATCATACTGTGCCACCAGGGAAGTACACGGCGGCTGGCGTGGTCTGTTACACTCTAATGAGTTTCATGTTTGGGAGAACAGTCCTAAAAAAACTTGTACCGTGGAGGAATGACATCCTTGGCCGCATCTCCCACCGTCTTGTAATCCGATTACTCAAGTGCACACCATCCAGGAGCGGAACCTACCACTGATCGCCCGGTTGATAGCGTCGGTATCATCTGCGAAAGACGAATCAGCAGGGTCCGCAGGCAGTTCAGGCAAGAAACTCACCCGCAATACCATTTCCGACAGCCTAAATCATGGGTCTGTCAGACGGTTCCTTGAATATAAATCTGCCGCCATAACGCACCCCATAATCAATTTTGACGTTACGCCAGACCTGCAATGCCATGAGCATGATGCGTACTTGTCAGGCACCCTTGAGAAATTTACCTTGTAGCCAGGATTGGGGTTGTAGGCACTCCTACCTAGGGTGTGCAACCCGCCGTTTCCCATCCAATATGGATCTGAAATGCGTTAATTAGGGCCAGGAAGAAAGCCGAAAAGGGCCACCAACCGCTTGTCGACGCGCTTGGAACGACTCCAGAACATGTTTGGCCCATGGCGCGTACTCAGGCTGAATAAACGCGAGAATGCCTTTTTATCCTTATAAGTAGGGCAGAAGAATCGATAGATGTGCCAAGAGAATGTTAGCCGCGAAGATCATTCTCAGGTCGTCCCTGGCTGATCCGTGAGTTGTTCAGAAGACGACAATTGAACAGGAACAACATTGCCTCCGGGCGGAACTAGCAAATTCAATGAGCATCAAGGAAAATCTGCATTGGAAAACCACCTCGAGCCAATCTGGGCAAATTTGCATCCTGCCTCCCAGATAGGGCCGAGTGCTGATTGAGTATTTGTTGAGTTTTCCGTCTTGTTTCCGGGCTGGCACATGGTCTCTGAAACAGTCGTCGTAAAAGACCGAGGCATTATTTACCTGAACCATCCCGATCTTCGCTGTTTCAATTTAACGCTTTATGGTGTGTTTCACATGGCCTAGATATTCTCTCCGCCCAGGATGGCGCAATTCGCGCTGGCATTGCCGCATCTACTAGTCGAGCCACGCACGCCACGCTCCGCTTTGAAAGCGATCGCGAAGTCACCAGTAAAAGGCGGAGGTTTGTGAGGCAGGAACCCGCTTTCCACTTTTCGAAGGAGAAAGACTGAGGATGTACACGCAGCGCCAAGAGATCATCGCCGCGTGGCAAGGCAGTATTTAAGCGATCCGTCAGCCGGCGAGTGATGGTTTTCTGGGTGGGACCAGGCCAGGCGTGAGCCCGGGGGTCGACTGTAGATGGCTTGGAAGCTCGACCCTGGGGTGGCCGCGAATACGTGGGGATTTCACGGAGATATTTGTTGCGATAAGGGGCTGTAACAACCCTGGCGGCGCAGCCCGCGTTCAAGCCGGCGAAAATCCGGCGCGGTCTTTGATTACTGGCTCCCGAATAGTTCACCTTTTCCGAACTCCCCGGATCCAGCTAGTAACAAGCACACCATCACCGTGTGGGACCGGGCGAGAAGATACTCATATGTGGCCGCAGTATGATAAACCTGAGCCCAAATTGAGTCACCTCTGAACAGAGATGAATGCACGAGACTGCTCGATGGTCCGAATTGGGAAACAGTCCGCAGTTGCCCAGTTCGGAATCAAGTGCGTTGCTGATCATGGGCAGAAGAGTGGAAATATTGGACGGAGTGAAGGAGTTAGTCACAAGAGATCTCTGAGAAAGGCAGAGAAAGGAGCACAGATATACGGGGAAACAGCACAGGATTTGCACCATCTCGTTAAAGTCTGTTTATTCCCGCGCTATTATAGTTCTGTGCTTGGCGTCAGCCGCCACTAGTACGACTGTATGTAAGGGTTCGCGTCGGCTCTCGGCGCCGGAGCCCGATTTAGCGCAGCGCGTCGCAGCCTTGCGGCGCGGTTGCACAGTAGTTGCGGCAGCGGCACAGCGCTGCCGCAGGTATTCCGTAGTTATTGCAGTGGTCCGTAGTATTCCGTAGTTATTTCTAGATAGTATAAATACTCTGTACTCACCAGTAGATAGGCATTCTCGTCAACGACGGAGCTTTACCGACTCAAGTTCTCAGTCAAAGTAAAACTCCCACCGACTTGGATCATCGTGTTCTACGACTTCTTATCCAAGAACTCCGTAGACTCACACTGTACTAGTGCCGCCCCTTTACGACGCAACCACGAATCAAAGAACGGAAAGGAGAAAGCATAAACACACCCTCCCCACCATCAAACAGCCCCTCCATCGTTGCGACGAGCTCGTCAAGCTCGGCCTTGGCCTTACGATATCTGTCCTCTGTAGCGTGCGGCTCAATTCCCAGGAAGGGGAAGCGTAGAAGTGAGAGCGGTGTAAGCAGGAAGAATATGAAAGCGAGGAGGGATATGGAAGTACAAGGGGCAGAGAATGGCTTGAGGAACATCGGTATCGGGACATGCGGGTGCGTATAGAAGAGGAGGACATTGCACTTGTAAGGTGTCATGAGCAAAGGTTGATTGGTTTTATTGAGCTATCAGATGGCTTGGCGGTGCCAGAGGAGAGAGAGCGCGTAGCGGTTAGCTACGAACATAGGCAGGGCAACCTGAGAGGTGAAAGAACCAGGCAGGGACTGACTTCTCTAACTCGGTCGGTGACGCCTGGCCCGGCGGGGTGTGGCTTACCAATGTTTAAGATATTAGTGATCCCAGTTTGTGATCGAAGACGGTGTAGTCGTGAGGACTACTAGAAAAAACGAGGCGGCAGACAGTGCGAGGTCGTTGAGCGGGCTCATGAGTCACGGGAGTGATCAAGATGCGTGTGTGACGATGTAGCGGATCATTTCGGCAACGACGTTTGCACGTGCAAGGATGTGGGATAAACCTTGAAAAAGCAGCAGTCGGGAACATTCAACAGACCATATTGCATGTTTGAATATTAACATTGATTGTTTATTGCGCAGCTTTGATTAAATCCGCCGCCTTCTCCGCAACGCCATACAAACTCGCACTCAAATGCGCGCTGAGCTGCATGGGCAAGACCGACGCGTCAACGACGCGCACGTTGGCCGTGTCGTATACCTTCAGCTGCGCATCGACCACACCTGCATCACACCGCGATATGTAGGTTAGTTTTGAGTTGATACTGCACGATGGATGTAGGGATAGGGCATGGGGCAGAGGAAAGGAGGATGAAGGAATACGAAAGAGGGAAAGAAGGCAGAGGAAAGAGCGCAGAGAGAAGAACGCACCACCGAGGTCACGCCGCATCATAGCGGCCGTACCGATGGGATGCGCGACCGACCCGAAATTCTGGAGGATATATGGTTGCCAATCAGCGGCCGTGCCGCCCTCGCTGTCGTCGGGAACCGCGGCGCCCGGCATGGTTTCTCCGATGGAGAGATTACTGCGGGAGAAAAAATGATGAGTCGGTCGATAATACTTTGCGTGGAGAGGGATGGAATAGACGGAATTGTGTCATACCTGAGCGGCGGAGTCTTGAAGATCTTCCGCAGGGTCTGCAGCCCAGCAACCATAACGTCCATGTCGAACGAGACGTTGAAGTAGTTGACGTGAATATTAGGATATTCAAACGGGTCTGCCGACTGGTTGGTTGTCAATGATTGAATGAATAACGGAAACGCTAAATAGACTTGCCACTATCTCGACGCGCCCTCGGCTGAACGGCAGTAGCTGCCACAAAACCGTGAGGATTTGGCTGAGAGGAGGTCGATTGAAACCAGGTGAGTCGGTCTGGTCTCTCTTGTACCAAGACGAGGAAACACATACTCGAACGCGACATCCGGCCCAGTGACATAAAACATCTCTACCATCGGGGCTAGTCAAAGAAGAAAATCAGTAAATTGCAGCTCCGTCGTGGGACGGAAGTCACTCTTCGCTCGTACCTTTATCCTTCAACATAACTTTCACCTGCTTCCTGAATATCGTCTCCAGCGCCTCAGCCGAGTGCCCATTCGGCGCCTGACTCGCCGCCCACGCTCCAATGGAGCTCTCCACCTCCACAGCTTTCGCATTCGACGCATTCCCAAAGATCTGGAAGAAATTCGGATACGCGATGGCGTTGTTGGGGCCGGTGCCGTCGACTGGGAAGCCGGTGCCACCTGCGGCGATGACTGTGTTTGTCTGCAAGGGAAAGGGGGATTAAGGGCGGTTCAGTTGCAGATGAAGATTGGTAATAAGTAAGCTTGAAACGCACCTGCTCTTGGAGGTTCCGCCCTACAGTCTTCAAGTCGATGAGAGTGGTGATGTTCAACGGGCCCAGGATGTCTGCGTCGCCGATGCCGGAGAGTTGCAGGATCGATGGCGTCTAACAGTCAAAAAAAATTGAATTGAATGACAATAAGCGTGTGTGCCATCGACAAGAGGGGGATGAAGAGGAGAATGCGCACACGAAGAGCCCCGGCAGCGACGATGACCTCTTTTCTCGCATGCGCAGTGGAGCGCGTCGTGCCGTTCGTGGTATTTGTGTACGTCGCGAACTCGATACCGGTAGCGACGAGCGGTAGTTTTGTGTCCGCCCACACTATTTTGGTTACCTGGAATATTTTGTTGGTACAAGGTGAGGGAAAGCCGCGTGCAAAGGAAACATCCTCACAAGGTGCTGCGTCAGCGTAACCCAATTTTCTCGGGTCTTTTCAACAGGTGTGAGATACGCCTCCGCAGAGGAGGAGCGTCGGTCGTCGTCGTTGTAGTTTATAGACTGCAAATAACGCGTTAGACAATAAACAGAGTGAAGAAGGGGGATATTTGTACCACAGGATTCATGGAAACGCAGTTCGGATTCCCCCCACTGAGGTCCGGGCAGTGTGCGACGCCAGACGCGTTCGTCGCTGAGGCTATGAAGGCCGGCTGTTGCGGGCCACCGTACATGCCATGCGAGAACGCTGCATGAACAGGGCCAGACGAACCGTGGACTGCTGGGATAGACTCAGCACCCTTGGCGAGTTGGTCGAGAGTTGGGGGCATGAAGTTCTCGGACTTGAATGAATAGAAGATAGGTATAAATCGTGCGGAAGCACACATTTTCACTGAATTGGACGCACCTTTCGCATGTAGTGCAGCATTCCATCCCAATTCCATCCTACATCAGCCTCGGACTCCTCTAGAAGTGTTGACCAGAGGTCATATTGCGCCACTGATCCTCGCGTCCACGAGCCGCCGTTTATCGAACTGGATCCTCCGAGCGTCTTCCCTCTGACCTACATCAACATGCAAATCCGCATGAAATCCATTAGAACACGCACGAGTTGATTATTCGCCCATCCTCCGCCGGATACTGCCAGTCCAGCGCCGTACCTTCCGCGACAGTGAACTCGTATATATCAAACACTGCGGGATTCTCGCGGTCATCCGCTCCGGCTTCGACGACGAGTACGCTGACCGCGGGATCCTCACTCAGACGGCCTGCGACCGTGAGCCCCGCGAGGCCGCCACCAATGACGATGTAGTCGTATGTCTTGCCATCGATTCCGTCTGGAGAGGAGGTGACGCCGAATACGGGTGTGGCTTTTGCGAAGTGAGATGCAGGCAGTCCCAGAGCAAGCAAAAGGGCGGATAGCCAGGTCATAGTCGACGTGAAAGAGTGCGAAAAAGCGGCCGCGTCCTGCCGACGGCGACGATGATACGCATCAAGATCGTCGTAAGCCCTGTGACTTGTCTCCGCGCGGGTGCCTGACTGTGCCTGATTTATCGTCCGTCGGATCTGCGGACCTTGAGCGTTTGAGGAAAGCAGTTTTGTGTGCGGAGTATGTACTGCCTTCGCCCTTTTGAGAATGAACAGCCTAGGAAACTTCGGCTCGAGATGTTGCCCAGCTTCCCGTCACTGCGTCGCTGGAGTCTTTAGTTGGTCCCTAGCCCACGAGATACAGAGAACACCGCTTGACCGGAATTCTGAACCAGAACTTGAGGTAATCTAGATCTTCAACGCACGCACGCAGCGGACAAATATTAATGGTGTGAGAGCGAAAGAGATCGGCAGTCCCCGTTTGTGCCACGTGGCAGATCAGCCATCAATTTCCGCTTTTTTTCCCTCCTTCTCTCACGTCAGTCTTCTGTGCAAAGCGAATCTACTACCTCGGTGTTTTCCTGGTCGCATGCCTCCACCACCTGCGGTACAACCTGTTTGCTCTACCCGGGCACAGAAGACCTCGATGTTGAGTTCAAAACCGTCGTCGTTGCACGCGGTGGTAAGAAACAAGCAGCCAAGCCCTTGTATCCAACGACAAACATCTATAAATAAGGCTCGGAACGGACGGCCCGTAACTACTCCTTAACACTCGACTCTGGGCGATCATTGCATGCGCGACTTCGAATCCTCCATCGGATGTGATCTCCTGCGCCCGACTTTGACTGGATTAATTATTGAAAACACCTTCTCACCTTATACTATGTATTACTCCGCCGCGAAACTCAAAGCAAGGATTGCGATGATAAAATCCGAGGAGCAGATAATCAGAAACAGTTTTTTTGCGAAGGCTCAAGAGTATTAGTAGGGACAGACTATTATCCCTACCAATCTCAATAAATATCGCACGCAGAATTGTCATTCATGGTGAACGTACCTACGTACTTTGCGCGCTTTTTCGAACCTGGACTTTGTGTGTTTGTGGGATTGATCGATTCCATGTAAAACAAGTAGGTGGTTCCTCTTTTTGCAAGATTATACGTCTGGAGGCTTATGGTTGCATGGAAATCCAATTTCAGGTACTGAGTTGCGCATGGGAATAAAAGTGCATTTGGACACTGATAGGAACCACCAAGTCAGAATCGATACGTACGTCAGCTGTATTAATTCCATGCACAAAATAATGTATTGGGGTCACTACGTACTATCTCCCTCCGGAATAGAGTAAAACAACGAATTCCGAGGCCTTAGCTCATCGAGCATCTTAAACTTTAAATACAGGCAGTCTCCTGGAATGGGGCAGTAAGTGAAGCTTAATTGTGTACTCTGAAAAGGTGAGGTCGATTTTTCCCAGGAGTTCCCCGCGCAGTTTGGTGCTGGGATGGCCTGAATAAAATGCTTGGATGCCTGTGTTGGGTATGTATGCGAAGAGTCGAGCCTGTATTATGGTTTCTGAGATGTCTACTCAAAGTGGTGCAGATTCTCGCCAGGTACAATTGAGTCCAATGGTCCACGACTTTCGTATGGTATTTTTAAGTCCATGGATATGCGCTGATCTACTCGGCAGCGCTACGCTTAAAATGAACACAAGTTGAACGAGACTTTCGAACTTTCGCACCGCCTCGTAGCCCAAATGTGGGTGCCCAATTTTGTGCAGAAATTTGTGCTCTGACGGTATCTGACATTAAGGCTGTATACAAGGGCTCCTAATCGCCCGTCAATGCATCTGACCGAGGGACGCAGAAGACCAACACAGAGTGAATGACAAAACATTGAGCGCAATATAAATAAATTTTAGCATTGGATTGATGAGCTGTCATAGAGGAAGCAATATTTGCAACGAGGTCTGGGGCCCAGGCATCGAGATCGTTAGGCATCCTGACACCTCTCTCAGCGTCGCTGCCGGGCATGCGATTCTATTCTGAAAAAATTATCTATTGTTACGGGAAATCAACCTGTCTTTCGACAAGTAAGTTAGACTAGTATATATCTGCATTTGCAGATAATTTTTAATTCAAAATTATTTCTAGCAGCCATATGGAGCTTGTTTTTCTCCTTCAAGTGTCTCGCGACAAATCTCTTGCAAATCTCTCTATTTTTAACCCATACGTAAACCGGATAAGGCTGTAAGGCCGACAAGCGGCACGGCCCGCTACCGGAAGTAATGAACGAACAAACACTGCATTGATGTGGGTATTAAATAAATTTAGAATATCTGGGACGTCGAACACTAGATAAAGAACTTCAATATATGAGTTGGCTTAGAGGGGTGTATTAAGTGGGTTAGGTAGCTAACTTGCGTACAAAGTGCATTTAGCGACGCCTGCCACGTTTTGCGGGGCTTGGCGACGACCTCGACCCGAAATTGTTGAGCGCGTCGTCGGCAGCAGCGTCTCTGGGTCTCTTGGGCGTCATTGGCGATTAGTAGCGACGTTCGGGGGATTCCATGGTTCGCCATCTCCGTGGTGCAAAATCTTGACTTGGTCAATGAGAATGTGGAACACCTAACAAAATTAGAGAGAGAAAAACCAATAGCAAGGACGCACCTTTCTGTCCGACTTTGGCGCACCGTTCTCTGTCGTCTGCCCAGTGATGATGTAGGTGACCAGAGAGACCTTGACAAGAGCAAGGGTGCCTTCGATTAGCTTCCCGTAAATCTCGTGAGGTGCGATCAAGCTTCCGTCCGAGTCCCTATAGTCTCGTTGGATCAGTTGGGCCTTTTCATGTGCGAAATAAGGGGCCTCGGTGGTCCGGCAGGGAGTTGGGTGGGTATTTGTCGCCGGTTTGACGCTCCGGAATGGTGTCAGATATCGGCTTAAAATCAGGTTGATTGCGTACCACGATTGGAAACCCCCGTGCTATCCATGACAACGTCCGTACCATCCGAGGCCGGGGAGTCTGTTGCGGAGCTGATCCTTGTAATTTTTCTGCGAGGAGTGCGAGTGGCAGGCGATGGATCATTTCCACCATTGGCCTGGGGAACCTGGTTGTTCATTCATTAGGACAACCGGCCGGTGCATAACACAAACACAAACCTCATAGGTTTGGTGGAGCCGGACGACCAAACTCATCTTCTCAGGCTTGTCCTCGTCGCCGTTTGCGCTTATAATCCAGTCCGTGACTTCGAATTGCTACGCAGATCAACTTAGTTTAAGAACGGGGGGCGAGTTCAATACATACCTGCTTATTTTCTGCTTCGAGTCTCTCGTCATCTGCGCGGACACCATCGCACGCAGCGACGGCGTTTCAGAACATCATGCGTAGCTCGGGCGGTGCGTCGGTGGGGTCGGTATAGGGCTGTGAAAGACTTAGTTGATATCGGAATAATCAGAAGCATACTTGCGAGTTTGGAGGCTGGTGGAGTATTCTTCGGAGACGCCGCCATGTGAGTGCCTTGCGCTGGAGATCCAATCTCAACGATGAGATTGGCGACGAGGGGAGTGCCGTCGGACTTCTCGTAGTAGATGTTGCCTTTAGGGTCGGGTTGTGATCGAAAAAATGTGTCGTCAAAATGTGGGAGACCAGGTTGGTGTCCCCCATGGCCTCAGCCTCCTCAACGAAGGTGCCGTACATGATTTTTACTGGAATATTCAGAGCAGAGGCCAGATGAGATAAACTTTCAGTTGACATTTGCTTGTGGTTGGCTTCGAGAAAAATTTTCAGAACAGCCTTTGACATATCCGCAGCAGACTTGAAGTCTTGGGACAGTGCGAGGCAGACGGAACGGTCAGGTCGAGGGGACAAAGAAGCATCCACCGCGTAGTCAGTGCATGCACCTGTCGCAATATGATGTAGGAGCATACGTCGACATTGCACCAGAGTCATACCAGTATGAAGGATGGCATGTAAATCAAGAGAGCGTTGTATTGTAGATAAATCTGCATGAAATACAGAGATACGGGATCGTGTAACATGATGTCCAAGCAAAATATCGTGCAAGAGATTCAACGAAGTCATGGGAGTCAAAGATGCAGTAGATGGCAAGAAACCCGACGTAGATGGGCAGCGGCAAACCAAAGGTTCATCGCAGACACAGCGACGTGCGGGAGCTGGTAGAAATATGAGTTTGTGAGAGTAATGGCAATGTCAGAAGAGACGTAGCTGCGGAGACAGAGCATTGTCATCTACGAGATGAGTATCAATATCCATGACGTACGACTCAGAGGTGGAGTCAGCGGAAGGATCTGAAAAGAGAATTAGGTTTCAGAGTTCACTTAACGAGGATGAACAGAGACTTCTCGGCAGTTGTCCGGGGCGAACAATGCCCGAGGAGAGCTCGAAGGAAGCGTGGGGGAGTGTTTGCCAGCAGAAGAACAACCAATCACGGCCCAGAACGAGATCATACGGGAGGTCGGTAGCTACAGAGACTTTGAGGTGCATAGAGTAAACCGTATCAATTGAGGGAACAGTCAGAACACCGGAGGCGACGGATTGACGAGCTGGAATGCCAGCAGACAAGATCCAGTCCACAGAAACCGAGGAGTTGGCACATAGGGGATCAAGGAAGTTGAAACCGGGATTTCACAGAATGTCGCAGAGCGAGCCATTGGATTCGTGGAAGGAGGAAGCAAGAGGCTCGGTGGAAGGATCGAGAAAAAATACTCAAGATGCCACATCAGTTCCCACGTCACGGAGCAGAGCAGGCTCCGAGCAGCTTGGCAAGCTGCTTACGCAAAAACTGATGACAAAAATGTGATTTACTGCAAAAACGCAAAATCAGGCGCCCTAAGACCCTTACCTAACGGTGGCGGGAATCAGTGGCTCTCCCGGGCCCACTCGCCCCGGATAATGCCCTCGCTCTCTCTCTTCCTGCTCTCATCGCAGTGTCGACCTAAGAGATGGCCCTCCGAGCTGCAGCACTCGCTGTACTCATTATCTATGCCTCGACATTGGCTGGCGCGATCCAAGCCTTCTTCAGCACCAGTACAAACATCCGGGAGAATTCGACCTTTACGCCGGTGGAAACACTCGAGGTTCTCTCAGAGTCAGCATTCACGACCCTTGCACATCCCGCGTTTCCGGCCTACGGCGTCCGGGTCAAGAAGAGTCAGTTCTGTGATGGGGGTGTGAAGTATGTGGCTCATACTACATAGTACCCTACCTTGATCTCGGAAGCTGACTGGAGCAGTGCGTACACCGGCTACATCGACATCGAAGCGCGCCACCTTTTTTTCTACTTCTTCGAGAGTCGGAATGACCCAGATGCGGATGATGTGATATTCTGGACGAACGGAGGTCTGGAATCGCCGCCGACAATCAATTCGGAATATTTCTGAAGCTTAACATCCTAGGACCCGGGTGCTCGTCTGGAGTCGGCTTATTTATGGAGCTCGGTGAGCTTTCGTTTTATTTTTTCTCTCCCTTTTCTAACTGAGGCACCAAACAGGTCCTTGTCGGGTTCATAACGCGGAGAATGGAACTGTTTTTCATCCCGAATCTTGGAACTCCAATGCCAATATCTTCTTCATCGACCAGCCAATCGGTGTCGGGTTCTCATATGCTGACTACGGAGAATACGTGGTATGCGCTTTACCCACTTACAATGAAAGCATTGTGTGACTGTTACAGAGCACAACGGAAGAGGCTGCCCAGGACATCGCAGCATTCGTGGCAATATTCTTCTCGCATTTTAGCAAATTTCAAGGACGGGGTTTCCATATGGCTGGGGAGTCCTACGGTGTATGACCTTCCAACTTCTATCAAGCAGGATCTATCTGACCGTTTTCTGTCCACAGGGACGATATCTACCCGCCTTCGCAGCTGCCGTCTATGACCAAAATGCATACCTCGCCGAAGCTGGCATGCCGCCGATCAATCTCTCGTCTGTGATGATTGGTATTCTTTCGTGCTTCAAAACCTCAGCAGCTATTTTACTTACGAGCTGAACGCAGGAAATGGGATGACGGATGTGCCAACCATGATGCCAGGCTGGTATGTGCGCAAAGCTAACCGCTCGAGCTCGTTCATTCAACCGACACAGGTACGAGATGCAGTGTACTCCAGCATCGATTCCTCCGGTCCAAGACATCCAGTGAGTCATAATACATCCTGTGAGAGTGTCTTCTGAATAAGGGATACAGGACCTGTATTCAAATGAAAGCAAGGGTAGGAGAATCAGTTGGTTGACGCTGTTCTTTCTCACTAATATTTCAGCTTCCTCGCTGCATAAAATGGCTCAAAGAATCGTGCCAAGACGTCTTTGATCTCATCAACTGCTCTACGGCTATGAAATTCTGCCAGGCGTCCTTAATGGAGCCCTACGTCGCTTTGGGTGCGTGCAATCAGGCCCGTGAAATAGCACTATCTTCATCCAACTTCGTCGTCAGGTCTAAACAATTACGATCTTTCGAAAAAATGCGAGGGCAATAACCATTGCTACACCGTCATGGAGTGAGTGTGTTGAGAAACTCCTTAAATCTGTCTCTTGCAAACACTGTCCAGAGAGATCCTCAAGTTCCTTAACCGCAAAGACGTGCAGCTCAGCATCGGAGTCGACGTGACACAATACGAGTCGTGTTCGAGCACCGTGGCTCTCGCGTTCGGGCGCCTGCAGAACGACCTCCTTCACGGCTCCACGGAGTATGTCGCGGCCCTTCTGGAGCGCGACATCCGGGTGCTTGTCTACGTCGGCTCATACGACTGGGTGTGCAACTGGATTGGGAACGAGGCGTGGACGCTAGCGCTGGAGTGGAGCGGGCATGCGGAGTTCGCTGCTCAGCCGCTGAGAGAGTGGACCGTCGATGGCAAGCGCGCGGGCAAGACAAGGAGTTCGAGGGCGTTCACGTTCGCTACGGTGGATGGTGCTGGACATATGGTGGGTTCCAACTCACCTGTCGGCCAATTGAATACCTAATGTTTCCAGGTGCCATATGATAAACCGAAAGAGTCGCTCGAGATGGTTAAGCGATGGATTGCGGGAAAGCCTTTGTAGCTTAGTTGCCGAGCCTCTGCGCGTGAAGTGCAAACTTCAAAGGCTGCTTACGTACAGATTATTTCTTGCTTGCGATCTGCTTTTAGCTACTCCTTTTCCCCGTATGGTATCTTCCCAACCTCCTTACATTCGACCGTTTTCTCGAGTAAGAACAGCATCGTTTTTAGTTCCGCATGGTTGAACATATCACGTCTGGTTTTGGTTTAAGAATAGCTGCCTACTTACGAGACAGGAGTCCAAGTTCTACATACAGGCAGATGGAACTTCCACGCACACACCCACATGAGCATCCGGCGGCGTCAGTGTTCATTTGTGCTGTTCTGTTTCTGGCACGGCCGAGATTCTCTTTGGGTGCTCTTGAGGGTGCTTGGCAGTGCCTCAATCTTTATTTCGAGCTCGATATCGGACATCCAGGATCGGTTCAGCGCTGGTATGACTTCCAGCGCTTTTGCATGTACTATGGCTTCCGCACTAATGGTCCATTTCGCGATCGAGGCCAGTGTTGACAGCGCACTTGCAATAACGACATCCTCGTTTTCCCTGCATAATGAATGTATTGAGTCGAAAAACCATACAGATATTGGGTGCAAGGACCGCAACAGCGACAGAAGCTTTTCGCAGACACCTACATGCCAGACAGCGCGTGTCATCACTGTCGTGGTGTGGAAGGAAGCCAGGTATCCCAATGCTCTGCGTGCTACCAGCTGAATCCGGATGTCCCCACTTCGGAAGAGTTCATTGAGAACGTCCACGATGTCGGCGCTTACACTGATTTCCAATACTGCACGCTTGACGCATGGGAGTATAATCGCGCCCAGAACACT
This sequence comes from Mycena capillaripes, assembly GCA_029204075.1. NCBI lineage: Eukaryota > Fungi > Basidiomycota > Agaricomycetes > Agaricales > Mycenaceae > Mycena > Mycena capillaripes. The sequence continues at coordinate 106,607 of JARHKZ010000058.1, read as the reverse complement.
CAGACCCCAATGACCGCACGTGCTTCATATTTATTGCCCTCTGTGCGTTCGGGCTGGAGCCCGATGACTTCCTGTATCCGGAGATTAATTTGATGCCCCCGGAAACCGTCATCTCCCGAGCGTAGGGTCAAGAGCAGGGACTCGTGGAAAGCGTTCGGTGCGTTCTTCAGTCTAATAATGTATTCCAACACTGAATACGCTCAGTGTTCTGGAAACTCGGTCACAATCATAGTTACATGCTTTACATGCTTTGCTCAAGCAAAGTTATGCATATCCTGCATCCGCAGCGCGCTGGGGTGCATACCTTATTGTTATGTATTTTTTGAACCCAAGCCAGCTTAGCATCAATTCGCACTTCTAGCTGATTATTGGAACACGTCCACGATTGCAGGATTCTGAGAGTTTTTCGGAGAATGGACAAGCTCATACTCAGAGGCACCGGTATCATTCGCGCTTGGAGCTTCATTTGATGGCACAGGGTCAATAGTTGAATTTTCATTGGATAATGGTGCGCTTGGGGTGAGCTTTGGGAAAATATGAGCCAGTGATAGTAGGACCATAGCTATGTAGTTTGATTTGAAAAATCCGACGGGAAGACGGTGTTTCAGAGGCAACCGACCGGGCATGCACGGTTTATTTCCAGTGGAACTGATCTGTGGCATACATACTGGATAGTAACTAGTTCCTGATAACTTGCGGTTTTTTTAAGAATTTCAGCTCCAAATTTTGGAGTTTGATTGCAACAAATTTGCGTGAAAAATGGAATCCAACAACTATGGTTGTGTGTGCTTTGAATGCCCTGCATCTTTCCCTGCAAGCAAGTCCTCGCCGGTATTTGCAACTTGGCCAGTCTGTATGCAACTTTCTTTCTGGTTGTCAGCAACTAGAGAGTGCAGGCAGCTGCCCCCACAACCAGGATTTACTTGATCTGTCTCATGTTCAAAATTGTGGGACACTAATGAGGCCGAGATCGAGTCGTCTCATGTCACTTTCATCAGAGAATTCTGAAGATCAGTTTTAGACTTGGTTCGTCCACACTGTGTTTTGTGAGAGTGGCCAGATGATAACCAGGATAAAAAGAGCCAATACTTTCAGCTACACACACACACAAAAAATCAGCACTGGGACCCGATGACCGGGAGTGCAAAAGCCTCCTTTCCTATTTCAGGGAAATTTTGGTTTCCCCTTAGCAATTTGGCACAATTGGGCCACTCCACAGTGACCGGCAAAAATGGAAAAAGACCTGGCCAGTATCTTAAGTTGGATCCCAAGGAATTAACAGGTTAAGAGACATTGGTGTCCAAGTATTGGGTTGTCACAAGATGTAGGTCTGAGTATTGTAAGTCCGAGTATTCAAGAGACACCGAGAATCAAATAAGATGTTGGAATCAGACCAAGCTACAAGAGGTGTTGTCCATAGGTAGTGAAAAAGTCTCATATGTGTAGGGATGTTCTGGCATTAGCCTCAGGCCAAAAAGCCATGGCTTTTTGGCCTTGGTACCAGGGATGGCCTGTCCTGAGATATTTTCAGGCCAAAGCCAAAATTGCCGAAATTACTCGCCAAATGCCATGACTTTATATATTCCCACCACTGTCATTATCGGCCCTATCTTGGTACATATACTGACCTATTTTCATGAGAAGTGGGAGGGAGTCGCAGGCAAACCAGTTGTAAGTCAGGGAGTTGTGAGCACTGTAAAGTGCAAGTAATGTGGTTAGTGGCAATGCGGAGTTGCAAGCATTTAATTAGGGATGTGTTCTTGGGTTGCAGGCATCGAAGTTGTAGGCTAATCTGAACAAGTTGCAGGAGGGGGAAAGTTGACTTGGGAGCTCATTTTTTAGTGAAATTTCGCTGAAAGCATGGCAAAAAAGTTGTAAAAAAAAGGCTTGGTTTTTACATAGTATATTGCCCATACTGATTTAAGAAACATCTTGTTAGCCAAAGCCAAAGCAGGCATTTTTTTCCTCTTGAAGTCTGAGGCAAGATTTACACGACGAGAGAACAGGGCAGCTACCATCATTGGAAAAAGAGACGCCGCCCGGGTCTAGTAGAATGTCAAGCAAAGGTCTTTCATTAAGGGCATTACAGGTGGAACACAGTCTGGATGGACCACTTGCAACGGTCCAGTAGATTAGTCTTGTCTGGATTTAAATCCGGCCGTTTGAGAACATTCAAATCAAAATGCGGGTCACCAAACAGTTATCGAACAAAGGGAACGGACGAGACGGACTCAGCACATGAAACACCCACTGCGTTCAGACCCCCCATAGGCACAGGTCTGCTGGATCCTGATAGGCAGATGTGTAGGCAGACCACATCTGTGCCTACGGGGGGGTCTGAATGCAGTGACAGGTTAAGGTGGACAACACTTCAGAACTTGTCTGCTCTCGAAATATGCGCAGCCTTTCATTCTTCAATGACTACGGTACAAGTGGTGGCCATACTTGCTGTATTCTGCAAGCCGTTCTTGATATTTTGCCCGGGCTGCGCGTTACTGTTCCACGTCGCAACTCAGTGATATACTGCTTGAGCCTTCTGTGCAACTGACCATACTATTGTCCTCTTCATGTTCAACATTCAGATTCATTAGAATCCAGTGCAAGGAGTTAAGAGCTATGTTGCTTTGATAGATAGCTGTCAGGATGTGTACCTGTAGCTCATGATCTAGCTTATTCTACACCCATTCATTATGAACATCAGTGCAATCTGGCAAGCACACTGCAGTATTACATTCACTTCGACACCGCCATCGGTTTTTTGATACTTTTGGGGGTCAAAGAAAATCTAGTAAATCAAGAAGAAATTATTGTCGCCCTCTGAAAAAATGAGCGTGACGCGTGACTGACGATTTGAACGTAATACTACAGCAAGCCATTCCGAAGAGATACTGAGAGATGAAACTGTGAAAATTGACTACAATGTCCCGACAACAAATGCTGGGTAATTTGGGTATGTAGAGAGTCGACTGTTGCCCTCTCCGGAACTTGAATGACATGAAACGCAGCAATGGATAGAAGAACAGGTCTGCTATGACTTGAAAACAACTTGAAATAGTCCGCAATGGACGCTGATGAATGGAACTCGGTGTTTGCTGAGCTGACAGCTTCGGCATGTTTCCTTATGGTCGAGCGTATTCTGAAACGTAGGTTACGGTCTCTACATACTGAAATATTCAAGGCAGCGGCTACATGCGACAGACTCAGTTGAGATTTGTTTTTCATCCGCATCGAGAACAAGTAATAGTAAAACAACTTTCAACATGTCTGTAGCTGACTTGAAATCCTGGCAGATCTCACCGCAGATCGATCTGGTCGTGGAGACAACAAAGCATCTGTTGCGTGGTCCCCACAGGTCCCAGTCGTGATATGGTGGAGAAGAAGACGTCGGCATTGAACTAAAGTCAAATCAGTATGTGGGATGGCATGTAGCTCAAGTGAACATTGTATTCTTGGTAAATCTGCATGAAATACAGAGATATGAGAGCAAGTATCATGATGTCTGAGCAATATATAACGCAAAGGTTTCATAGGTTAGGTGTCACTGCAGTCATGAGTATAACTGATGGCATAGATCCGAATGTAGATGAACAGCGGCAAGCCAGGGACCCATCGCAAATGCAGCTACATCCGAGAGTCAGTGAAATTTTGAGTTCAGAGCGTGGTGAAACGTGGTCAAGGACTTACGCAGGGAGGGTTCAGTTACCGAGATCTGGGTCCCGGTGTCGATCGCAGTGGGGTTCGGGGCCGGGTGGGCTGAATGGGAGGATAATGCTGTAACGAAAAGTTAGAACAATGAACATTTGATTTCATCGAAGTACGCACCTGTCGGCCGCTGGCGAGGGTGAAATATACCCGAGGAAAGACACAACGAGGCATGCAGCAGGGTTTCGGAACAGAAAAATAGCCAATCACCGCCTAAAACCAGATCATAGGGAAAACTAGCAGTTACAGAGAGCTTGACATTCACGGAGCACACGCTATTTTCAGAAGGAAGGGTAAGCCCCCAGAAACGAACAACTAAGGTGTTGGAGTCCCAGAAGTCTATATCCAGTCCAGAGAGACCAGCGAGCACTTGGAGAGAGGGTTGACAGAGGTTGAGATTGAGATTGGGCTCTTACAGAATGTCGCTGAGGAATCCATAGGTAGCAGAAGTGGGTGGTCGCAGAGACAAAAATGGGCGAAGGGTTAAATATGACATCCAGGTACATACGAGCAGGAACATTCCACGTTGATGAGCAGCGTAGAGCGTAGATCACGGAAACGGTCTGATATCTTCCGATCCAAACTAGGGCTCCGACGGGTCCGTTAAACGTGACGGCCGTCGAAAAAACGGCTGTTTTTGAGCACGGGACAGATCCACCCGTCCGTCTTAATTTGAACTGATTTTCTGAATCAGTAGCACTAAACTCATACATAATTTCCTTGCTCTCTCTATGTGAAATTGAGACTTCCGAAATATTGACATCTGAATCGTCTAGGCCTTGATACCTGTGTGATAAAATTGTGGATCCGTCATCGGCCACGGCACACTTGAAAAATTCATCAGCAACAATTTCCCCATATGAGCTTGCATCCATACCACATCTTGCGGAAGGAGACATGAATTAGGAACTTAGAGGCTCACTTGTTACTGCAAAGGTTTGTGCATGTCAATATCAAGTAAAGATTGTACCACTGCATGAGATAGGGGCAGATTGGGCATGAGATAGGTTTTGCTGCAGGTGTGAGTGATTAGCAGGGTGCCACTCAGTGCTGGAATGTTAAATCTTCACCATGGTTGTAAATATCATACTGACTGCGAGTTTCAAATGTTCCAAGTAAGTGCCGGCGAGCCGACAACTTCAGTTTCACGGCGAAACTGATCCCATCACCGATATAATCCGGCCTGCATGTGCGGTGGCTTGCCCCGAACATGGCCCTCGGCAACACCCATCAGCCCGTCGACGGCCGGGTACGGGTTACCTGTTAACGGGTCAACCCGTCACGTACCCCTCCGTCTTCAAGAAAGATGAGACCGCCCGACGGACGGGTCGGCCCGGGTAACCGCCGTCGGACCCGGGAACGCGTCGGAGCCCTAATTCAAAGTTCCAAACACGACCACTCAAAGTTACTTGCTCCGCCGCCGTCCACTTTTCCTTGCGACATTTACCCAACCTCGGCGTCTTCGACCCTATACTGCGACTACCTCATACTTCCAATGCCGTTTTTCCCTACCCTCTGTTCCTGGCGACAAATTCTGTTAATCGCAGAGATGGAATGTTCCAGAAATGGACTTATTTGCGACTTACACAGGTTCGATGAGTATTTCTCCTTTTCATTTATATTAGTTTCTTTCACGTATATTCTGCTTCAAGAGAAACATTTGTACATGGATATCACTTTCCGTCCCACAGTTCGTATGCCGCCAACTTGAGCCTTCGCTGCAGCTCATGTTCGACTTTGCCTCCGTATCGCCCCTCGTCGTTCACCTCGTACTCGCTACGCTCTACCTCTTCGTCGTCCCCGCTGTTGCTCGTCACTTCTCCAACGCATGGTATCACAGCCTTCCTGCCTTCACTGCCATTCACACCCAGTTGAGTTCTGGACATGGATTGACGTCCTCGCACACTAGCATCTGACAGACCAACCAACCGTGCGAGTGCGGAAAGAAGGAGCAGATGTGTGCGAGGTGGAACATTAGCGAGACGAAGGCGTGGTCATGGCGGAAGCAAGCGCGTGAGGTCGTGTTTGACTCGGAAAGTTTCAGTGATCTCGGAGACGTCGTTTACGGACTCAGCGGGAGGCGAGGCTCGACATCTCCTCCCAACTGAAAATGTGGCCGTCCTCGGTCAACTTGGGAAAGCGCGAGAACGGCGGCGGAGATGAGGATATGGAAATAAATCAGCGGCGTCCAAAGGCGATGGCGTCAGAAATGGGGGCATGAATAAAGTCAGAGTGAAAAGGGGGGTTCTCCCAACCAGATTATCGCCGTGGGGAGGTGCGGGAACATGCAATTAAGCGACGATAAGCGGCAGCGTGGTCGAAGGAGATGCGAGTAAACGTAGAACAGAAGTGCTGAAATAAATTGATTAAGGCGAGGTGATGGGAAGAAATCAACACTAGTCGAGCAGGGTTGTAGGCGAAGATGCGACAGGCTAGAAAACGTCAATGGCAGGGCACTGCTATACATATGCGACGGTGGAAGCAATGGTAGCATTTTCTGCGGCGGCAAGGAGGATCTGCAGGCAAGAAGCTCAACAAATGGGTGCATGTCGGATGGCGGGGCAAATAAAATATGCGAACGATGATGAAGCTGTCCTCCCAACTGAAATCTTCGACGGAGGGGTGTGAAGCGCAGCGGTGAAAGCAATGATTAGTAAAAGAGTCGAAACAGATGCAAAAAATGGCGGAACGGCGTGAGTGGAAAGCCAGAACGCGCGAGCATTGCGTTGGAATCAATGGTGCGGGAGCCGTGGAGAGGACGCCACGACCACGTTGCACCGTCCTTCGTCTCGCTCATCCCTCGTTCCCCGCGCCGTCCCTGCTCACTCCCCATGTCGTTCATAGCCTCTAGGACCTTAGACAGGGTATCTTTCCATTTCTCTCCTATTTCACTTACTATAAATTATATATTTAGTAGCCCCTTTCAATGTGATTCGTTTTGTCCCCGATTCCGTCCCTCGTCGCTGCTGTGGCTAGGCCCAGGCTCTTGAGCTTTCTATTGTTTCACCTCGCACACACCTGTTCCCTCCTCTGCACTCCCACGGTTGGTTGGTCTGTCAACGTCACACGGGCCAGCGTCGGGGAACTGCAGCCGAAACAGCGGAAACGTTAGGAACTGGCTCAAGTCGGAACATTCCACATCACACACACAGGCGACAGATAACAGCGGAAATGGTAGGAACTGTCCTACAAGAAATTTGCTGACCGCACGCCGACACATTTGGCAGAAAGATAAGCTGATTACGCGAAACATACTGACGAAAAAGTGATGCACGGCCAAAATCGAAAATCTGGCTCTCTAAGACCAGCTAAGACCTGTACCTTAGGGTAGTGGGAATCCGCCCCTACGAATTTATCAAATTCAATAAGGGAATAGGAGGCCGCGAAGCGGCCGACTAGTCCTTGTATATTGTTCCCTGCGGCGATATCAAGAGTTGGTATCAAATCGCGAGAGCGTCGGAGTTTCAACTTAACGAATTGATCAAGATGCCTGTCTATGGACCAATCATCATCCATCTTCAAGCTACCGCCTCAATTCGGAACTTGTATAGCTTGGATGAAAAGGAGCATTTTTATAAGAGAAATAAAAAATTGGATCCTTTTTTTGGGTGCGAACAAATTCTTGTACAAAAGTAGCGGTGACTAAGTGAGTGGCACCATATAGCAACTGGTAGCGCTATAAAACTCCCTTGACAAACTACAGTGGCGATCGAGACCTTTTCCGCCAATATAACTAACCGGGGAACCACGTCCCTGAGAGTTTTTCCTGATGGCAAACGACGGACACTGACAGCAGTTTACCTAAATGGAAGATACAGTATGTAAACAGCACGGCAAAGCCCGCAGAGCCATGCGAAGTGCCCGATCCAGCGATCTGACGTCCTCGAGAGTGACGTCGTTCTTTCCCACTACCGCGATAGCTCCCGAATCTGAGGTGTAAGCAGATGCCGCCGCCCCTGACTGGGTACTTAATCGCTCGACTCGTTGACATTCAGTCCACGTCTGCCAATGTCTCTCCCGCCTCTTGACACACTCACCGGGTAATTGATTTGCGCTTTATAGCCTGCGAGCTGACCTGGCCAGCAGTTGCCTTCTCGTTGGCACCTGGGCCAGTTCCGTAAGCCACGGATTTCAGGCGCACTGTGATGCAACCTGACGTTAGCCCGCAGCTTTTGTACATGTTCGAAATTTCTCAGATCGGGTACTACTTTGAAAACTTCAAACAAGACGATTGGAAATTCAAGGTATTACTTCTCACCTGGAACCTCGCCTTCCCCGGACGCAGTTTTTTTTTTTTTTCGCAGACACTGATAACGACCGCCTTGGTCGTTGACACGCTGGGAATGGTCGGTGACTATATCTGCGTGTACCTCGTGAGCGCTGACTTTTTATACCGGACGGCTCGGGACTGAATGACTATGTAGTACACCATCACATATGCAGGTAACTGTCAGAACGGTCTTCCCCCGCTTAAGGCTCAGCGGATGCATGCAGGCGATGCAGATTATCTCTTTAGTATGCACTGGGTAAGTCGAACTTGCATTAATTCTGTATGGGACGACTGCAACATCCTAGCCTCTGCCCCTTTATGTCCTCGACACCGGTGTGCTTGCTGTTATGGTTCAAGCTTTTCTTGTTTACCGATATTGGTGTTTGTACGTGCTTTATTGCCTATCTCACATCCGTTTTCCTTGATAGTCAGCTCATCGCCGGTAAATTCCAGTACCCGAAACACGCTTATCTCTCTTTTCTTGTGTTCCGGAATAATGATTTCGGTATGCAGAGCATTGTTTCTGCGGATCGCATCATACCAAAGTTGCCTCCTGTGAAGTTTAGTGGCGTGCTTACAGGTAGTTTAATGGCAACGCTGTACACCTCCCTGGCGGACCGCCCAAAGTTCGAGATCCCCATAGCGTGCGCATGTCGTCAATTTTCCATTTTCTGGGATTCGCTGATTTATTTACACCCACCGTGTATTTTGTGCAATTTTGATTCACTCAGGCTCTGGTTGGTCAGCGAGCTCGCTGTGAACGCCGGCATCGCGTCAGTGCTACTCTGGGAGTTCAGAAAGGCCAGGGGGATTTTAACAGACACACGGAGGTGCACAATATGGCACTTCGTTTATCTCCATGACTCATGCACTGGCAGGGCACTCGACCGGCTCACCGCCATAACAATCCAGAGCGGGGCTGCAGCCGCCACGATTGCCGGGGCTACTCTGATTGCGTGAGTCGCATACGCTGCTCCAAGTCGTTAATCAAAGTTAAAAGGCCGAGAACCCAGGTTTTACATAAAACCGGAGAGCAATGGTTCGTTTTGGGAACTGGATTAGCACTGTTTTCTACGTTCATCTGCCCTTGTCAGTTGCCGTGGGTGTCTCATACCCCCTCAGACGCGTCTACGTCATCACTTTGGTTCGCTTTTTCTCTTCCGTAACTAGTAGGTTTGGAGACGTTGCTGATCATCTCGCAGCTTTCCAATCTTAATATCCGGAAGTCTGCAAAGTCTTTCCCTACGACAACTGGCACGTCTTCGGGTCCTGGGACAACCGGCGGCGCGCGAGAGCCCCCGACATTCACCTGTTGGGCCACCGACGACTCATGTGGTATTCGTGCGTTGTTTCATATTGTTTATTTCCATCTGGGTATCAGAATTTCGAATCATAGACGTTCACCGTGCCGTCCACACCTCCGCTCAAACGGTAATTTTTTTTTGACCGTCCAATCTATACAAATTTGATTTCTCCAAGTCAGCGCTGAACCTGGGTCCTTAGCAGGATTGGCTCCCGGTGACATTCCAAAGTGTACGGAGCGGTTGTGTTTGAGCTTATTTATACACCGTTAACATTCGGACACAACATTTTCAAGGGCATCTACTAGTTACGCTCTTTATAAAATTATGCTTGTCTGTCCGTCCGAAGCTTTTTTAAGCTCCGCTCAATCCCCGCTAATGCCGTACTCCCCGGCAGTTCCCGTCAGGCTTCCCGAGTCCGCCAGCCGCAAGAAAATCAGCATTCGGCATGGCCGCCACTACATCACCCCTCCAACAAACTTTGACAGGCATTGCATTGGCCTAACATTGACGGATGGCTCCCACCGAAACAAAGGCTGCCGTGGCAAACATCAAATTCAAGTAAGAGAATGGAGGCCGCGAAGTGGCCGACCAGTCTCTTGTATCTTTACATATGTACTCATACGTGTCAAGACTGACGAATGGGAGGCTTACTGGGGTACTAACTTTGGCAGCAGCAACCACAGCATTGCAAGTGACAGCTGCAATAATCATAAAGACACCAAGTTTCGAGAACTGACTGAAGTGCATTGTGGTGGTTGGGGAGATCAGACGAGCGTGTCCAACTTGGTTTCCACGGATAAACTACTTTTCGGTCCATCCCTGTACAACTCGTGACTTTTTTGAGCGGGTGTGTGTTTTAACTGGGGCGGTCTCACACCGCTCACCACACCGCACCCGCCACCACCACGAACGCTGCCAGCACCTCTGCCGACCCCCGCACTGGTAGCCGCACCGACACACCTGCACTCACGCCACCCGAGCTGCTTGCCTGGGACGCCTGGCCAGAGCCGGAGCCGGAGGGGGAGGTGTTATTCAGGCCGCTCAGGGAGGACGCGGCGGAGTGATTGGAGATGTCTGTAGCGGGAAGGAACGGGTTAGCGTTGGGAGGAGGAAGGAAGAGAATGTCAGGAAACACAACGCACACTGCGCAAACGACGGCATCGTATAATTGGTCTCCACATACGGCTGCGTCTTATTCTGCGCGACCGCGATCGGGACGACGTGCTGCGAGATGTAAGGTAAGATAAGCAAGCGTCTACTAAAAATGCAAGGCAGGGAATAATGCGGAAAATAACCAGACGCACATCAAACGCCTTCACTAGCGCAGGGTAATTATCGATCGCCGCCTGCATCGTGAAGTTGTTCAGCTCGTGCGTGAGCATGATCGCGCCGACCTGTAGAAAAGACGTCAATTATCCTTGTTATTCAGGTCCTTCCTCCGCAGTCCTCTCTGCATCCAGGCGATCGCAGCGCTGTCACCTGCGCCTGACCAACCTCACCGCCACCACGAGAGAAAAGCAGGTCCAACGCACCGTATCAAAGGTCCCCGCGCTCACATTCCCAATCAGCGCATCATAGTTTGCCTGTACCGTGGCCTGCGTCACGCCGTTCGTGCCGACCTGCGACGCGCGCGTGTTAGCTCCAGTATTGGCAAGGAGGATTTCGTGGGGGAGGAGGGATATACACACCATCCAATCAAACGAGTCAAATTTCCAGATCACCGTTTCGAGACCAAGCTGCGCCGCAATGTAGCGGATGCGGTCGTCGACGTCGCCGTAGGGGGGCTGATAAAATTCAAGTCATCAGTTTTCTTCTTCTTTTGTTTCGTAGATAGGACGAGTTGTATGGCGAGGGGATTATTGGTTGGGGTGGAGGATATCCAGGGATCGAAATGAAATGCCGAAACGTAGAATGCTTGATGAAAAGAAGAGGAAAACGCGACGTACCCGCCAACACTTGGGTGTCACCCCAGTTACGAGTTTGATCGCTTTTAGCGAGTACCATAGCTCGCCGAACGCGCCCTCGTTGGTGAAAGAGGTCATGTATCGGTGGGACCAGGTGTCTGTAGTGGGAGAGGTGTCAGCCTAGGCATCCGCGGGTGCAGGGAGAAGGGTTGAGAAGGGGAAAAGGGAAATGGCGCCCGGAAGGCAGGGACCCGTCTTTCAAGAGCGAGCTCCAATTCAAGAGCGATTGGAGCTCGTTGGACGGGCGGTGCTCATGCGTGCGCGTTGTGCTCGTTGCCTACACCGAGCGCCAATCGTAGGGCCCGACTCTCCGCCGCAGGGATGCAAGATAGCATCCCCCAGACAGCATCTGCATCATCGTTCTCGTCGACAGTCATGGCATGAGAGAAGGCTGCGAAAGCAGTGTTCGCACGCCAAGCGCCAAGCCCATTGACAGACGCGGTAACGTGAGGCGTTCGCGTCGCGTCGTGCTCCGGCCACATCCACACTAACAAAAACTCACAAAGCAAAAAAAGGTAGATAGACAAATATGGATCGAAACATAGATGAAGGCAGATGAAACACGACACTCACGCGCGCAAATTTCATGCCCGTCCGCGATCGCGCGCTGCGCCTCGAGCGGCCAGTCGAGCACGTTTGAGCCGATGTAAAACATTGCTGTTTAATCATCGTCATCAGCAAGCGGTACGAGTTGCAAAATGAAGAAGGATAAAATTGCAAGCGAAGGGAGGAGCGATATTGCGAAAGGCAAGGAAAACGGAGGCAGGGGAGCGAGAAGGGAAGTAAGGAAGGGAAGAAGTGGGAAGGAAGACGCACTTGCGCTCTGCCCCCTTGCACTCAAATAGTCGTAGAACGCATTGTGCGAGCAGTTTGGCCCGTCGTCGAAGCCATAGCCGAGGGTGCGAGGCTGAGTGGCGAGCGTCAGTGAGCGTCGACACAAGATTTGGCGAGCCGAGACCAGAGAGAGCGATGGGGATTAAATGGAGGAGAACGCACCTCTGGAACACTCGCTACGTCCGGACTCAACCCACTCAGCTTCGGCGTCGTGCACTGGTGGTAGCTCCACCAGCAGTCGGGGTCCGTCGCGGGATAGGTGGGCGTGAAGTTGGAGAAGTCGCCGGCCATGGTGCCCTTCGGGCTAATCGTCGGAATGCTCCCGTTGATGGCGAGGAACTTGGCACGGCCCTCGGTGTCGTTGGCGGGGACGCTTGTGACGGGCTGCCAGATGGGCGGGAATAACCCGCCAGCGACGGCGGAGGCAACGGGCGGGTAGGAGTAGATGGCGCATTCGGCGGTGGGGTCTAGAGCGACAACAGGTTAGCGGCCGCACAAAAGAGCAGAAAAAATGGCGGAGGACTCGGAACGCACCGTTAATGGCAGCCTCGCCCTGCTCGGTGGTGCGGTCCTGTGCGCGTGCCGTGCGGGCGAGCAGCAGGCTTATAACGAGCTTGGAGATGGAGGAAGGGTACATCGTTTCAGTTTTGCGTTTTTCAATCTGAAATGGAATGTATTCCGCTCAGAGTCTTCTCGAGCCAGAGGCTTGTCTTTCGTGTACTTGCTGGCGAGCCTAGAGACGAGAGACGAGCGAGTTGTGTCGGCAGAGAAGACAAAAGCGGCGATTGAGGTGCGTTGAGGGGAGCCGCCTGACCTTTGAGCCATTTTTACCGTAATGGAGGATAAGTTATTTTAGGCCTCGGCAGGCTTGATTGATCGATCGGCATGCCGTCTTTTTATTCTTTTTTTCCCTTTCCTCCGCTGCTTGCCTTCCACCACCGTGATTCTGCTTAGTATCCCTTCAAGAGATGACTCAACGCGATAGTATAGCACAGATAAACTCCTCAAGGCAAAGAACGATCTCCTGGTACCCTCCGACAATGATGGACTGTTGGTAAGTGTCTGGTCTATTTTTGCGCTCATAGGTTATTTTTTCCGTCTATTTTTGCCCCCGCACCACTAATTCCGTTGTTCGGGCGGCACTCTCGGCACGCTCCCTCGTTACATCCTTCCATCTGTCTACCTGTGGCGTCTATACGAAAACATGGGTGTAAATAAAAACCGGAACTTCAAACCTAAAAATAGCAGTCTTATCTTCATTGAAGATTCGTAGAGGCCGGCCTGGCTGGAACCTGCATGATTCCAACTTAGTTTATGTGGAGATGTTGGCAAAAGCGGCAAAGGTCGTAGTTCTGCACGCCTTGCGCGTCCAGGAGCAGTACTGGACGCACTCCCACTGCTGTCATCGCGCTCCGAGCCTCTCCCATTTTTTATTGTTGGGTTCGGGCCTGCCTCGTTTTTCTTGAACTCGTGTTGTGCGGGGGGTGTCAGCCCTAGTCGAAGCGCCAACCAAGACAACACTATTATTTTGCAGGAGTGTATGGTAAGCGCCGCAGATCCAGCGAGGCAGCTAGAGGCTTCAGGTCCTCGAAGAGTATATGGCCAATGCGCTCAAGATCAGAAAAATGTAAGTCACCAGGGTGTACAGATTGTATAGAAGAACAATGAGTCCCACAAGGGATATGATGGCAACCTGCAAGGATGTTGGGGACAATAGCGTGTTGGTTGGGTCGAGTGGCGGAGGCTGGAGCCATGTATAGCTTTGACTGTTAAAAGTGGCGACTGTTGCCAGGAATAGACCAGTCTACGGTAGCCCAGCAATTAGAGGACGAGAAATCTCTGAACAAGACCAAAAAATAGAATTCCATAGGCGTCGCCTTTTAAACTTCCCATAAATTTCTTGCCGTCTCTATCCGCAGTTTCGAGGTAGCGTGCGCAGAAAGCATCTGAAGGATCGATAAAGCGTTCTGGATAAAGCGTTCTGGCGCTTCATCCGCTTGGCCGTGGCGTCGATATTCTAAGTGACAACTTACGGGACTCGGCTTTACTCATGGCAAGAGATGAAGAGAAGATAGCGTCAATAAAGGGTAGTCAAGACCAATGTGACCTACTAAGCAGTAGATACGGGTTCCGCAATATCCGGTTGCAAGCTCAACAGACTCGAGCCGTGCTTCCCCCCATTGCTGCATGTCGTCACGCGGCGCGTACATCCGCAATTCCGCATGCTAGGGAGTAAAAATGTCATATTACAACTACCTTCGTGCAAGAGGCGTGAGGGACGCCGTCCGAATTCTCTTCCATAATCTTCTCCCCGCTCCGACTGGAACGAACTGGTAAGAACCCAGTCAGCCTGGTCGCGAACCTGGGTTTCACTCATGACTGGTGCGGTTGGTGCAGCCACCAGGAGAGGTGGCGTGGTAGAGAATTGTGGCCGAACTAGTCTCGCAAGCCGACTTTATATACTGTTGTGAAGACAGTCGTTCCGAAAAGAAAAACGGGCTCACCTCCGCAATGAGGCAACTCAATGCGCTTTCCCGGATGTGACACCACGCGCCTCTTTCTTTGTCTCATTTTCTCGATTCAAAACGCAGTCCATCCCCCCATGTCGCGCGCTTTTTGTAGCACAGGCTCTGCGCGGTAAACGATGAGAATGCAATGCGGTCATCAAGATGTCTTTAGCGGCCGTGATTTCCATGGATCCTCGTTCTTTGATGAGACTAGGGCACGCACCAATACACATGGAGTACCGACTTGCACACGAAGAAAATAAAACCAAGCACGTGCAACAAAGCGATGGGAAAATAAGAGGTGATGGTCTGGACGAGGATGAAGCGTCGAAGCAAGTGTAATGCGAATCGCACGCGGAATCTCTCGGTGGAAGACATGGTAGACGGCGGAGCAGAAGCAGAGTGATGCTCCACGCATTCCGCCGCCGATGGGCCGGTCGGGAAGGATGGGAGAGGACGGCGGCGACGCAGGCGACAGGGTCGAGGTGCGGGGCAAATGGTCGAGGCGAGGGTGGGTGAGCGAGACGCCAGGGATGGCGAGCGAGGGACCAGCGCGCGCGCGTGCTGCGGGTGGTGCGGCGTAATGTGGCCGTATCGAGTATGGCAGGGTGGAACCCGGGCGCTACGCAGCGGTGGTGGTGAGACGTAGCAGTGGGGATGCGCAGGTCGCAGAGCACGGCGGCGCTTTGAGCGGCGAGTGGGGCGGTGCTGAGCGCGCGGGGAAGCCGCGCAGGCAGCAGGCGATGCAAAATGGCCGCCGCAGCTGCTGAGTTGTATTGGGGACGCGCGAGGCGAGGGCGCGTGCGTGGCGCATTGATGGGGATATAGGACGTACTAAGGTGAACAGCAGCCCGACGTCGACGGCCGCCTAGGCGACGGAGGCAATGTGGCCGGAGAAGAACGCTTGGGCGCTGGGTACGGCGCTGGGGTGCGCATCGCGAGTTGCGGTGCGCTACGGGCGTGGCTGCGACCGCCGGTGTGGGCAGAAGAGAGTATTGGCGCGTGGGGGCGCGACGGAGGAGGCGTCTACGGGCAGGAGCGTCATGCGCGTGTGGCTAGCACTGGGGTCGTCAAAGGTCCTGGAATTCAGGGACCTGCTTCCTGACTTTCAATAGTCAAGGCAAAATAACCTGAATTTAGTTTCAGGTATTTGGAAATTCAGGTACCTGATTCAAGGTAATTCTTTTTGAGGAGAAATTTTGTCAGAAATGTTCCATTAGACTATATTTAATGGTAAGTGAGCAGTTGTATGGCTTTGAGTCGTCGAATGCACGAACAGAATTTGAACAGATTCGCGCGAAGTCCGGCATCACGGGATACTGGAGGTATCAAAGCGTTACGTCACTTAACTCCACGGTGACTCAGACTCTCTTGCTTCCTACCACATCCTCCCTCGCACCCTCCCTCGCATCCGGCGTCCTCCACACACCCGAACTCCTTACTACTGCACAAGCGGCTTCAAGATCCCGCAGGCTTCGTCATCGTCGATAGGAGGGGTTGCCCTGGCACTGGTGTCTAGTGGCCGTGGAGCCACTCCATCAATCTCAGCAGTCTGAGCTCACCGTTGTAAACGTGAGTGGTGCTGCATACTCCCTTCTTCCCCCACGGAATTCATGCCACGCCACTGGGACCCCCGCATTTCTTCAAAGGTTAATCTCCTGTATTCTGGCCTCGCATTCCCAAGCTCGATGGTGCGTCGTCCAGTACACTTTTGATTGGATAGTGTCGCAGCGCTCTTTCGCGACTTCACAACCTGGAACCCCGCTTTTCGGACGCAGACAATGTGAGGCTGAGGCCTGGCGCCTGCATTTTCTTTTAACGTGAGTCGTCATAGCCTCGACAGGATCTCAACACTGACACTTTGACAGCTGCATCCTCATATGACAGCTCTTGCATTTACCAGTTCTAAAGGTATGTCGTGTACGTGTACACAGACCGTCTCAACTGATGATAACAACACAAAACCCAGTCTCAACTTTGTACGACACAATCTTGCCTTTAACGCAAAGGTCCACGACCTGCCCTCGCATGACTAGAACACCCCGTCGCATGCTCGCGGCCGCTGCTCGTCGCAACCGCACGTGTGCGCCCCGCCGTTCACTCCATCAATACTTGCAGTCGTCCGACGCCAGCAACCATTTGTTGGATTTTCCGACGCCCACCACCACCGCAACAATGCTCGGGACAATTGGAGGGTGGACCACTGTGGAGAAGGTAAGAAGCGGGCGAGATCAGGTGATGGATTGGAGCCCCAGCGGCATATATCGTAGTCACTTCTGTAATTCCATTGAAAATCATATTGCTTTTCCCTCATTTTCGGTGTGAAAATCAGCTATAATTTGGCTACCCAAAAGCACGTTCACTATGTTTCGGGCCAAGAATCAGGTCAAAACGTCCTGAAATGGACCCCTGGAATGTTTACTTTTATACTTGAAAATTGGTTGCCGGAATTTCAAGATTTTGTGGTGGAATACAAGGCATTTTCCGTTGAAATGCAGGATGATTCATACTGACTTGGTGCCCTGAAAACCAGGTAGTTTGACACCCCCAGTGTAGGTGTACCTCCTGCCGGGGACACGTCCAGGCGCACGCACCGAGAGGTGGAGGCAGAATCCAGGTGTGGTGTGCCTGGCGGCGATGAGTGCGTCGGGGGCTACCTAACACTAACCTAACCCTAAACCCACCCCCCATTTCTCCATTTACCATTAATCGAGTCATAGTGTCAGATAGGAATTTTACAAGGTAGCAGAAATTTTTGGGAAAACACATATGCAAGAGGACGACTCTGAGAGCTGTGTGATCACCTCTATCATACACCTTTTCTTGATCAAAGGCAACCACAACACTTTTGATGGTTTGTTCGAAAGCGTCCGCGCAGTTGAGTCAGCTTGGTCGCTGTGTATGATTTCCGGAGCTATGTTGGAGAGTCTAAGTGAGTAGCTTTTTGTTATTAACCCTACGACCCTACATTCCCGTAGTAACAACCCTAGCAACCCTGTCTGCGGTATGACAGAGGTAATAGGCTATCGGACCAGCGGTGCATACGGGTGAATCCCAGATGCATTCAAGTATGCGGAGACCCGGTATGCGGAGACTCGATCTATTTTTTCTTCAAATTCAAATTCTCGGGTCTCGCGGGAGCGCCCGCTCAAGCTGTACGCGGAGTTTGGTAACGAGCCGATGAACGGGCCACTATAAAATCTTATGTTCCTCTATGATGTTGATTTTCCAGAGATTCCACTCCAAAATGCAATTCTAGTTCCAACTCTCTGCTCTCCTTCTCACTCTCGCTCTGGGACTCGTCTCAGCCGCCCCGGCAGCTGAGGGCGCTGTGTCAGTCTTTCAACAATTCTCCTTTCTTCATAGTCCTTCTGACTCTGACCCACAGCGCGGAAAGATCCGTTTTCGACGACTGCTTCAACTTGGGCTTCCAGGATGGTGAATCCGCGGGTTGCAACGCCGCCTCTGGCAACAGGAAGCGCCGCGAGTACGATGATATCCTCTCCTTGCTCTTTCCAGCGATTAACGGCCCATTGGATATCGTTAGAGAAGCACGGCAGTTGTAGTGCACTGGGAACCTTGCCAATGCATTCAATGAGGGCTTCAACAGTGGGTTCAACGACAGATGCTCATAAATGGTGGGAAATCATGTTTCAAGTATCATAATTTATTGATTCACCAGTCACCAATTAGGGCGGAATCAAGTTGAAGAGTGTCGCCAGACGACGGTGGTTGAGACATTGTTTAGAAATCATGTTGATGTTCTTGATTTCAAAATAATACATCACAGAAAGATGGTTGTATGCGCTTTGGAAGTAAGAGCTGTGTTGTAGTCATTTTCCAGACGGCCGTGTGAGATGGACGCCAGCGTGTACGCGAGAATGCTCCCTTGACGCCAAGTTTGACGCACAAGTTTGAGATGGTTTTCTCCATCGAATGCAGTCGAATGCAGTCGGGTCCTAATGTGTTGTAGTCATTTTACAGACGGCCGTGTGAGCTGGACATCGGCATGTACGCGAGAATAGTTCTTTGACACGAATCCACTCGGGTCCTGATATTTCCTCCGCTTTTGGGAAAGAATGCGCCCTGGTAAGGTATGCCAGGCCGACATGTGAGTGCGAGGTGTGGGGCAGAGCAGCGTTGATCAATTATCCGGCTAACCTACCCCTCAGGTGGACATATGGCCTACTATGTAGCCGCTCGGCGGCATGCCGTGACCGCGTAGCTTACAGTAGTACATCATTTTACCATCGTGGCTTTTGCCTTGTTTTGCCTGCTCCCGCCGCTCGGGCCATCTCCAACGTCTTGTAGAGATATGTACTTAGGGACGATTTGATCGTGTTTCCGTGTGATCTGACTTACATACAGTGACAGAAAAGTACTCAGCAGTATTATCATCTTGTTCCACATAAAAGCGATACGCCATGGGGCGGAGGAGAGAGCGGTGGTAGCCAGGAAGGCGGAGTCTGAGAGGCGGAAACGGTGGGAGGCGAGTAACCCGATTTTTGCCAAGGCGTTGGCGAAGAAGCAGACAAATGCGGCACAGAGATTGATACCAGCCGAGTCGCCAAAAGAACTTCGTACTGCTTCTTAGGTCTAAACCATTTCCGTTATGCTGCCGTGCCACTAGGGCGGAGCAAAGTGGCGTACACATTGAAGCAGCGTCAAATGAAGTTCGGACGGATTTGGATTCGCGGAGGACCGATATAAGACCGATATAAGATGATCAAGAGGACCGTCTAATTAATTTCCTCCCAGCGGAATGCACTGTTTTCGTCACTCTTGGACATCTGAACAGTGTTGAGTCCATTGAAACAACTCGGTTCTCGCTTCGAGCTTCTTCTCTAGAATTCCCGAGCTTAATCAGGTCTCCTACGGCTCTACTGCTGGCGGGGGCGGGACTTGAGAAACCGCGGCGCTGCTAGGCGCTTGATGCGTCATTCCTTGAGTGGGAACAATGACACACGAATATATCCCTACCTGGTGTAGCACTTGGACGGCGCAAGAATATGATTTGCCTGGGATTTTACAGTATAATCAAGTCCGAGATAATTGTCAAAGTGATAAACAACAAGACGATAGTGGTGTTCTTGGGGTCGGGAATATGTTTTTTGAGCGCACTCGCGAAAAAGTAATTTCATAGATCTGGCATTGCTCCATCAATTCCGTATACATCGAGATGCCTCTACCCTCGGAAAGAGCGACAGAGAACAATTTTCACTGTCGGTGGCGGTCGAGGTCTGAGGCGATGGGGCCTAGGGTTTGCTCGATTCCGCTTTCCGCGTGCTAACACCGTTCCGAGAGGGAACCGAGTTGTAACAATGGAGTACGGACTCGTCTGGACAATCAACCACTCATTGAACCCCCGAGAGCTACGGAACCGAATTGCATTCATTCATGATGCATACCAATCAAGTCTGTAGAAAGTTTCGTGAAAGAACTTCAGACCAGGGACTGCGAACGTCCCAGCTACTGTCATTGCTAGCCGACGCGCAGTGGTCGAACCAGATTTTGTCCTGCAGTAAGATAATCTCAGCAAACTACATTTGAGCCATGACAGCTTTGCTTACAATTAGAGGAGGATGTTGCCGCTTTCCTTGTACAAGAAAAAGTCGTACAACGCCACTGCGAGTTGCGCGCCGACGACTGGAGCTAAAATACCAGTCCAAAGCCAGTACTGGTGCCGGAAGCTGAAGACGGTGCCGGGATAGCCGACCGCGGCAGACAAAAGCCGAGGGCCAAAATCGCGAGCGGGGTTCAGCGAAAAGCCTGCGTAGCATCGGTGCGCTCAGTTAGTCGGGTGTGCAATGCAATGAAAATATGTTGGAGCGAATACGTGCCGGTCTGCATCCCGAGAGAGAGGCTGATGCCCAGGATAACGAGGAAAATAGCGAGAGGGAAGAGGCCCGGGGGTGGGGCGGTGCTCTTCTTATCGGTCAGTGCGACAATGACAAGCACCAAGATGGCCGTGCCGAGGACTTCAGAGAAGAAGGCAGATTTGTTTGACAGATATTCGATCTGGTGACCGCACATGAGTGCGCGAATGATTATACTCTGACAACTTACAGGAAATGCACCAAAGACGCCGGCAGTTTTCATGGTACGGATGCCAGCACCGCCCTCGAAGATGTCAATAGCATGGAAGTAGTTCGCATACACGATCGCCGCGCCGATGAAACCCCCGAGAGTTTGTGCGAAAATGAACCCCTGGGAGGACGGACATCTAAGCTCCGCAGCGTAAAAAGAATGGTCGGATTTCCTTACCGGAACTTTCTTCCAGGGAAACCCGCGCCAGGTTGCCATCGCGAGAGTAACCTTGCAAAATAAGATGGTCAGATCCGGCCGCTGCCGAGAGATTAGGTTGATTACGCACAGCAGGGTTGATGTGGGCAGGAGATATGCCGCTCGACACCCAAACGCCCATACAGAGGCCAACCTATGCGCGGCGGTTAGCGGCGGGACGCCAGCAGTTGCTCGACCAAGCGCTTACGGCCCAACCAAAGCTGACAGCGAGGTAGTCCTGATATCGGGGCTGGTTAGCAAGGGCATGATGCGATCCAGCTGCAACCTGTACGCACGCCTTTGGGGGAAGAGGAGACGCCGGAGACTGAGGAGAGGAGAACCTGACAGTTCACGCCGGCACCAAAGATGATCAGGATGGCAACACCAAGGAACTCTGCAAAAGGTTCCCGCAACATTTCGCTTTGAATATGTCACGAACAGCATGTGTGGTGTGTAAATGAGGACACGTACCGGTAACGGTGAAGAGTATTCTGGCCTGAGGCTCGGGACGCATGATCATAGGATTCCCTCAAGGGAATCGTGGACATGTGTGAGTTTTGGGACATGGTCGTTGTAGTGGCGAGTGTTAGGAACAGTTCGCTGGCGAGCCTTATTTCTCTTTATAAAATTACGCAAAACACATACAGTGCCGGCAGATCACCTGTTTCGTGATTTTGACGTTGAGCGGCGATGGCTGAGAAAACCAAACGGCCGGGACTGATCTACCGAAAGCGTTTAAACTCCGATTATGACTATTTCAACAGATTTCAACCCGGTCTTTTGGAAGCGCCCGTTCAGCGCCTTGAGTCTGACGTATGTAAACGTAAGTCGGCGCCGCGCTCGCCTATAGAAGCCAAACTCCGCTTAAACGTTCATTCAAGGGCCGGTTCGCCCTAAGTTAAACTTAGATGGACGCCAAAACGGACCTTCGTTGCAAACGTTGACTCCCGCTGAATCATTGATCCCTTCCTTCTGAAACTTGGAGGACTTGATGTTCGCCTTAATTCCCCTCCTTCTGAAAAAAAATTCGATCCCAAATGTATCCACCATCTCTCAAAGAATGCCCCACAGGATCCCCGGATTTCGACACCTACGTGTTTTCCCACCCCACCACCTCCTCGTCTTGGGCTCAAAACACAATCTGCCATGCGCTGTACCTACGTTCCCATGCACCTACGTTGCGCGCTTAAACCACATCACCATCCCTACTCGGTTCGACACCCCGCCCCGCCGCCGTCCGTATGCCCCTACTTGCGTAAGCACCTACATTGGCACCTACGTCATTCGCTCCAGCCCGCACCCCAACGCCGCTATACTAGCCCTACCGTTGCTCCCTTCACCCACCACACCTTTCCTAACCGCCGCAGTACTATAAGCACCTATCCACGCACCTACGCCATCGCCCCACTACGTAAACCTACGCCCTGCCTACGTTCTGTCCCTACACGCCACCTACATGCCTCTACCCGATCACACCACAGCCAAAACCACCAACGCGCCGCCCGCTCTACGTCATTCCGCCTAAGCGCCTACGTTCTCCGCCGCTACTCCGATACACAATATCTTCCCACGCACCTACGCCTACATCATACGCGCCGGCCTGCCCGCTATCTTTGCCCGCCCTATCAAAAGTGCCACACACTACGCACCTACGTCCACTACGCTCTGCATATCCTATGCGCTATATCCCTACCAACGCAGCCCCTGCTAAGCTACTAATACCGCAACACCTGCCTCGATCGAACCCACCAACATGTGTCATAACAGATGATAACACCTACCCATCTCGACCCTACGCCTACGCGCCAACGTTGGGTCGCTCTGTTTCTGCCTACGTTGCCTAGCCCCGTGTCCCAACCCAATCTAGCCCTAATCTCCTACGCGCCTCCCTGTGCTACCTCGGCGAGGACGCGCCACGCGACGCGTTGGCACCTAAGCATACAGTAACCGCGTGCACGCCCTCTGCCGTCCTGCATAGCACCCTATGCGATCGATGTCCACGGCGCGCGAGCGTCTGCGCATAACGCAATCACCGACCCCGCTTAGCCACCGCCCCGCTCGCCTGTTCGCACGCGTCTGCCGACGCCGCCCACGCCCGCCTTTCACGCCGCGCCTCCCTACCGACGCCGCGCACGTCGTACAATTGCGCCCCTCCCCCCTACGCACCCCAGCCGAGTGCATGTGCGAGGAATTGAGGTACTTGCAGCGCATCACACCAAAACCTAAGCCCAAAGAGAACGTGCGACGCAAGTGGGGAAAACGTGGAATGCCGAGAGCGCAACTCGGAGAAGCACGATCAAGTCTGAAGATTTATACCAAAGTTTAGATAGGCGCACCCTGTAACCACACTACAACGTCCCGTTACAAGCCGTTCCAAGCACCAGTAAGACAAAAAGAGGGGTTGTAGCGACGTGGGTAAGATCCAAACGCTGTATGCCCAGAAGGGGATTAGCACTTCAGACCTTCATGAATTTTGGTGGAGACACACCCGATGGCTCAGCGTGATACAGAAGGATCCTACAGAGGCTTCCATCGCGTCAAGTAAGAGACCATAGTCAGAGGGAGTCAATGACCGTAAAGAATGCGTATTGGCGGTGTCGGCGGCGATTTTGGAGCACGAACCTGACACAAGGATCGGGCCATGTACGAGGCGGTCATAAACACGATGCATAGCCGTGAATTAGCCAGCACTTCTTCACAGACAGGTGTCTATAAACATACCGAGTTTAGTTTCCCATTTTATACGCTGAGGATCTGGGGCGGCACAGACACATAGCGCGTGAATGGCAGTCAGCATTGAAAAGCGCGTGAATACAAACCCATACGCACCGAGAGACCTCATCAGCATTCAGCGCGATGCAGGACGGAGATTTGAACCGCATCAGTCGCGTGTAGAGATCATGATACGCGTCGAAAACGCTGAGGATACGCCTCAAACGCAATGTGGTTACCGCGTCGTTTGTAGCGTCGTACTAGGAACCGAGGACGCGTCATTCGGGAAGGATAGCATTAGGGTCGGGCAAGATGAAGGACAGAAGGGATGTGAGAGGGAAAGGAGGTCAAAGAGATCGATGGCGCGGGGGAGGGGGATGGTGGTGTTAGGAAGCAAGGAATGTTTCAAACTCCGACCGCCGTGCGGCAGTTACGTACTTCCGTAGCGGTTTCTGGATAGGATTCAAACCTCCTCGGTGGACCTTATTAAATTTGAGTTTGAGAAGAGCACTTTTGAGGTTTTTAAGCACAAAACAGATGGCACCTGAGCTCGGCAGATATGGACAAAAGTTGAGCAGATTGGGGCAGACGTCGGCAGATCTCGGCATACGGGATTTTCACTGGGAGGCCTCAACGGCTATGTTGGCGTCGGAGAACTCTATTCTACCTTGGCGATCACAAGAGTAACGGATTGGCGCGCGGGAGTTCCTTGGATGACTCAGAGGATCAACCCTCCACGATGGTATCCATGCCAAGGCAGCGAAATAGGCATAGCTGCGATGCTTACCACGTCAATTTACCGCGGATTGATTGTGTCTCGTCAGCGGACGATTGAGTTGGACACGTAAAAATATCCCGCATCTTGATTGAACAGCCTTTGGGCGGGGATTATGGCCCTTTCATCATGGATCTTCTCCTGGTTCTTTCCCTTTCCTTCCCTTCCCTTCTCCACGTACTAGCGGTATCGCCAGCTTCGATGGCCGCCTTTTTGCGAATCTTCAAGCAAGCACGTCGAGGTGGGCACGACAGTTGGCCAGCATTTTCGCTTTGTGAACTGTCCATCCACTGTAGACCAAGCAGTCTCGGATTCTCCTTCTTTGCATGCCTGGGTCATGGCGTTCAATATTCTCTCGGGCCTCGGGTTTATTTTGCTTGCTATTGTATTTTTCACCGCCCTGCTGTCGTCGAGGGTCAAAAGAGTATCTACATGGTACTGCTACATGGTGTCGTGGATGGCTTTTTGCATCACTCCTTTTCTTGTTATCGGCCACCAAACGCATGCGGATCCACCACCTTCGTTTGCTCCATGTGTCATTAACTCGGCCCTAATGTATGCCTCGCGCCCGTTGTAAGCATATCATTGTCCGTGATGGTGGTCCATCGATTGAAACAATTTCAGTGCAGCATTCGGCACCTTATCTCTCATCTTACAAGTGGGCCTAATTGCAGCTCGAATATGCCGCTATTTGACTCAAGCATTTCACAAGCTGTACCTTAACGTCTCCACCCGACTGAAACACAAAGAAGTTCGCCCGGGATTTGTATTTATGGTGAGTTTAAAACATCTGCACCAAGGCCGTCCATTTGAGATCTTGAACGTAGCTGCTCGTGACACCTCCAACACTGTATTTCATCACGTTTTTCACGACTCTAATTGTGCGGGTTAAGATTGTTTCCTTTTTCTCTGTCTGACGGAACCCAGCTCGGAATTGTCAAACCAACTCAAGTGAAGCTGGAACCAGGAGGATTCTACTGCCATGTCCAAGTTGCCCTCTCCTTACCGTGTGTTTTTTTCCCTTCAAGATATTTCTTCTTATGGCGAGACAGAGCCGGTATCATTGCCTGCTTTGTGCTGTTGGCAACTCTTGCGTGTGTTGTCGTTGAAGGTGAGTCGTAGTGTTTACCAGGAACCTATGGGACATGACTTGAGAGCAGCCATGATTGTGTTCCTGCTGTCTCGGCACTGGCGCGCTTTCCGTGCGCTTCAAATACACGACGAGCACACAGTTTCTCTGAGTATCATCATCCGTGTTTCCGCTTTTGCGTTCTTGCCCATGATTGGACTTGGGTAAGTCATTTTTTCTTCATAATCTATATTGGTTGTATACATTCCGACCTGTTTCTTAGATTCAGTTTCACGACCTTTGTCCCGCATCTCGTGGAAAAGATCTTTCCGCCGTATAATCTGCTTTTGGCCTCGTGTGGGTTCATTTTCTATGCATTGCACATCATTTACTTAGCGTTACACACCACAAGTGCCCACCGCTGCCGCTTTGATATTTGGATCTCAAACAGTGCGTTTGCTCTACTCTGGAAAGGAGTTTCCGCTCAATCTCAGTCTAGGATCTCGTGCACGTTTGGATGTTCTGGAGGGTAGAAGGAAAGACGACGACACAGCTCACTCTCACCACCATGAACAGTGATTGTTCTGGGATACATGCACCGTAGTTCAATTTCTTCGGACAACGGGGAAAGTTGAAAAAGACAGCGATGTGATGCGCTGTTATTCCGACTGGTGTCGATGACATATTATAAGTGTACAACATGAATATACCGCACGAAACTGTCGAGGGCACAGTTGCTCGTTTTCAACATGGAATGTTGGGAAGAGGATTTTTCAGAAGATTAAACCAACTCTCCGCTAGAACACGGTTGGCCTAAGCCAACGGGCGCTAGTTTTCTTCGTCCAGTAACTTAGTCGTATCGTATTGTTCGGTAGCCGTGTGTGTTATTTAGTTCGAGTGACTTGATTTCATTCTTTCATTTCTGTTTTGTGCGAGGAAAAAGAGCAAGTAAAGTACCAGAAATGTCGTCGAACTGGAAGATTATTTGGCCAAATGTCGTGAGGTTCTGTCGGGGTAACATAATTTCGGCGAAATTTTGCCAACTCACCGTAACCAACACAATTTGGGCAACTGTTGGCGAAATTTGGCGAAATTACCTGAGGAGGCTTTTCCTGATGAAATCCTCCGCGTACGTAAGAAACTCAGTCAGTGACTGTCGTTGGATGAGAGTAATGTTGCCGCGACTTGGACAAAACCGACTCCAAGTCGACTTACGGAGTCGATTTGAGCCGAGTTAAGTCCAGTCGATGCAACCGACTCGAGGTCAACTTGAGTGACTCAAGTCGGGTCCAAAGGTAGGTTGCCTCTTTTGGCCCGGGGAAGCCATTGGGACATCGAAAAGTCTGCTTCGTGACACCGTGACAGATCCGTGACATTTTGTGACAGGCAAAAAAAATCAACTTTCGCCATTTGGGGTTTTACGAGGTCTAGAGGTGTTTTTGAGCAATTTGGAAATTTTTATTGGCCGAGTCGACTTCAAGTGACTGTCAGGGGAACCCCCGTTTCCAACCCCCGATCCTCCGATCGATCCTCCGATCCGACCCCCGGATCCTCCGATCCGACCCCCGGTCAGACCTCCGCTCTCCTCTTCGGATCCCCCCTGCCAGGTGCGCTTCTTCCTGTAGTAGTGTACTTCAATTGACTTCGGATCCCCCCTGCCAGGACTCTTGAGATATTTCGGGCCGCCAGGGTTGCCCTTACAGCAGGAGAAAGTCTCTAAGGGATTAACCGGTCAAGATTGCGAAGTTCGGCTTGGATAGCGACGATTCGGAAGACGATCTTCCGCAACCTCCGGATCCTCTGCAACCTCCGAATTCGAATCTTGCCCCCTCCTCCCCGTCCTCCGAAGCCGACATGGCCGATCCTACTTCCGCGACTTCCGCCGACATGGACCGCCTGTCCCGCATCGAAGAGACCGTCGCGCGCCTCGCAGCGCTAATTGAAAACACCGCACAATCTTCCTTTCCTGCCCCGGCCCCTTCCGATCCGGATCCGGTCGGAGGTCCAGGTCTTTTCGCAAACCTCAGCCCAGCCTCAAAATCGGTCCTCCGACCGAACCCTCCGTTTGTCTTCGACGGCGATCGCACGCAAGGTCGGGCCTTCCTACACGCTGTCAAGACTTACGTCCGGCTCATCCCGGAGGCCTTCCTCGAGAACGGGGAAACCTCCGAGGAGAAGGCCGTGAGATTCGCTATGTCCTTTATGGCGAAGGACTCGGCGCAGCGCTGGGCAGAGCGCATGGCCGGGAAACATCCGTTCCCACTCTCCACCTGGGATGCATTTGTCCGGGAATTCCGTCTCCGCTTCATCGAGGAGAACGAGCAGGACCATGCTCTCGCCAAGCTCGAGTCCCGGGGGTACTACATGGGTGCCCGGGACGTCTTCCGCTACACCGACGACTTCGAGGACCTCGTCGAGCTCGCCGGTTTCGAGGACCAGCTGGTGAAGGTCACCAAATACCGGACCGGCCTCACCCCCGCCATCAACCACGCGATCACCACGTCGAGCGATCCTCCGAGCCTCACGGATTATCCGGGCTGGCGCTCCCGTGCCTACCGCCAATACGAGGCACTGATCCGCGCACGAGCCGCCGGAGGATCATCGCAACCTCCGACGGGGGTTGTTCCCCGCCCCCGCCCGACCACGGTCGCCCCCGTCTCGGCAGTCGCTCAACCTCCGAGGTCGGCGGCTCCTCCGTTCCCACCTCCGGTCCCGATGGAGGTTGATCGGACCCGTGCCCGCGTGGTCCCACGCCGCACCTGCTTCCGCTGTGGCGATCCGGGACACCTTGCCCGAGACTGCACCACCCCGGTGGACATCCGCTCGGTGGACGTCCTCGATGAGGTGATCCGGCAGCTCAGCGGAGAATTGTTGGAAGAGCTTGCCGCCCGACTCGTAACCTCCGAGCCGGCGATGGCAAACCCCGAAGTGGAAGTGCCGGAGGATTTTGTCCCCCGCGACGAGTGAGCGGTGCGCCCTCGTTCGCGTCCTCCAATCGTTTTGCCTGTTTGTATCACGAGTCCGATAATAAAGTTGATTCAACAGTTGAAACGAGAGACGCACCCCCTGCTTCGAAAGGATTTCCGGAACCTCCGGAACTTCCGAAACCTCCGACGATCCCCCGAGTCCGCCGACCCGGCTGGGAACGTAGGCTTCCGAAACGCTACACGGTGGCGGCCACTCCTGGCTCTAACTCCCTCCATCTCCCGGTGGAGATTGAGTCGGTCGATAACGCTGTCAAACTCTCGCTCAAGGGTTTGGTCGACTGCGGCGCCACCTCGGAGTTTATCGACAAGGAGTATGCCATCTCCACCCAAATTCCGCTTCGTAAACTCTCGCAACCCATTCCCGTTTTCAATGTGGACGGGTCTCCGAACGAAGCTGGAGCGATCTCGGAAGTTGCGGATGTAGTCCTCCGGTACAAGGGGCATTCCGAACGAGTCCAGTTCGCAGTCACGCGCCTTGGTAAGCAGAAGCTCATCCTTGGGTATTCGTGGCTTCGGAAACATAACCCGGAGATTGACTGGGAGACGCGGGATGTCAAAATGACCCGCTGCCCCGCCTCCTGCGCTACCTGCCGCGACGAAGTCCGAAAGGAACGCCGCGAGGCCAAGGTCGTAGCTCAGATCCTCCGCTCCGTCCGCGCCGGCCCCTTCCCATCCATCTGCGTCGTCGACGCGGATGACCGAGAAGATGAGGACGACGACGACGACGATCCGGATCTTCCGGAGTTAACCCCCGACTCGGAGGATGACTCGGAGGATGAGGACGACCCGATCGAAGATGGCGACCGCATCTTCTATACGCGGTTCGGACCTTCGGAGGATATCCGGGCGACCTCCACCGTTTCCCAGAGGCTTGCGGAGGCTCACGCTAAAAACTCCGGACCTCCTCCGACGGAAGTTCCCGACTGGATTCGGGAGTTCGAGGATGTCTTCAATCGGGAATCCTTCGACTCTCTTCCGGAGCGTCGGACGTGGGACCATGCCATCGAACTCGTTCCCGATTCGAAGCCGGCAAACTGCAAGGTCTACCCGATCTCCCCCTTGAACAGAAGGAGCTCGATGCCTTCATAGAGGAAGGGTTAGCCACCGGCCGAATCCGTCCGTCCAAGTCGCCCATGGCCTCGCCGGTCTTCTTTGTGAAGAAGAAGGACGGCGCTCTCCGGTTCGTCCAGGACTACCGGGCGTTGAATGCCATGACCGTGAAAAACCGGTACCCGCTCCCTTTGATCAATGACCTCATTAACCGGTTGAAAGGAGCTCGGTACTTCACGAAACTTGACGTCCGGTGGGGGTTTAACAACGTCCGGATCCGCGAGGGTGATGAATGGAAGGCGGCCTTCCGGACTAACCGGGGATTGTTCGAACCCCTGGTGATGTACTTTGGCCTGACCAACTCCCCGGCGACCTTCCAGACCATGATGAACGACATCTTCCGAGACCTCATCCTGTCCGGAGATGTCATGGTCTACCTCGACGACATCCTTGTCGCCCACTCGGACCTCGCGCGCCACCGGAAGATCGTCTCGGAGGTTCTTCGGAGGTTGCGTGCGCACAAACTCTACCTCCGACCGGAAAAGTGCGAGTTCGAGAAGGCCTCGATCGAGTATCTCGGCGTGATCATCTCCCACAACCACGTCGAGATGGACCCCGTCAAGGTTGCGGGAGTTGCCGCCTGGCCGACCCCAGCGAACAAGAAGGACGTGCAGCAGTTCCTCGGCTTCACGAACTTCTACCGGAGGTTTGTTCGGGGGTTCTCGGATATTGCCCGGCCCCTCTTCGATCTCACAAAAAAGGGCATGCGGTGGTCCTGGGGAAGCCCGGAGGATGCGGCCTTCCAAGCTCTCAAGGACGCCGTAACCTCCGACCCGGTTCTTATCCTTCCGGACCCGTCCAAGCCGTACCGGCTTGAAGCAGACAGCTCCGACTTTGCCACCGGGGCTGTCCTGTCTCAGCCCGATGCCGACAGTAAGTGGCATCCGGTCGCGTTCTTCTCCAAGAGCTTGAACGAGGTCCAACGTAACTACGAAATCCACGACAAGGAGATGCTCGCGATCATCCGAGCCCTAGAGGAGTGGCGACACTTCCTCGAAGGCACGGAGCATCCGGTAGAGATCTGGACCGACCACAAGAACTTGGAGTACTTCCGTGAAGCGCGAACCCTCAACCGCCGGCAGGCTCGGTGGTCCCTCTACCTGTCCCGGTTCGACTTCGCCCTTCACCACAAACCCGGAAGTTCCATGGGTCGCCCGGACGCCCTCTCCCGTCGTCCGGATCACGGAGGTTCGGAGGATAATCGCGACGTCACCCTTCTCCGTCCCGAACTCTTCCATGTCCGTGCAATGGAAGGTCTCGTCGTCGCCGGCCCGGAGGTTCCGATCCTCCGAGACATCCGGAACGCGCTCTCTGGAGAGGCCGACCTCGAAGACCCCGTTGCCCGCGCCGCACGGGAGGTCCTCAAGGTCCGCGGCACCCGGTCCACCCGATCCTCCGAGTGGCATGTCGAGGGCGGGCTGCTCTACTTCCGAGGGAAGATAGTGGTCCCCCGAGATACTGACCTCCGGCGTCGGATAATGGAGCAGCACCATGATACGCGGATTGCCGGGCACGCTGGCCGTTTCAAGACGTTGGAGCTTGTCTCCCGGAACTACTGGTGGCCCCAGATGTCCCGACACGTCGGCCGTTACGTCGCCACCTGCGACCTGTGTTGCCGTACCAAGGCCCTCCGGAAACTTCCGATCGGAGAACTTCATCCGACGGAGGTTCCCCCGAGCGCTGGCATACGGTCTCCGTCGACTTCATCGTCGAACTTCCGGAGGCCCACGGGTATAATGCGATCATGGTCGCGGCGGATGTTCTCGGTAAGCGGGCGCACTTCATGGAATGCCACACGCAGATCGATGCCGTGGGCTCCGCGCGCCTTTACTACCGGAACGTCTGGAGACACCACGGAACTCCCGTCCGCTACATCTCCGACCGAGGTCCGCAGTTCGTCGCGGAGTTCACTCGGGAGTTGTTCCGTCTCATCGGGATTCAACCGGCGACCTCCACCGCTTACCACCCGCAGACCGACGGGCAGACCGAGCGCATTAACCAGGAACTCGACCAATTCATCCGGCTTTTCACAAACTACAAGCAGGACGATTGGGACGAGCTCCTGCCAGCCGCGGAGTTTGCGTACAACAACCACATCCACTCGTCGACACAGCAGGTTCCGTTCATGACGGACACCGGTCGGCTCCCTCGGATGGGGTTCGAGCCGAACGGTCCACGCTCGCGACTGGAGGACGTGAACGACTTCCGAGATCGGATTGCCTCGGGGGTTTCGGAGGCCCAAGCCGCACTTGTCAAGGCCAAAGACGAGTACAAGCGGTACTACGACCGCCGACGAACCCCCGCACCGGAGATTAAGGTCGGAGATCGCGTGTGGCTTGACGCGTCAGATATCCATACCACACGCCCATCCCCGGGGCTTTCACATCGCCGGCTCGGACCCTTCCGTGTCTCGGAGGTTATCGGACGTGGCGCGTTCAAACTGGACCTTCCCCCACGCCTCTCCCGATTACATCCGGTGTTTCCCGTGGTGAAATTGGAGTTGGCGGAGGTTGACCCCTTCGGAGGTCGTCCGGGGTACGAGGAACCCCCGCCCGTACTTGCTGACGGAGCGGACAGCGAGTGGGAAGTGGAGGAAGTCCTGGACGCGAAAATGCGCTACCGAAGCCTCTGGTACTTTGTCCGGTTCAAAGGATATGACAACTCGCATGATCAATGGGTAAAACATTCGGACGTCTTCGCCCCTGATGCTATCGCGGAATTCTACCGCAAATACCCTGGGAAGCCCCGAGCCATCGCCGCTGCCACTTTCGACGCCCTTCCCTTCCAGGACCCCGCCACATCCTCCGCCCACATCCGAGCTGTGCGTCGAGGCGCCGCATTCCAAGGGGGGGGTGATGTCAGGGGAACCCCCGTTTCCAACCCCCGATCCTCCGATCGATCCTCCGATCCGACCCCCGGATCCTCCGATCCGACCCCCGGATCCTCCGATCCGACCCCCGGTCAGACCTCCGCTCTCCTCTTCGGATCCCCCCTGCCAGGTGCGCTTCTTCCTGTAGTAGTGTACTTCAATTGACTTCGGATCCCCCCTGCCAGGACTCTTGAGATATTTCGGGCCGCCAGGGTTGCCCTTACAGTGACTATATTCCCACATTGCCCTCCCCGGCCAATCCGAAGCTCTCCAACCTTCTTTTTTTCTTCTTTTTGGTGATACGATAAGTAGCCGACTGCAACTAACAATAGGTTAGTCCAGCGACTCGCAAGGGGTTGTATAGTAAATTTAGGGGGTTAGTTTCACCTCCCAGAGAAATGTGCATGCGCACGCCGTCTTCGGGCAGTGTGGGGCTGTCGAGCCATCCTACACCATCGTTTGGCAGGATTGTTTGTGTTGCTCGTCACCCACTAAAACTCTGGCTTCCCTTAACCAGTTTTGCGGGCATAGAGCCCTCGTTGTCCAACGTTCCGGACCAGGTCTCCAGGACCTTCTTCGGTGCTACAGTAGTGCCGGTTTTTTCCCTTCTGGTGGGCGGTTTGCGATTGTAATGTCCACCTGCAGCCTGTAGTTAATGTGATAGTTCCATCTGTTCACGATTTCTTGCTCTGATGCCGGATCTCCGTCCCGTTGTATGACGCGCTCGTTCCTGAGTCTCCATATGAGGTAAGCGGCTTCGGACATCAGAATGCGGTACAGCCTCTCGGCGCCGTCATCCCTCTCACTATCGTCGTTGCGAAATTCAGCTAGTCCGCTACCCAGGATCATTCCCAGAAACGGGGTCAGCCATTTCCCTTTTTTTTTAGTCCAGAGTTTCTCCACTTCCCGCCAGACAATTTCTTGCCCCGGGCTTGCGCACTTGGTCAGGATATGATCCAAGCTCTCCTCGGCATTGCACTCCCGGCAGACCGCTCTATCCTCGCATTCGGGGATATGCGTCCAATAGTGCCCTATTTTGTGCGCATTGTGGAGGCTTTTCCATAAGAATTGGGCCGATCGCGGTAGGATGTCCTTCCCACGTGCTGCCATCCATATTTCTCCGTCAGAGACGTGCCTTTCAAGGGAATCAAGTGCAGATTTTTTAACTAGGTCAAGTTGCTTTCGCGTCGCTATTCGGGTGGTTATACCCCTGTTCTTCTCTTCCCTTATCCCGCGGTAGAAGGACCTCTGACGATTTTCGATCAGACTCGTCCCCGGGAGAGCTGTTCCATTCGGGACAGAGAAGTCTATTGGGCTAACGGTTGCTTTGCGAGCAGTGTAGCCTTCCGGCAGTGCTCTTTCGCTGTTGCACCGGGCTCGGTCTTCTGGAAAAGAGTGAGTCCCTTCCTTGCTTTAAGTTCTGCTGCGAGGCAGCGCAGCACCTGCCGGTGTTTGACATTTACCCAGCCTTCATGCTCCCAGGTGGACAATTTTTTATTCATCGCATTTTTAACGAAGTCTTGGCTGCTAACAATGGTGAGAGTGGTGTTTGTGTTAGAGTTCCTAACGGCTTCTAGTGCAGCGTATATTTCCGCGCTCTCCAACCTTCCACCGTCTGCATGCTCTCCTTCTTACGTCTCTCCACCCACGTCTTGCTTGCTAACTTTACGTTGGCGATTTATCGGTCGATCTGGACGCAGGAATTATGCCTCAGGCTGCAGCATATACTGAATGTCCGCCGGGTGGTGTGTCGAAGCGCTCGGGCTTACCCCGAGTTTCATTGCATCTGTGCCGCAAGACTGGTGGATCAAGAAGCTGAGACGAATATTACAATGATTACTCACTGTTCAGTGTTCATTTCATCGTCTCATTCCAACTCTGACTCCAAGGTGTCCGTGTCCGATCCTGAGCTCTTGATGCCCCCTTCCATGTCAGACACAGCGCCTGCCTCCCGCAAAAGAGCTACGATATCGTCATAGCCTTTCTCGGATGCGTAGTTCAACGCGCGATTGCCCTGTGATTCCACGTCGGCGCCGTTCTCGAGCAGGAAGCGAACGACTTCCATCTGTCCAGCAGAGGATGCAATTGCCAAAACACACTCAGGTCCAGTTTGTAGGTTGATATCCGCACCGTGTTCGAGCAGGATGTTCACAATCTCGATGTAGCCTGCAAAGGAGGCAGCAGCTAATGCACTGCCATAGTATCCGCATTGTAGGTTAACATCGGCCCCGCGCCCGAGGAGGAAACTGACGATCTTGGGTTCGTTTCCTAGGGATGCGGCTGCCAACGCGCTGCCGTAGTCTCCGCCTGGTAAGTTGAAATTGGCACCACACTCCAGTAAGAGGTGTACGATCTCGATCTTGCCTCTGTAGCAGGCAGAGCTCAACGCGTCGCCGAATTTTCCGCTTGGTAACTTGATATCGGCACCGTTTCCATGCAGGAGGCTCACGATCTCGAGGTAGCCTCCGCGGGCAGCGGCAGCTAACGCACTGCCATAGTCCCCGCATTGTAAGTTGATATTGGCCCCGCTCTTGAGCAAGAGATCAACTATCTCAACATGCCCTCCAAAGGAGGCAGCACCCAATGCGCTACCATATTCTCCGCCTTCTCGGTTGACATCGGCGCCACTTCGGAGCAGGAGGTGTACCATCTCGATCTGACCTCCGAAGGAAGCAGCGCTCAATGCGCTGCCATATCTTTTGTCTCGTAGGTTGACATCGGCTCCGTGATCGAGTAGAAGGTGTACAACCTCCATGTTCCCGCCATAGCATGCGGTCGCCAGTGAACTTGCATATTTTCCTCCTGGGAGGTTAACATTGGCGCCACTGTCGAGCAGGAGGCGCACGATATTCGTATAGCCGTGCTTGCATGCGATCATCAATGGGCTCCCTGGTTGACCTCGGACGAGATTGACATCGGCGTCATTTGCGAGTAGACCCCGCACGCCTTTGAGATATCCGACCTTGCAGCACAAGTGGAGAGGTGAGCCCACCGGCACACGCCAAGATTTGAAATCTGTAAGGAGGTGAGAGAGCGTACGGTATTGCTCACTCCCATCTTGCAGAAGCCGCATTGCTGAAGCAAATAGGACGCTCTGGCCATGAGAATTCTGCAGGTGGTGAAACCAACCATATGCCGCGTAGTTTGCCAATGGATAGTTGCGACGTGATGTTTCATCGATGGGATGGTCGCCAAAGTAGACGAGATAGCCTATGCAAGTTTGCGAAATGAATGTATGCGAGAGACCCTCGGTGAGGTCAGCGCCGAATTTAGCCATAAAGTGTTTGGATAAGAGGTAGTCCTGCACGGATGCATGAGCCAGCGAGATCGGGCGATCGGGAAAGCAGGTGTCCACTAGTCCTGCCAACCACTTGGGAATTGCAACTGTGTTCCCCGCACGCCGACTTGGTTTATAAACATACTGCTCTGGGTCGGAAAAATCGAACGCAGCTGCATCTGCGAGGTGGACAACAGTAATTCGTCGGAGGGTTGAAAACATTATCCAACGGAGGACTGCTTCAACATATACGAAATGATCTGGGCGAATCGCCTCTAGGAAACGGTCGTAGACCCCAAACAGGTCATCCGGAAGCTTCTCGAGAGTTTTGTCCAAGTCCTCTGGCCACATGCAACGGGAAAGCTCAATGAGCAGGCACGCTGCTAAGCGAAACCTGGTGAAAGATATATCAGTTGAAATTAAAGAAAGATGAAAGGACCCACATCCCCTTGCTTTTCCGAGCAATTCGGTGCGCGATGCGGTCTGTATGAGGCCGCCAAACTTCAAAATTGGAGTTGGTCTCCAGTTCACTGCGGATGAAGTGTATAATGTCCATTTGCTGGACACCGAACTGAAGAGCAATCCGGCGTACACCTTCAAAGCGTTTCGTGAAGATAGAGCGAGTTTGACTGGTGATCAAGAGATGCAATGGGGTTCCGTTCCATGTACGGAGTGTCGAAACGAGATCCACAAGTTGGTCGAGATCGTTTTCGTCGCACTCATCGAGTGCATCGAGAACGATATAGGTCCGACCAAGCTCTCGGAATAGCTGTTTCAGGATCGTGTGGAGATCTTGGTAAGTCGGCAACTTCTGTCCATTTGATGACTTGTACTGATCGTCGAGGGTTCTATACGGATGCGGAGAGTGTGCCGAAAGTTGTAAGATGAGGCGCCGCAGCGCCATTTCTACGCTTTGCGCCTGCCGGCTCCGGAAGTCGAAATAGAAGAAGGCGACAGTGGGAGGAGGAGGAAGTGGGGACTTCCCCTCGTGTGTGAATAACCTTGCGCCCGCAAAGAGTTCCTTGATCACCGTCGAGCTATTGAGTTCAGTTTTTAGACGCAAATTGGGGAGAAAAGATCAGAGATTTATTTACCTGAGCACGCTCTTCCCGGCACCCGCTGCTTTTAAATTAGCTTCGGCAGTCGTCCGTCATGAAACTGGCTTACAGGGTCCCTCAATCCATAGTAAACCTGGGTTGTCCTGCCATTCGATGAACTTGTCGCTCTCAAGGAACCAGCGTCCGGTGCCTTCCTTACGAAGCTTCTCTGTGTCGTGTTGTTTTTGAGTCATGTCGGGAGGAGATCGTAGCCACTTTTCAAGTTTTTCCTGGACGCTGTTAAGTTCAAATCAAAACGCATGAGGGGTAGAGATTAAATGGGGTAAATATGTGAGTGACTGACGCCATATCGCGAACATCTTCCAACGTTCGTGCACTTGCCCTTTTCTGATTTATAGCCAGGTCGACCAAACGGTTGTTCTAAAATAGTTGTGAGTCTACCTCAATGTCGCTGGGACTCGTACTCACCCGCAACCTTGCTTCGAATGAATTCAGTTCTTGGTTGAGTTCATACATTTCTCTGCCTGGCTGATTTTGAGCTGCGAAGCCTGCATCCCTAGCCTCGAAGAACCGGGATGCTCGCACAATCAATCTGGATCTATTTTTAAATAAAATATGAGAGAAAGATGAAACCGAAGACTCAACGTAGTATAATGCTCGAGGTCTGGCGTGAGACGCCAAATAAGGTCGAAGTGGTTGGTTTCTTCCATCCGTAACACAGCGGCACAAAGATCGCCTGTCACATTGGCAATGTGTGCAGCAAGGATGTTGCGCTCCTCATCAGCACTCTTCCCTTCCTGTCAGTTAGAAGGCAAAATATTAGCATATATAGTAAATCAACTGCAAGAACGGACATGAAACGATTTCCGAATATTGGGCAAGAGGGAAACAGCAAGGCCGATGGACGGGGCTACTTGGGGGACATTTACAGCGGTCTCCGCGAGAGCCAGGGCAAGAGATAGGTCATTGAGAATCGATTCAGATGTGCTTGTAAATTGGGTGTCAAGGACCGCACTGTTAGTTGAAAGCAGGGTAGATCCAAATGATGGTATAGAAATCGAAACCTCAGGAGCAGAACCTCTGCGATGAATCCATTCATCGGAGGCGCAGCGGTGACAGTTTGGTTCTTGCGTAAAGATATTAGCAAGTTCATCTAAAGTAATATACGGAGTGCAACCTCACGTTGAATGTAATTCACATTCCCGCCAATGAATGTCCCTCCAGTAATGCTGATATTCGTTTGCTCGTCTTGAGGACGATTCCAGGGAAAGACCGGCTGCTGGCTCAGCGCCACATTTAATTCCTTCGGTAAAATGTTTGATTCCGAATCTTGCCGAGGTGGATGAATACCAAAAAACAGTTGGTCGGGTTCGCTGCGACATGGGATGACACTGTTGCTTGGTCCGAGGTAAGAATTTGGAGGGTACATAGGTGAATTTTGGGAGCCGGATATCTCGACCCCGAGTTGGGATGGGACCGGATTTGGGTGTGCTAATGCGTTCTGCGGGCACCAAGAGCCACCTTCTCCGTCAGGGAAAGACAGAGAGCTAATTTCTTGAGAAGGGAGCTCGAACTCGCCAGGGAGATCGATGGGCAGCGATTCTGGTTCGGTAGAGGTGGATACAATATCTGGGACTCTGCGTTAGAAACATGGAAAGTTAATAGATTCGGTCACACACCGCCGTTCCCAGCTCCGATATTCCAGCCATTACTCTGCGGCCCAGATAACTGACGCTTCGTCTCAATCCATCCGAATTCAAGCGCCGTGAGCGGCTGTCCCATCGGCTCTGGATGGACATTCATGTCGCCCGCAACGTCAATAAAATGTCCGCCATTGATAGTGACGCCAGAGCTGGATTCAAAGAGTGGCATCAATGGAGCAGAAGGGAGAGAGGTGCGAGCTATGCATGCAGTATCTGTCTGTCTGTCGGCAGTCTTATTTCTGGTCTGATGATCAGCTGCGGTACCGGTACGCCGATAACCGTGGTGACAGCATCCAGGATTAGATAAGACTTTTCGAGCAAGGATTTTACGCTGTTTGGAATTTTAGCGGGCGATAAGGGAGGGTCAGGCTCGAGTCTCAACCCCTGGGACAGGCCCAGGAAGCTCCACTAAAGCTTGTCCGAAATTTGACAATTTGACGAGGCATTTCGCTATCTAATCCTTGAGTTTCCAAGGTCGAAATTCGTCCAACCATATGGCGGATGTTATTAAGCAAAACCCCGGGGACCATGCGTGGCCACGCATGTTCATTCATGAAAATGGCGCGACGAATGGAGAAGGAAGAGAAAGGCACAAGCGAGCCATCAGAGGCATCGGCCTCTGAACGAAACACGGACAATTACTCCGCTACCTGTCTTTTACGGTCATCATGTTTCGGTCTACGGACTCGTGCGTCTCATTCTTGCCTCTTTTTTCCACCCTATTCTGAGGCTTGAATCTATAGACTAGACTTTGGGGATTCCAGGCGGAACTCCGTCGCAATGTCCACAATCTCTCAAACAAATTCCACACGCCACATCCTCGGACCCAGCAGTCCTATGGCCTCTTCCTTCCACCTTGCACCTCCTTCTGCGCCTTTTACCCGCCCGGGCTCTCCCTCTAGCAGCGCACACTCGCTGACGACCAACTACCTCCCTTCGAAATTCTCCAATATGATAATCTCGCGGCGACGCGGGCTGGACGGGAAGGACGGAGGGGTGGGGATGGTACCACGAGGTGGGGGCGTAGCCGCATTCCGTGCGAACGCCGCGCGCATGCCGAGTGCGACGGACGAGGACTACGACGGCGTCGACCTGCGTCCGGGGCAGCTCTCCCCAAACAGGAAGCTGCGCTGGACGCGCTTCAAGGTTATCCTCTTCATCGCCAACGTCGTCTTATCGCTCTACTCCCTGTGCGCGCTCGTTTTTACGCTGCTAACGTACTTTCGCACTCTGAAGGACGCACCGCTATTGCTCGTTGCGAATCGCACGGAGCTCGCTTTGTCTACGCTGGCAGCGAGTGTCACTCTCTTTACAGCCATGCTGGGCTTCCCAGGGATTTTATTAAACAATCGTCCTTTCCTTGCTGTCTATACCTTTCTCCTCTGGGTCACCTTTGGGCTTCTGGTCGTCCCGGGATATATTACATACAAACACCGCGCTCTCAACCTCGAGGGCAAGGTGCGCAGATCCTTTACATCTGTTTTCAATTGTGATGTTGACTTCTTCTCGCACAGGTCAACCAGCAATGGTCGCAAGAGCTCGGCGCTGACGGCCGTCTTACGATCCAGAATCTCCTCAACTGCTGCGGGTATTTCAACCCTTTCGTCGAGGCAACAGTGCGTTTCCCTCCCCGCCTTGTGGCTTTCAGATTTCTTTAATGCCTAGCACTAGGTCAGCAGCACCTGTTACTCGCGAAGCAGTCTCCCGGGATGCAAGGAGGCGTTCCTTGACTTCCAGAAGAAGGCACTGACGCGCTGGTATACCGTGTCCTTTGGGCTCGTCCCGGTGCATATTGGTGAGCGCGTCGCATCGTCCACTTTTACTTCTCTGCTTCCGTCGCCATGGTTATTCCTGCACATTGCTTTTTCCCCGCGCGGACTTGCTTTTACTTGTCGACTCGCGTCCTTATTTATTTCATCCCATATGCATTCATGAATCTACCAACTAACCTGCCCATCACAGCTATCATCGTCGCCGGCCTCCTCTGCTCCAACCACGTCACCTACCGTTTCGGCAAGGGCATGATGCCCAAGGCGTACAGGCTGAGCAAGGAGGCGATGGCGGTCATTGTGGCGAATTACGCTGCGTGAGTGTTTGTTTTATTTTTGGCTTTTTTTCGCCTTCGGGTGCCGTCAACCTCCAAACATCCCACCCACTCTCTTCTTCCCTTCTCATTGACCGCTTGTTAACCACACCCTCCATTGTAGGCAACTCGCAGACGAATACGGCCCAGACGCTGCCGCGCAAATTATTGCCTCCGCCTCCGCGTCTGCAGGCAATTCCAATGCCGGTGCAGGTGCTGGTATGCCTGGCTTACAGTGCGTCGCTTCTTCTTCTGTTCGCGACCCCCTCTCCGGCTCTATAAGGAGCAGCGGCTGCGTTTTTTTTTGGGGGGGACAGAGCTTCTCTTTTCTCTCTGCGCTCTCCCTTTCGTTCAGACTGCGCCCCCGTTCCCCCTTTTCTTCGCGCTTACTTTCCTTCCTCCTAGCCGCCGCAACACCTTCTCCCCGCCCGCCTCCCCCGGCGCCACACCCGCTGCCTCAAGATCCGATGTCAACCTCACCACTGCTCAGACCAACACTGACTACAGATCCGAACAGAATGCAAATGCAAATTCCGGATACGGGCACGTGTACGGAGGCACGAAGGGAGGGAGCCAGACGCACGGGAAGTACGAGTCTATTTCGCTTGCGGATGGAGGGGATGGGCGTGGGAGGAGGGATTGATGGGGATTGTTAGTGCGCGTGGGGAAGGTGCGTAGAAGCCAGCTATGGCGCTTGAGGTGGAAATATACCAGCCTACTTAGTCTCATCATTATACCCTTCTTATGAGCGCGTTTATTTCCTAGACTGTGACGAGGCGTATCGTCTGTTCGGTCGGAACACTGGAGCTTGGATTGCAGGCGGTTGGTCTTTATGATCTTGCACGCAAGCTTGAGCGGCCCTTTGTTGCCAAATTGTGGAATGACGGTGGAAGGTTGGCAGACATCAAACTCCATGACGTTGCCAGTAGCAATACGCCACACGACCTCAACTCTCTCACAAGGCTCCTCCTGTGACATTCAATGCTGTTGAGGCCCGCAAACGTTCACACTGCGTCATGGTGCGAGAGC
Source organism: Mycena capillaripes (assembly GCA_029204075.1). Lineage (NCBI taxonomy): Eukaryota > Fungi > Basidiomycota > Agaricomycetes > Agaricales > Mycenaceae > Mycena > Mycena capillaripes. The sequence continues at coordinate 65,072 of JARHKZ010000058.1, read as the reverse complement.
TGTAGCCTGACACCAATTTCCGATGTGCTGTTGAATGCTATTTGGAATCCATGTGCGCTGTCATTCCGGCGTGTAACGTGTCTTTTTCTCTCCACCATGCACGATGACTCTCAGACATATACCTCCCGCTCGACTCCCAGAGATTATGAATCCCCCGGGTAGGTCTTTGTGCCCGTCATTCCGAATTCGTCTCATCGTACATCACGCAGCCACGGCGGCGCCATCTTTGCAGGTTCCCACCACTTCAATGTCACTGGTGGAACCTTCACAAGTATCAATAATGGAGGTATTCCCCCCAGCCCACCTTCCGGTAAATCGTCCCAACCAGGCTAGCGAAGATACTCTGATTATTAGAAAGAGTTTCGACCGATGCGGCTGGGAGACATATCCCTCCAAGAAGAATTAGGATTGGATCTGGGATCGCGCACTGTCCGGCGTATGCGGGGCCGAAGACCTTCAGTTCGTCGCGTATACTCTGCCCAAGCCAAAGTCCACGGCAGAAAGACCAATGCAACGGTGGCCATCTATCAAGGCGATACCGCCGAGGAGGTGTGCCAACCCATATGTTGAATTCTAGATGTAGAGGATTTCGCAGGAATGGCGGAAGGAGGTTGAATTATACTCATTGCTCCGGTAAGAGGATCCGTTCTTCCTCGCCTGTTTAACCGTCCCTCCAGGCATCCCAATTTCGTTCAACTCTATGGTTTAGCGACTACAACTGGGATATACGCTGCAATCTTCCATGACGGTGTGCTGTTTTATCTCCTCACATTAAAGAGCTTGACCATTAAATGAGAGCTGATACCGTTTCGACACTTCCTGGCACTCTACCGGCATTCACCTATTCTGACCGTTTATATCTACGGTTACTGCGTATGTGCATTCGCTTTCCAGTTATTTCCCGATCTTTTATCGCCCCGTAGCAAACCGAGTTCTCGGTATGAAAGTTCGACAGCATTATCCGGTTCACTTATCGATCCCAGATAGCGGATGAATATTTGATATCTACATTAAGCCGGCCACTGGTGAGCCCAATTGCGTGGAGCGTGCCTTACTTATACACATGTTGCAGTTGTTTGACGAGTGCACACTATGGGTCCGTCGGTCAACCGGCCAGCTTTGCGCGGATCTCATACCGAGCAACGGCGACTACTGGCCTTATAGTCTGGTTGAGGTATCTCGCCAGGACGGCATAGACACCTCCGATGCATCAAGACAGGAGACCAGAGTCGTCGACCACTTGACACCAGAACAGTATCATTCAATATGCTATTGGAATTTGTCGCAGCATCATCGTATTACCTTTTTCGAGCCAATAACGGTGACTCTGGGCGCAATAATCGCGCGTAGTTCAGACACTCCTCTCCACCGCTTGGTTGAGATTGCGTCTGTGCCAGATGTCGAAGCTGATTGGGATGATTGGTCCGGAGCAGAAGGAGAGGTCATGGACAATGATTGGACCCGGTAATCGAACCTTTCAGCGATGGCAGTTTCGTTCTAATGTTGCAATTCACCCCAGTTTCAACGCCAGCGATGTATCGGGCCGCACGCTCCGGGTATACGTGGAGTACGAACCGAATTCTGGGTCCTGGCTCAGTCAGGCAAATCACATATTCAGCCGCCACAAGATCACCTCCGAATTCGAGAACTACGGTACGATGAGAACAACGTCATTCAACTTCTATTCGTTTGACCATGAAGCAGCTGTCGTCTACGAAATGCGGTTCGAGATAATAATTCCAAATATCCCACAAAACCTATCACCAAGCTACTTATTCCTCTGTCCGACACAGGATTTTCAGATTGCGCAATCTTCATTCAGGTGGCCAGACTTTCCGGTGTATTGGTCCCTCGATCCATCCGGTACCAAACATCTTACGGCGGAGGAAGTAACAGAGCATGGATTCCCCTCGCTCCAGCTGATTACGGAAGTCGATGGTGATTTCTGGGATGCTTCCGTTTATGCGGGGCTCCGTCAGTTTCATCAAGGCAGGGGATTCGATCCAGACAGCCAGGAGGTCGCGCGCCACATTGGCATCCCACTTTATCGAATTGCTGCGGAGATATATCGTCCCTTTGGCGGCAAGTTCACACTTTGAAGCACACCGTCCATTGCCTCTGATAGAACCAGTAGATGACGAGAATCTTTGTCCCGCGGATGATGACCACCTCGAACGATGGGAGGCACATGGGATTTCCCCAGTGTCGAAGACCTTTGAACTCACCATGCATTTGCAGGCGGGACTGATGGTGTTTCAGGCCTTGTATTGGTTGTACCTGCGCATATGCTAGCGGTACAGCTGACTGAATCTATAGATTCCGAAGAATGCGCATTGTAATCTCCAGCACGAAAGTGTACTTATATCCGTAAACGATGGGTATTTATCGACCGGGAAATAAAGCACTTGCACGCGAAAACGTGCGGTGGCGATACTGCCAGGTCCCTAAACGCTGGTGAACTGCCCGACAAACCAAGTGTTCATGTGTTCACATTCATCCAATTTGAGCAGCTGACAGCGGTGGCGATCTCGCCCGCGCTTACGTGAGTATCATGCAATTCAAACGGTTGCGTCTGCATGCGATTTCATAGACTAACTGGAGGCAACGAATGACGGTCACTAATACACGAATTTAGGCAACTTGAACTGTAATAAATAGCGGATTACAATGCCATCAAAATCACGAAACGCACCAGATTAATGGCATTGAGTGGACGTCACCGGCAACACATATCCCGCAATTTCGACATCCATGTATCCTTGGTTGGCGATGAATTCAGGTCTCTCCGGCTCCGACGTCGTGTAAAAATTGACCTTTTGAGTCTCGTGGTAGAGGCAGTACTTCCGCAGACTTGGGGTCGCATAGAGGAAAGTGAATGGATCGCCCGCGACATGGACGTATCCAGCATTAAAACGAACCGCACGATCTGTAATGGAACCTACTTATCTCCCTACCTTGTATTCGAGACGGTCGCCAACATTTGCATAAGGTATCTTCCACCAGAAGCTCAAGGAATTGAATTTGCGCTCACAACGGGGGTTATTCAACTTGATGTTGAATTCCAACTGCCAAAAACCCAATTGACCGCGGTAAGAGGCAGTTCTGGGACCCGGTTTCGAAGATCCACGGATAGAACATTGGGTACCTCAAGATGGAAGGCTCTCTGTTTTCTTTGTCAGGTTTTATAAATCTTACATGTTCAACTTCCGAACTTGCCAGGCTCTTTCAGACTACGCCGATCATACTATTGCTCATGTAACCTGCAGCGCATCGCTGTATCTGTCCGCCGAAACGAAATCAAGGTACACTCTGTATGTGAAACATCGTTTGAACTGTTGCAGAACAGGACTTCTCGAAACTCTTAAAACTCATACACGAGCGCATGTCATCCAAAGCTCATCGGCGTGCGGTCTGGTCAGTATCGATCCGCATAAAGAAAGGTTGTGGTTTCATCCACGAGCTACGAGGCCGTAACGAGGGGTGCCAAGGGATTTTGAAACGGAGAATCTGGGAAGACCGCGGCAGACGCGGGGAGGAAAAGGTAGAGTGCCGAATTGGAGGAGTAGAGGAAACCTCTGCATGTTTGCGTGCAGCTTCCTGCGCAAACCATCTAGTTTGACGCTTGCTTCTTCTTTCCCTTCAGAAGCTGCAGTGGGAGACAATGAGACTGTGACATGTCTGCCGCTGCGCACTGTGTCAATGACGGCATACCGGACTCCCCGGCGCGTACTGAACTCAACCCCTCTGTACCGGTATCACAAGGCCGACCGCTGGAATCCTCCTTCGCGGCTACGGTTGTGGGTTAAGTAAACAGAGCGCCCAAATCCAAGGGGGTGCCGGCATTCAAAAAAAAGATATAGGGCCGATTTTCTTTTTTCTGACCTGGCGGCTGGACTAACTGACCAACGTAAGCATTCACACGCTCCATATATAGTAATTCAGCACGTGTTTTAGTTGCCGACCTATTGTCGAGCACCACAGATAGTCCACATGCATGTTGAGCAATGTTTCCAGTGCATCAGAACTATGGAACATGCAATTTGTTCACCTGAGCTGTAATTTCAAGTTCTCACAAATTTATGCCAAACACAGCCACAATGTTAGGATGTGGCTGGCAATCGCTTGGACCACCGGCTGCCAATCCTGATTGCATTGGGCAATGTTCAACCCCCAGTGGCTGGAACACCAAGTTACACAGTGGTTCACCAGCAGAGAGTATCCAGACCCGTTTTTTTACCTACATGCTAACTCCAGCGCCAAAAATTGGAGAGTCATTTTTTTTTTCAGGCCTGGTGGCCGGACTAACTAACCGGCCCTTGGTCGCCGGTTTGAATGCCGGTACCCCCTTGCCCAAATCAATTGACGTACTCATCAGTCACGGACGTGACGTGTGACGCGACACATCGCTTGGACCTCGTCCGCTAGCACCGTGCGCTTCCATTCGAGCTGCTGCGTGGGAAGTGGTCACGTCAGCTTCCGATAGATGCACGAGTATCTGGAGCTCACCAACATCTCCTTTCTGCCTGCAACTTGGCAGGTGCGTGTCCGAATTTTGGTTCAGATTCACCACGAGATTTACCTTCAGTTCGAGCGCAGCCGTTTGCGAGAGATGCTGCCAATGGATCTTTAACGGATCTGGTTCGATTAATCGGATTTCTGACTCAGATTAGACGTGATAGTCGATATACCCACTGCCTTGCTGTGTTTTATGCTAACCTCGATCCGGCGGGAATCCCAGCAACGGTCGAGGATCTAATGGTCGTTGACACCATGCAGCGCTCATCCCACCATGGAATTGCGCCGCCTGTCGACAATCTGGTCGTCAATCAAGCCGCTGAACGCGCGTTTTCTGCGTTATACGCCTTGAAGGCACTGAATGACTCAGAATTGCGGGCGGGGCCAGATCTCTGGCCGCGTATCTGGGCATGGATTGAATTCCTCCACACCTACCGCGATTTTTATCCTCCATTTTCGTCCGGCCTCGATGGAAAAATATCCGCCCATCTGCTGTACTTCCTCGATCGATTTGCGTCTGACTCGAACACGGTGGACTTGATTCGGCAGACGATCGGCGTCCGCACAGTCGTAATGCACGCTTGGGCTTCTCTTGTCGATTCACAGATTGGCCCTGACCATATTGGGTTTTCACAACTGCGCAATTTCTTCTGCAGCGCTATGTTGCCCTATGACCCTCACGACCTGGAGAAGATTCTCGAGAGCGCAGGTGGGCCTGAAGGGGTGGCTGCTATCGTAGTAAAGACCTTCAAACTCTTCATTCCCAACCGCCACACGCCGATATCGGAGAAAACCCTCCGCTTTATCGAAGGGCCTCTGGTATTTTTACTGGACCTGAAGGATAGTGGAGGCATTATATCACCGGCCCTCATCTCTGGCGGTGTGGTATCGGTCCTTACTACAGCTGCATGCGCAATCAGCAAATCACATGGCAAACATCCCAATGCATTGAGTGTCCTGCTCGACATCTTCGACGTACTCCATGGTCTTTTTTCTGTGCCCACCTCTTACAAAACTATCCGAAGCGCGATAAAAATGGGGCTGCTCCGCGCAATCATTTTCTCAGGTATTGCCTGCCGCGACACCGACAATATAGAATCCACGGGCTTGTGGAAGACCTTGGACGTCACTTTACCTACGGCCACGGTGTTTTACACCGTCGTCGCCCAGCTGGAGGGGCAGCTTGCTGATGTCGAAAGTCTCATTTCGGCGCCGAGTTTTCAGCAGTCCCCAATATGCGGGCGCTGGCGCAGTTTCGAGGCTGTCGCTCACGATCGCATCGCACTTGTGAAAGCTCTAGCCTCAAAGGACTACGTGCCCGTTAAAGCATGCGACAATATGGAGGTCAGCCTCTTTCCCTCTTTGAGGTTCTGAATACTCACACTCGAGGCAGTGCAACATAATTCGCGCCAGAACTGCTTTTCGACGCTGTGCGCATTGTCGAGAAGTGTACTACTGCTCTGCCGAATGTCAAAAGCTTGACTGGAACCATGACAAGCATCCCCATCGCGAAGCATGCGATTCTCTCCGCACTTTTAATCTGAGTTTGCGTTGTGTTCTTTCACCAAGACATTTCATTGACCGCTATTACCTAGAAACCGGGGACGTGGGGGCCAGAAATATGCGGTTCATGCGTGCCCTACTGAGAAAAGATGTCTACTCCTTCGTTCACGTCAAGGGTGGAGCCTATTTCAAGACCCATATCGCCTATTTGCAGCAATACCCTTCTAGGCCGCGCGTCACCATCATGGACTACGCGCGCGGGAATCCGAGTCTTTCAGTGAAACTCGCAGATGAGGAGCGAGAAGAGGATCAAGACCAGGACGTGTACTGGAACGAACACATCGCCCGCGCGGTACGCAGTGGCGGCCTGATGGAGCTGCACTTGATGGTGGTGCTCGATGGGAACAAGACGCGCAGGTGGATGTTCCCCGGGCGCTCAAATAGTCCGGCGGTGCATGATGGGTTGATTCGAATCGCGAAGGAGATACCGCCAGATTCTGAAGCGACAGAGAAAATTTGCGCATTGCTTGAGGCAAATCCGAGTGTGATTACAATTCATTAAAATTCCTGCGTTGGTAAGTAGAAATCATATTCTCGACTATGCAGCATGTGTGTTTATCTCTTCAAAGGCAAGCAGGTTTCGCATAGCGAGACTGATTACGCGGTATACATGCATTGCTCAACTGGGCGGCTCTGTGCGGATGTAACGGGACCAGGAAATACCTCCTACCTTTATTATAGCCCCGGAGCCATGCGCGGAGTTCGCTTCCACATACATTTAATTTCCCCCTTGAGTACCACGAACACAGCGGCCACTGTGATTGACACTGTGACAGAAGAGGAACATCACGACATAAGTATGTTATCTGGACCTCGAAGTTCGGTAATTGGACCCAGCCCATTCCCACCTTCAAGCAATCAACTGAAGGACCCCGTTGAGATTGCATTTTTACAGACTGGAGCACAAACTCGAGAGGCTGGAAGCGGTATTCCACTTACGGGATGTGTGTGACAGTACACTCACCCCATTCCTGGCTCAGTCAAAGGATTTTGATTCTCCCTTGTGAGCCATTCCCCTAGTTCTCGTGGACGGTATGAATTTTAAAGTTGTCATTTCCCGCGGTTATCTGCCAAGAAGATGACCTTCAAACTGGACCGTCCTCATTCTGCTGGCCAAACTATCCAGCGCTTTGGTGTCTTGGTCCATTGGGTCCTGACCGTCCAATTTCTATCTCTGGAACTTTTTACAGGAGTCTCTGAACAGAGCAGTTGTGGAAGGCCATGTGTTTAAGCCAGACTACATCAATAGACAGGTTGTGCAAAGCTGCACAGTAGTGTTGCCGCGGCTCGGCTACGGCTGGCTCAGCTCGGCTTCTGATGGCTTCAAAGCCATCAGCGATTAAAGCCGAGCCGAGCCTTTTATAACAGCTGGCTCCCACGGCTTTCGGCTCCGAAGTGGCTCAGCCGCGGCTCTAAATGGCTTGACGACAAATTTGCCTGGCTGGCGTCCTCCATCTCTCTACCGTTCCCCTGCGCATCCCCCACGTCCCAGCACATTCGTCAAGCTTGCCTAGCATCTCAAGCCCTTGAATACACCCTTTACACCCCAATGTAGCGCGCCTTTGGCGCATCGATGCACAGGAACGGCACTGGTGGTATTTCTGGATCTACCCCAATGGAGGGAGAGCCTTGGATCCGAACCATGGTGAGGATGGCCACTGGGAAAGGTACGCAACTTGTTTATCACATCGATAATTGTTTGCCAATCACGAATAGCGGTCATGCTGTCCGCACCGCAATAAACACAACAAACCAGCACCACCGCCTGCTGAAGCCACTCCCCTATTTCCCGACGTCGACGACTGTGGGCTGGCACCATGTTCGACTCGCCATCTATTTGAAGCCCGTAAGCAGCCTGAAGCAATACTTACGGGCCACCCATTTGCAACCCCAGGGACGTGTGTGAGGTGTTTCTAATTTTCTGCGTGTAGTAGGGTAATGCATGCCCGTGTCGCCCGCACGCACCTTATGCCGTGCTGTGCACGGTCCAGGCCCGCGCAAATACTCGTCGTCTCCACCCTCGGTAACTTCGCACTACTGTGCGATTCGTCGTTGTGACTAATCACTTTTATCAAGTCGAAAAAATGGAACTCTTGTGGTCCGTCACATCTGTCGTCACGCACCGTCTCCCCGCGCTCAACCCAATCGCGGACAGGGGACTGTTCACGATGTGATTGTGGCCGCGACACGCTCCTGCATCCTGGCAGCGTGTACCCAGCTCGAGACTGTACCTGCCGTGCATCATGCACCATGACGACACAGCCTAGGGATTGACGCTGTGGTTCACTCTAGAGACGTCGTTGCGCACGTACGGCGGTTTTTTGTTTTTCTTATTTTGGCGCAGCGACCGAGTACGGGCCTTACGATGAAATTGTGGGGCATTGCACCACAGTGCGGTTCTCAGTGCGTCGTGTATTGTATTTTACTACTTCCTTGTGAATATACACCTTTTATGTTTACTTGAGACCACCGCTAGGATAAAAGTAAGTCTGCGCCCTGCAGAGTATGTGTCGCACACGGAGTGAAGATGGAACAACATGATATTCTGACCAACAAAGCCAATAAACACTGCATTTTGCAGCTAAATTCATACTGTGAGCCAAACATTGTAGTGTTGCCGGAGTTCGGTTCTGAACCCCAGCCGAACCTGAACCGAACCCGAACCGAACCCGAATTGGGGTTCGAGGTTCGGGCATTCTCAGTTTTTGCCGAACCGGTTCGAACAGGTTCGAACCTCAACAGTCCAGGTCTTAAAAAACCTCGATAAACTTCACCTCTGGACAAGTTTCACCTGTATTCAGTGATAAGAATAGACCCACAGAAGAACTGAAGGCAAGGTATTGTGAAATGATCACGCAATGGTTTGAATGCTCGTTGAACTTGCAAGTTCCAATGGGAAAAAGAGGGTGGAAATTTCATAATGAGGAAAGAAAGCGATATCCTGAGGCAGACTTGAGAGGAAATCATGAGTTTTGCCCACAGAACTGGCAGAAAGGTTAATTTCCTACCATTCCGATCCTGCTAATACAGCTGGGGAAAACTAAACAATTTTGATGGTTCGTTCAGGTTCGAACCTGAACCGAACCTGAACCGCACCGAACCCCAGGTCCGGTTCGAGGTTCGCAAAAATTGGGAAAGAACCGAACCTAACCGAACCCCGGCAACACTAAACAGAAACAAAATGGAAAGGAATAGTTGGTAACTATAAGACAGACTGCCGCTTCGCTCCGGCAATTCCAGGATAGAAAATCAGAGGCTAATTTGACTACATGCTACTATGATACAGCCAGGTAACGATAAAGGATGAAGGCCGGAAAGCGAGTCTAACCAAGGACTCATTGTCTTCATCATGACTCCCGTGTCACCCTGAAATCCCCAAAGAAGACGCTAGCAAATTTTCAAAAGACTTTCATACTAGACTAAACAGCCATTGGTTGTTGCTATATTTTATGGTTGGCGGATTGGCCACGGTTGAATTTCGACTTTTGATGTCCCATTGTTCATGAGCCAGAAACTTCCGATGCATCGTTCTATACTCCGCACCCCACTGCCCTCCTCTGCCGGGCGCCCGCCTAGCATTCCCACCATCCTACGCTCACGAGTAATGCACATCTGGTCAGCCAGCCTTACTCTACGTCCAAGCTGTTAATTTCTGGAGGAGGTGGCAATAGTGGCATTGTGCCACCTTATGGCCGTTTGCTTCGGTCCTCTGCGCAGCAAAATATCTCATGCTTGGCTCTCCTTCTCTATACATGGTATCATTCTCAAGCTAGTCAAGGCTGCTCCTCAGAAATTTCCTCAATGAAGTCAGCGGTCCCCGCACGGGACAGTGTGGATCGCGAGTAGAATTAGTCTTTCCACACCCGACTTGGTTCCTTGCCACCTCAGCTAGTCTCAATCCCACTGCAATTGGCATGTGCACTGAGTGTGGCACGGTGATTGGTATTATCCGGATTCGCCTCCTTTTTGGGCTCGACGCCATGTCATCAGTCCTCCGATAATTACTTCGCGAGTTCCCACCTCCACCACCCTTCGAAGGGGGGAGTTGTCGGTCAGTGAGTTACCCGTTGACTTCCCCATGCAGTACCAGTCTTCTGTATCTATTTTGCTGTTAGAAAGTAGGATTGCGCCCATTCACCGCCGCGTCATGCGACGGTTGCCCACCACGGAATCAATCAGTGGAAGGACGTACTCCCGTACTGTGCATTCGATGCGTCAATTTGCATACCGATGTAGTGTATTTATGGTGAACTTGCCGTGAATCAATTGGTTTAGTAGAGTTAAAATCCAAATATGTGTTGGCCTTCCACACTTGCCACCGAGAGTCTAGATCCTACCCCCGCTGCCTCAGCAAGTGTTCATTGAGAGCAGGAGCAGAGGAAAGTTGCGCAAGGGCGGATATCGCAGTGGTGTTGTTGCCGGCTCACGAACAATGGGACATCAAAACTCTAAAATCAACCGCGGCCAATCCGCCGACCATATATATTACAAAAGGACCTCTGATTATCCCGTTTGGGGCCAGGTCAAAAAAAATCCAAATCGGCGATTGTTGTCCGCGCCAAACCTAGCCGACGGTGCTGTAAATGCCCCAAACAGGTAACTTTCCTCTCCCACAGCCACAAAGTTCCCAATTTTCCGCTCAGATCCCAGTTTTCGATGTTTTGAGCCAGATACAGCACCACAGACAATGTTTGAAAGGAGTTTTCAGCAGAAAACCGGCCATGTAAAATATTTTTGGCTCTCAAAATCTACTGAACCAGGTCATTTTTGTCCGCACCTGACCCAGCATTTCGAGTCCAAAGAGCCCATTTTTGTCTGCACTGGACCTAAGTTCCAGGGTCAAATCACATATTTTTGTCCGCGCCCGGACCTAGGCTCGAGCATGGACCGCTGGCGTTGCCGCCAGAAAGGGTGGCTATGTCTTAATCGGACCGATCGTCCGAATCTTCGTCTTCTGCAATCGCCATCGTCCTCTCGACCTCAATCGTGCGCACACATCAGTCAGGTCAACACAGTTCAAGACATCGACGTACCTGCTCGAGAGCCCGCCGTGCGATTGCATTGAATGTCTCGAGTCTTGAATTAGCAATGTGCGTCGGTGCATCTAACGAGACCGTCGAATCGATGAAGTGCTGTTGCGCGTTATTGACCAGCGGTCCACTATGAGGGTTCGTTTGTACAAAAAAGCCGAAAGAGGAGTTTCCCCCCGAGAGAGGAGTTCTCCCCCCTGAGAGAGAAGTTTTCCCCCGAAAGAGACTGGGCTAAAGAGCGTCAGCTTATTTCAGTGATGTATGTGATGTCAGATGCCTTTTTTTGCATAGTACAAGCGCTCGGGGGACCGCTCTGCGGTCCCCCTCCCCCTTTATCAATCACAGAGATTGAAAAATGTAGCAACCTTGGATTTATAGCCGTTTGGATAAGTTTGTGAAAGCACCACATGGCTGATGTAATGGTGCTGATTCTTGAAGTAGAAAAGATACATATAAAGGAATGTGATTTTGTTTCTATGGAAACTGGTGGCGAGCTTTGGTTTTGAGATCACATCACAATGGACCTCAGCGGCAGGAGTAAAAAGACGCGACGCGACGCGACGGTCACGTGGCATTTCGGACCCCCCCGCGGGCCATCAGCCTCGTTCCAATTAAGACTGGAGCAAAAGCGGAGCTTTAATTGGGTGCCAGGAGAATCTTGATGCAGTCCAAAGAACTGCGATCATGTGTGCCGAATACGCGCCAGTTGAGCGCCTCCGAAAATTCGAGGTCCAATGTCCATAAGCGGAGTTTAAAGGCTTCAGACGGAAGGTCTTTGTTTCCCTTGCGGGTGGGAGAAAATGTCGGCATCCCTACGTCGATGTGGCGCCAGGGCAGTGCCTGTCAGATTGCTGTCAGGTGGTGACGGCAAGCTGCCGTGAACGGCGCAAAGCGGCATTAGTACGGAATGATCGGAGCACTTGTTTAGCACGCCGTGGGCTGTGTACCGGCAGCTGAACATCAGAGCGGCACATAAACACATCAGCGGAGCTTAAATGGCTTCAGACTGACAGAGAAGCGTAATTTTATAAAGAGGGTGATTACAATCAATTGTCAGTTGCGCATCATGCAAGCCCTTGACGTGACGAATTTTGGAACTGGGCCACGCATCACGGAGGGTCTTGACAAACACATTTTTCGTCACACCGGGTTCAAATTTTTTGTGAAATCACGTAAAATTCAGTTTTTTCGGCACAATAGACAAAATTCAAGCATCCTAGGTGTATTCTCAACAGTTAAAGCCAAATCTCCATTCTCTGTACATGAAAAAAGGTGATTCCACCGCTAAAAAGTCATGATTTCTTCGGCTTTGATGCTTTATCATCTACACAGGTGTTTATTTACTTCTGAAAATCCAAATCTACATGTCCTCTACCCCTAGCAAGGTTTGCGAGACTTGACGAATTTTTCATGTCTGTCATGCAGCTTGGGACCTCCTGACGAATTGATGAAATGGTATTTTTGGTCACGCATCACACCCCTTGACGAATGGATTGTGATACTACAGTATACTGTGGGCGCTCATACCGGTAATTTCTCGGTGCAAAGGCACAATTCGCAATTCTTCCAAGTTGTAGCACAGAGTTGCCGTTGGCCCTTCTTCACACTCTGATCTGAACATGATGGATGCCTTGAGGATGCTGAGGGATGCCGCTCAAGATCTAGGCTAGTGTAACTGGTGAGTGTTGAACAGTAAAACAACTGTATTTCGCAGAAACCAGGGCTTCCATTTATATATTGTACTTGGAAACCCACCCACACCTGGGAAGAAAAGTCAACTCACGGCTGGTTGTTCATGTTCTCACCCACTGCATTCAAGGAGCTCCTAGACTGAGACCTACACAGACCTACACAGACCTACACTCAGTTTGTCAAGGATTGCATAGGTCCTGGCAAGGTGAGTGTAGGCGGCTACACACACTCTGTGTAGCTGAGTCTAGGCATCTCTAGGTGTGTCTAGGAGCCTGTGTCACACCTAAACTCAGCTACACAGAGTGTGTGTAGCTGCTTACACTCACCTTGCCAGGACCTATGCAATCCTTGACAAACTGAGTGTAGGTCTGTGTAGGTCTCAGTCTAGGAGCTCCTTGAATGCAGTGACCAGCTGGAGATCTGGCCTGGATTCACTGTGTTGACGGCGGGGATAGACTACTCCTTTGGTGAGACGTTCCGGCAGCTCCACGCGGACAGCCGCTGTGTGCACCGGTTGCTAGCCGGGTGGCGAGACGGAACTAGGCGGCTATCGGCGTCTCGCAAGACGATGCCGATGTGTGCCGGCACACCTCAACTCGGCTACCTACGCGGGATATCAGCACGCCTCGGCTTTGCTGTGTCTAGGCGACCTAGATTGTGGCATCGCCAGGCGCCTTCGGCTCAGTGCGCCTCAATTTTTGGCCGATTTAGGACCGCCGTCAACGCAGTGATTGTTCAGCTGGATTCCAGCCGCATTGCAGCTGGAAACAGCTGACCAGACTTGTAGTATCTGGCTGGCGATCTCACCTGGAGGCACCCTGACGGCACTTTGGCGGTGTAGCTGCGCCAATGTACAACAGCCAAACTGTGTGGATGAATGTGATTGGTCTTCTGTCTAGGAGATACATCAAACATGCTACAAGCAAGCATGGTGTCGGCTAAGAGAAGTCCATAGTCCCAAATAATATAATCTACAGAGTCCTTTCGATCTGAAAAATACTTTTCAGTTATCCGATGTGCACAGTATATGGTATCTCGTACCCCGGAGCTTCATTATTCAAGTCCGCGACGAATTGAGCTACGGCACATGTCACCACAGTAGCTCTATCAACCGAGGATGGTTCAGCCTTCCGCAATTGTCAACTGGTAACACTCACCACGACACTCCGGGTCTCTTTGGAGCCCGAAGCGGACGACGACTTGCTTCCCTGAGAATTTGATCAGCTGATTAAAAATCAGACCCGCGTTGAGATACATTGTTGTTGCTGTTGTTGTTACCGAGATCGTTGCTACCGCGGTCGTTGCTTCGGCTCTGTGATCCCCGGGGCATATCAGTGGTCATATCCCGACTCGAAAAAATGGCGTGGCTCACACGATTGGGCCTTATTTTAACCTCAACAGTGATACTTTCGTCGTCGAAGGAGTTTGACTGGTTAGACTACATTGGGCCACTAAGCATTAGTGAAGTGAACAGATGGAAGGTTTTGTGGCCCAACTCACATTCTGGTTCCGATCATTGTTGTTGCCATTGCTATTCCTCGTGTCTCGCTGAACACCAGTGTCAGGTGAAGTCTCCGCACAAGGCGATTCACTCACATCCTCCCGGATTCGCACCTGGATATCGTAATCCTCTATCTGGATATCAACCTCTTTGCCCGAGTTGGAGTTGGAGTTGGAGGTATTTGACCCTCCAGATTTATCTTTTGATCCTCCAGACTTGTTGTTGGACTGGGAAGAGCCGTCGGACTTTTGGGGTGACTGTGCCGATTGACTGGATGACGAGGATTTGCTGTTGAACTGGATGGAATCTCTTCTGCCCTTTTTGCGAGTAACGAGTGTCAGGCAGAAGCCCCATGAAACAAAGTATTTTCATACCAAAATCACATCTGTTGACTGGGTAAAAAAAGGATGATGTCAGCACCGACGAGGAAGGAGTATCAGTGTTCGGGATTCACCCGCTCCCGTGCCTGGCATATGTTTAGAGCTCAGAGTGAAAGACACAGTCGGGACGGAATATACTTACCATCAAGGTCGAATCCGTAGCATGGGGTGCTGCCACAACCGACCCAGCGAGGGCGGCAAGGAGTGAGAAAATGGAAAGACTGAACATCTTGATTGGCCGAAACAGTAAGGGCTTGCGTCGAGCTAGATTAATCGAAGAGGGACAGAAATGGACTGCTCAGCAGAAAGAACGGAGGACTAGCCAACGGCAAGGCTTGCTCGGGGAGAACAAAAAATCGACCGCGGGTCGAAGTTTGATGATAGAACAGAAGGTGACCAAAGAGCACACTGCGGTCGAGATGTTCGTCGTAACCTTTTTATGTGGCGAGCACAAGAATCTCGTCCAGTAGCCTGGTCCACTGAAGTATTCAAGCCTGAGTTTGTGATGGTGTTTACCTTCCTACCGACCTCTCGTAATTTGCATGGGTTGACTTCGTCGCGATGCAACGAACAAAGAGTTCTAGAACGTTCAAAAGATGCGCAAGTTGTGGGAGGAAATCCGATTTGTTGGGTCAGCTCTCAATACAACTGTCTGCACGGCACCTATCGAAATTGTTGTGGATCGTGCCCGGATCAAGAACAGATGTTGAGGAATCATTGAAGTCGCTGTGTTCGGCCGCGTCGGTAACTCAGTCTCCGTCAAGTCGGATCCTGTTGCGGTACAAGAATTTATAGTGCGCGGTTAATAGGATCATCACAGGTCCGGTAACTTGTTTGAATCAAATTCAATCAATTCAGACCTATGCGAAGGATTAGTTTGTTTCCCGTATGTATCCCGTATGCCACGCATAGCCGGATCTGCTGAGACGTCTTGAATGGACTGAACAAGGGGGCCATTGTTATTCAAATGTTTGACAGAAAGGCAATCTCCTGTCGGCGTCCAGAACCAGGCAGGACGTTCTCGTAAGACAACGACGGTGAGCCTGATTCACTACGTTGACCCGGGTCCTCGACCGGCAAATGGCGACGCGCGCTGATCTCCGTGACAGCAGCCCGGCGCCTAGCCACGGGGTGTCTGGGCGCCTATACTTCGAGCGCAGTGATTGATTTCACATGCCCCTCACCAGTTAAGGTCCATGCTGAACTTTCGTCTGGGGCCTCTTCTTCCTCATCCACCACTTCAAACTTAGCGATCAGGTAAAAAGAGGGTTTATCTGGATAGCTGACTTGCCATGGCCAGATGGGGGTTCCTTTTCACTGGACACTGGTGGAGTGGATGTTTTACATGAGGGACAAAATCCTGGCCGTCTGGATCTTAACCTTTGGTCTGATGAAATTAGATAGGTTGTGCAAAAGCCGTATGAGCCGCATGCGGCATCTTGCACATTGTGCAAAGCCGCATGCGGTACCATGTGGCTTTCGTTTCCCTGCCCATGATGCATCAAACTGTTGGAGACAGTGCCTCAAAAGCTGCTGGTGTTGATTCCAGCATCAGGTGGCAGGAGGAAGTGTAGAAAATGACAGGAAAATGGGTTAGGTTATGTCCATAGCCGCACAACGGCTGTGGAGAAGCCAAATAATGACATTGGAATGATGCCAGGTAAGCTAGGTAAATGGTCCAGTTTGCAGCATAGAACCTAATCTACCTATGTCTCATTGGAATGACCATAGATCCACTCATAAATCCCTTGGTTTATCATGCAGCTTTGCACAGTGCACAAAAGCCACATGCGGCTCTGTGCAGTAGTGTTGCCGCGGCTTGGCTCATATTAAGCCGAGCCTAGCCAGCCGTTGTCAAGGCGGCTATAAGTGGCTCGGCTCCAACTGGAGCCGGCTTAAGCCCAGCTTAGCCGCGGCTTGGCAATGTTTTTTGATATGCGCCATCGCTTGGCCATCGCGCTGCTTCCTCTGCTCTGCTCGCGACTCTACATAGCCCCCTAGCTTCCCAAGTCGTATTCCGCTGTTAGACGCCAATCTTGGCCGAATCTTTGTGCTTTCCCATGGCAAGTTAACTGTGCCACAAGGCCGACTTGTTCGCCCTGATCACGTCTTTATTCCTCATCCTTGCACCTCATCAGGCGAACACAATGCCGCTTCAATGTAGAATGGGTTGCACTGCAGCCGTCTCCTAGCGAGGCACTAGTACTGATCAAATGCTCTTTTCTGGGCCTGTTTAAATTGGAGCCGGGCTTTGCCCGACATTATGGAATCTTTTCGTGACATTGTCAAGTACGGGCAGACCCGCTCCACCAACATCTCTGCACCTCAAACAGCACACTGGTAAGTTTATTCGTTTTCTTGCTACTGTTCTCTCTTTTCGACTATGCACTGTCCGAACTTCGAGATCCACTCGTCGGCACCCTCGAAGAACTACCGTGACTTCCACACTTGACAAGACTC
This sequence comes from Mycena capillaripes, assembly GCA_029204075.1. NCBI lineage: Eukaryota > Fungi > Basidiomycota > Agaricomycetes > Agaricales > Mycenaceae > Mycena > Mycena capillaripes. The sequence continues at coordinate 47,931 of JARHKZ010000058.1, read as the reverse complement.
AACCTCTGCCTCGGATCAGTGCTGCTGCGAGAATGGAGAATTTACCCGTCAATGTTTTAGTGTTGCCGGGGTTCGGTTAGGTTCGGTTCTTTCCCAATTTTTGCGAACCTCGAACCGGACCTGGGGTTCGGTGCGGTTCAGGTTCGGTTCAGGTTCGAACCTGAACGGTGGTGGAGGTGGGAACTCGCGAAGTAATTATCGGAGGACTGATGACATGGCGTCGAGCCCAAAAAGGAGGCGAATCCGGATAATACCAATCACCGTGCCACACTCAGTGCACATGCCAATTGCAGTGGGATTGAGACTAGCTGAGGTGGCAAGGAACCAAGTCGGGTGTGGAAAGACTAATTCTACTCGCGATCCACACTGTCCCGTGCGGGGACCGCTGACTTCATTGAGGAAATTTCTGAGGAGCAGCCTTGACTAGCTTGAGAATGATACCATGTATAGAGAAGGAGAGCCAAGCATGAGATATTTTGCTGCGCAGAGGACCGAAGCAAACGGCCATAAGGTGGCACAATGCCACTATTGCCACCTCCTCCAGAAATTAACAGCTTGGACGTAGAGTAAGGCTGGCTGACCAGATGTGCATTACTCGTGAGCGTAGGATGGTGGGAATGCTAGGCGGGCGCCCGGCAGAGGAGGGCAGTGGGGTGCGGAGTATAGAACGATGCATCGGAAGTTTCTGGCTCATGAACAATGGGACATCAAAAGTCGAAATTCAACCGTGGCCAATCCGCCAACCATAAAATATAGCAACAACCAATGGCTGTTTAGTCTAGTATGAAAGTCTTTTGAAAATTTGCTAGCGTCTTCTTTGGGGATTTCAGGGTGACACGGGAGTCATGATGAAGACAATGAGTCCTTGGTTAGACTCGCTTTCCGGCCTTCATCCTTTATCGTTACCTGGCTGTATCATAGTAGCATGTAGTCAAATTAGCCTCTGATTTTCTATCCTGGAATTGCCGGAGCGAAGCGGCAGTCTGTCTTATAGTTACCAACTATTCCTTTCCATTTTGTTTCTGTTTAGTGTTGCCGGGGTTCGGTTAGGTTCGGTTCTTTCCCAATTTTTGCGAACCTCGAACCGGACCTGGGGTTCGGTGCGGTTCAGGTTCGGTTCAGGTTCGAACCTGAACGAACCATCAAAATTGTTTAGTTTTCCCCAGCTGTATTAGCAGGATCGGAATGGTAGGAAATTAACCTTTCTGCCAGTTCTGTGGGCAAAACTCATGATTTCCTCTCAAGTCTGCCTCAGGATATCGCTTTCTTTCCTCATTATGAAATTTCCACCCTCTTTTTCCCATTGGAACTTGCAAGTTCAACGAGCATTCAAACCATTGCGTGATCATTTCACAATACCTTGCCTTCAGTTCTTCTGTGGGTCTATTCTTATCACTGAATACAGGTGAAACTTGTCCAGAGGTGAAGTTTATCGAGGTTTTTTAAGACCTGGACTGTTGAGGTTCGAACCTGTTCGAACCGGTTCGGCAAAAACTGAGAATGCCCGAACCTCGAACCCCAATTCGGGTTCGGTTCGGGTTCGGTTCAGGTTCGGCTGGGGTTCAGAACCGAACTCTGGCAACACTATTTCTGTTGCGGTATGATATGTCGAGGGCCAGCGCCGACGTTTTCAGAGATTCGCCAACGTAGAGTTCGCTGTTACCTTACCCTCTTTATAAAATTGCGCCTGTCCGAAGCCATTTCAAACTCGCCCTCCGTCAATCAGCTTGTTTGCCCGAGGATCTTCCGCAACGATTTATTTACTTCAAACCACCTTTAAAACCATGAAATAAATTCATAGCAAGCAGACAGAAACTTCAAACTCGCTCTTCATGGAGGAGATGCGAGGCCGCGAAGCGGCCGAGCAGCCACTTGTATATTTTATAAAGACTCGGTGGGTCGAGAACGACGGAGTTCTTACCCTGATTTGTGAAACAGAGGCAAGTATCTCAATTCCCTCAGAAGGTAACATATTGTACAAATGTGCTTTGACAGAGGAACATCGCATCAAATCTCCCAGCTGGCATTCACGCCCAATTCCCTCCTCAGACAACTTGTGTGATATTCACTGTGACGGCAGCATTGGACTGCCCGATGAGCTGAATGGCCCCCTTGATGGGACTATAGCCAAGTGTGAAGATGTAGCGAGTGCCTGGAACTTCCAACTGGCTGACCAAGTTCTTGTTCTGGTCATAGCCAACCAAGTTGAGTGAAACACGGTTATCAATATAGCTCATAGCTGCAGCTTTGTTCAGCAACTTAAATGGTTTTTAGGCTGAGAACTTACGCCAATAAGTGTACGTCCCAACAATCAAAACAGGATAGACACTGTCATTCTCGTCGAGGGTGTTTGGATTCGTCAAATGGGTAAACTTGAGTCCGGCTGGTGGTGTAGCCTGAACGTTTGCATTTGCAGAGGATTGGAAGACGATGGGTGTAAGTAGTTGAATGATCGGTACAGTGATAGGGCCACTTTGGCCGTTGAACACGACGCTACCAGTTGCGCTGTTGTAGGTGATGGAGATGACGTATCGAGTTCCTGTGGTATCGAATCGACCAGCTAGATTGTTGTTCGGGTCGTAAGTCAATATAGCGAGGCCGTTTCGGTTGTCGATATAGCTGAGGGCTATTAAGATGATAGCAGGGAAACATGCATCAACGGAAACTCGAGAGGGAGTTGAAACCGAATCCTCACCCCAGTAGCTGTAGCCCGCAATCATTAAGACAGGGTAGTGCGCTTCATCCTCCGAGTCGGGGCTCGAGGTTGTGAGATGTGTGTACTTGAGTCCAGCAGGTGGAGTAGGCCCGAGGGAAGCGTTTTTGATAACAACCGATACGGCTGCGCCTGCCAGTGGGGCAACCTCAGCTCGAGTGACTAGCTCTTCCTCCTGAGTCACAAGTCCGGAATCATGGTCTTTGGTGCACTGAGAATAGTCTTTGCTCAGTGACACACATGCATATCCAGATGCGCAAGCTAATCACCGAAGATTAGACTACCAATGACAAGCATACTGAGATACAGAAGGTTACTCACTCGTTACTCCGCTGAAGCCAATGCCGTCGCATTGACCAAAGGCAGGGATGCCTTCAGCAGACACAAGTGAGACTAGGAAAATAGCGAGGCCTAGCCCGACTAGCTTGAACATGGTGGAAGCTTGTTTGGTGGGAGTTTTATAAAATCTTTAAAATCAGTTTCCGACTTCGGGGATGGCAGGCTAATATATAAAATACCTGCAAATGCGTGGGACGCGAATTACTGCAACGATTTGAGCGAATAACCGTAAAGGAATATATAAAGAAGCTTACCCTCACTATCCCGCTGTGTGGGATGAAAAACTGAGGGCCAGAAGCGAGCATGGATCCCTTATATACATAAATCCCTTATACCGGTGTAGTTGGAAGTTATAATGAGCGGCGGCCCAGGGATATCACATCTTCTTCCTCCCCTGCCAAGTGCCGACTAAACATCTTATGTAACACTGAAAGACCAGCTGAAAATAGTCTTCGAGGGGCGTAGATGTTCCATCGGCACCTCAAAGGCCGCAGAATTGGTTTTGGACCCGACATGAGAAGTACCTTCAGAGACTCATGGAACATTAGTGGTGTGCCCAAAATTACAGGTGAAAATCAAGTGAAAATGGGGACGAATCGATCTCAAAAAGAACGAGGATCAAACGCGGTTGAATATCCGAGTCCTGATTTGCCCATTTTTCTCCTGGAGATGGGGGATGCAACAGTGCACATCATATCAAAGACATCAGGCGGAATTCAATGCCGGAGCTGGAAGTTACTCAGGGGAGAGGCCCAGGGGTATCAGATGTTTCTTTCCGCTTCTAAGTGTCAACTAGGTAATACTGCGTGTACGTCGGCCAGAGGACAACTCTGAACGTCAAAAGGCCGTACGTCGTTGTGGAGGTTGGACCGCGTTGAGAGCCACACAATCATGCGGCAGATTCTTGGGGAAATTTCGGACCGTGAATCTGGCCGGATAGTAAGAAGGGCCGAAGACGAGAGTCACTATCGAAGGGTCAAAAGGCCGACTATACCATTGCCTCTTCTTCCGATATTCGGTCTCTATTGACCGACTGAACGTCGTCTGTACCTAATTACTCGATTGATCGCGCGTGGTTGTCTTTCGCGTGAGGCTCGTCGATGTTGTCGTCGAAATTGCCCCATCAGTCGTCTAAGCTCTGTGGCTTGAGCACTGCGGGTTTACTGGTGACTTTCGTGGATTTCTGCGTACGGAGGTGGCATCAGTTAAATCTGCACATGGGCCTCAGCAGGACAGCGGCACTTCGACGAGGTATTCCCATCCGACGCGTTCTGAGGTAATTAAGTTCGGTTTCGGTGGGATGGTTGGAAGTATAGCCCGCCTGGCATCCGAGATCCTTCAGCGAGATCAAGGGGATCCCGGTTATCTGTGAAAGAAGATTCAGTTTCTGGCACTGGAACGGAGATATCGAACGTGCGAGATGTAGGGCAGGCTGCTCCAGACGTAATCCCCGAGTAGCTTAGCAACCTCAAATATACGCGTGCCGAAGTGCTGATCAGATGTCAGGTTCGAGAATAATTGTTGGTTAGAGTTTAACAATGTTAAAATTCTTTTCATCTCACGTCAGCGCTCTCGAGTGCGCAGGAGACGGAATCGAGATCCTCAACAGAACCTACGGAAGTTTTATGCCAACCAAAACCGAATTGCGAAATGCAATGTACCCTTCACGCACTCCACACCTCGAGCGGTCGACTCAAGTAGGGCGACGCGTAACGTATCGACCACGGCTTAACCCTGCGCGCCAATTGGGCCGATGATAAGAACATGTTTCTGAGCCGTTATACGTGGTTGATGTGGACTTGAGAGAAGACAGTTTTTTTGACAAGACTATGGAGATGGGGCCTGGGAAGACGCAATTTTAAATTCACCTTTCAATCATGACCGGTGAGTCGAACCTTGGGAATATTCGCTGACTGATATTAGAGAGTTTGCGGTAGCCACCAGATCGGACTGGTGGCTAATTTTTCTGGACAGTGAGCAATTCCATCAGACCAAGGCAGCCACTATTTGTAGCTCTGAGGGAGACCATAAAATAGTGGCTAGGTGAGAGGAAGCCGCCCCTGCATTTGTCTGTGGTGAAAGCCACCAGTTTCATCTGGTGGCTACCGCAAACTCTCTATTGCCCGAGAGATGACATCCGTTTGGTCAGCCTTCCCTCGGCTTTGGTCTCGGCCATTGGTGTTAGGCTTCCAACGACTGGTTCATTCCTCCTAAGCCCTCCCACGTCGAAGGCGCGAGCTTACAATACGCACGCAAATGCCCTGCCCTGACCATGAACAGTGGTGTTCAGTTGGTGCGTTATATAGCCTATAATACCGCAGCGGAGAAAATGCTGGATGCCCAGAGGAGAACCTCTGTGAGGAATCCACAGTTCATAGTCAACTTGAAGCAAGATAGCTTCCGCATTCAATGTGTGGTGAAAGGGTGGAAGCAAGAGGAGTTGCCTTACGTGATGAGCGCGTGGAAGAGACATCGACCAAACATGCGCAAACTGGATTGGAAGATCATTTTATCTCCATTGCGATAGCAGTGGCTCTCTCAGCAAAAGCTTGACAATAAAATACAGTGAGATTCCGCGGAAAACCAAACATACCGCCTTATCGTTGTAACCAGAATGACAAAACCATGTACTTACTAAGGCTCCAACCTTTTAGTTTTCGTTTACGAAGGCCCGTAAGCTAAACTGTTACAAAATCCTAAATGTTTACAAATGTTTGTAAACAGTTTTAAAAACAAATATTTAACAAGATATATTTATTTGGTATGGAAGACCGCAGTTCTGACTTCAATGAAGAAAATGGTGGTCTCTCACCATTTGCGAATTCCATGCATAATTTCAGCAGCATGTTGGCCTGCATAAACCAGCGGGCTTCCCCGATGTAGAGGTACTGCCTTCGGGAAACCGAAGTCCGAGATGACCGGAGTTGCTATCGAACCGAGCGCGAGGCCATGCGCGGCAAAAAACCAGCTTGGATTTGGTTTCAAATTGAAGTCCCAGGCATAGGTACATAGTTTCTGAGTGAAACTATACAGTAAATTAATATACATAGCCAGTTGAAAATGCCTTCAAATATTACCTCTTAAACCATTTATAAACTGTTTGCAAAATGTTTACCGAGGCCCGTAAACTAAAAGGATTATTAATCCATTTACAAACGTTTACAAACGTTTGAAAATGAAAACGGTTGGAGCCTTAGTACTTACGGCTTTCCAATGCGAAATACGAGAAAACTACTCCACCGATGACGAACGCTTGAGTCCTGTGTGTGTGCTGTACCGTAATCTGGGAACACTGTCCTTCTAGATCTGATATTAATCTCGACGCTCAGAGCCCCTTTTAGGCAATCACTGAGATCTTGCGGGGTCGTCAATCGCACAGACGCAGTAGTTTTGTGTGCATTGGTTGAATTGCCCACCATTCAACTTTGCTACCGCAACAAAAAGGCATTGAAACTCGGGCCAATCGATGGCTACAGCATGAAATAGACTCGCCATTCAAGCTCTTTCTGCCACACAGTCTTCGCGAGCCCCAGAAGGACAAGCCTGCCGTTCAAATCACTTTTATCTGAGGCATTATTGATTCATGATCCGGACGCAATTGACTTTTTATGCTGTCCGCTCATCAACCTGCCTTGGAGAAACTGCGGTACACCGATCATGCACACCAACCTGAATCTAGAGAGGAACGAGTTTGCCGCTTCTGTACAGACAAAGTGGAAAGCCCGGAATACGCACTGCTTGAATGCCAATCCAACCCCGACGTTCTCAACATTCGCAGTGTATTCCTAGCTAAGCTATTCCCAACTGTACAGAAATTACAGAAGAGGTTCCTTGAGGTTGACTCAGTTGCTTTCCCAAAGGCAAAGATCTATGAGTCCTCAACCATTGTTCCAACGGGTAAATTTGTGCATGATGTCCTTGAGATCTTCTATGTGACACCTGTGGATCGTAGACGCGAAAAATCCAGAGTTAGTAGTAATATTTCATAAGAACAAGGGCTCATACATCGAACCTGGCTGCTGGGGAACATGCTCCGGTCACGGCAGATGAAGCTGAGGCGTCGGCTGATCTTGTGCAGACCGTGAAGTGAGCCGGAACGTTCGGATCCGCAAAGACGGTAAGTCCAGCTGTTGTGATTTATATCCTGCGAAGTAAGACCGTTTCTGTTTTGGCTGAAATTTGTCAAGAAATTTGGTTTGCATTTCAGGTTACTTATCGACCCTGTTTTGAGCTTACAAGCGGCGCAGAACTGATCCACAAATGAAATTTCATATGGACAAGACAAGACTTTTAGCTGAGGAACACAGGATATTACTCTGAGTCCCCGGGTTGAACTTGAAAATTCAATCGAAATATCGTCCGCCATCGGCGCAGATCTGAAACCGCCGCAGAGGTCGATTATTGGCATTAAAATCCACGAGAGGATAGCACTTACAGATTGTCCTGAGCAAATGAAAAAAAAAAAATGAAAAATACATTAGCGATTCGAAAAGACATGTTAATTATATATGGGATTGACCAGTGATGAAGCCCGATTCCTTGGACGCGAGGAAGGACACCATCGCGGCAATATCGTTTGTGGTCGGGTTGACGCCGGTCGCTACCATTTTGGCTTGCTGCAGCGAAACGTTGGTCAGACATTCCATTGGATGCAAGGCGTGGTAGGAGGAAGCACCATCGCAAAGAAGTCCTCCGGGGACATGTCTGCCAGGGGTGCAAGTTGCTCAGCTAGATGCACGACGGATTTACATATGTATCTCGAAGGGTGGAGGGAATTCGATTCGAACACAAAGAGGTGACGACCAGGCCCTGGTTTGAAAAAGACAATACGGTTAATATCTCGCGACGCGGGGGATTTGGGGCGTACTGGCGCATAAGCGTTGACCGTTATTCCGTGTTTGCCGAACTCGCAAGCTAACGTAGTTGGGATTATGTTGAGGCGGCAATGGCAATCATACTCTGGACGCACCTGCGGATTGCGTCAACCCGCGCACAGCAAACTTTGAGGCGCAATAATCCGGAAACTTTGCGCTTCCTATCTTTCATGAGGCTACACAGAGCACGAAGAGGACGACAGCACCTTGTTTGCCCGCTCTGGAAGCGGCGCCGATGATTCGCCCACCACGACCCTGCAAGATCATCTGCCTCCCCGCGTGCTGATAGCACAAAAATACCCCCCGAACGTTTATCGCCATGGTGCGGTCCCACTCTTCCGGAGAAACTATCTACAATGTCAATGGTCCGACCACCACTAGCTATGGAGTCGCAGTGCGCACCGTCCAGTAGAGAGGCGCGTGGCTTGCTGATTCCGGCATTGGCTATCATCTGAGTAAATTGGAAGTCATGTAAGTATACAGCTGTAGACATGAAGACGGCACCGACGACGTCTAGTCCGCCCAAAGCCGCCACTACGCCAGCGACCATGTCCCTGACTTCGCAGTCAACAGACACGTCACCACAGAACACGGCAGAGCGACTACCGGTCGCGATGATTTCCTCTTTGACGCTGTCGAGCTGCGCAGCCTTGGACGCGATGTCGTTGATCGCGACGTCGAATCCGTCTGCTGCAAGCCGGACTGCGATGGCTCGTCCGATACCTAGATATCGAACAAGGTGAGAGTTAGAAACGTTATTACACCGCCTGGGATAGAGAAACTAGTCGATACCCTGCGCTGCACCCGTCACAAATGCGGTTCCTTTGGACCCCGAGTTCGAGGACATGATGATTAGAAGCGTGGTAAGAGTGGCGTTTTCCTCAAACGAAATACGTAAAAGTGTGAGAGACGGCTTACCGCCATCTCCGAGTGTGGTGGGACGATGCGAATCGTGGGTGAAGGAAGGCTGAGAGAGATATTTAACTGTTCCACTTGCGGCATTGTCTTTACGTTCATAACGGCCCGCCTGGAATGAAAAACTAACTTACGGTCAGGCAGACAACAGGCAGTCAAGCTTGGACGCTTTACTGTCTCACCGTACCACCAGCCCACGGATCGCATTAGCCAGTAATTATGGTGCGAAATATTCGCAAGTGCGTTGTGTACGATGATGGTAAAGAGTCGGAGGCGGTCCGTGGTGATTGCGCATCATTGCTTCCGATGATGCGATGATGCGATGATGCGAAATCAATCGCTAGATTTTGGGCGGGTTCTGTTAACAATTCAGAAAGGAAGGTAATTGAATTAATAGGGATGATGAAGGCCCTCGGTCACGACCTATTCCGCTCCTCACGATAGAATAAATCAAAGCCTCAAAACGACCCCTACTCCCTGTGTCTTCCTGTATTCCCTTCTAAAGTTCGATCTATTAGAGGGGGACGATATGCTGTTGAAAGCGTGCAAGTGGTGACATTGAACCCCGCCATGACTTCTTAGTTATTGGGTGGGTCAAACTATAAGAGCGTCGCTCAAGACCGGCGAACGCACGACGTTTGCAAAACAGAGTATTTGCAATATAAGTAGCCATAGGAGCCACCCAATGGCTGATTTGCGTTGCGCGACCCGATGACTCCACCGCGCTAAATTAAGTGCCAATGGCTCCGCAGCCATCCGTGGATATTTTTGGCGGGCTGAGCTACCAGCTGACGCAACTAAGGTTCCAACCGTTTCCGTTTGTAAACATTTATACACGGTTTTAACCGTTTTTATTTTCGTTTAGTTTGCCTTCGTGGTCAAATGGTGTAAAAAACATTTGTACACGGTCTAAACGGTTGCAGATTTCCAATCACTCACAGTTGATTTACTAGTGTGAATATGAGGGAATCTTGCTGCCAGAAATGTTTCAAGGGCCATCTACGGATTCTCAGTCCACTCACCTGCAGCTACTGGCCCAGAAGTGCTCGACCGACCGGCAATGGATTCCCAATGTGGTATTTGTTCATATGGTTGATAGCTAGGGCGGGATTGATGTGCCACTTGCGCTCTTCATTCTCACCTTCAGTCTTCAGCAACCTACACCCGGAAATCATCTCAATAACCATCTTTATAGCATCCTTGTCTTTCATAGTGCTGCTTATTAACTTGTTACTTAAGTCGTATTAACCCCGATGCCATTGAAGTTGAACCGTTCGACTTTAAGTTGCCGTGAACTGTTCTTGTAAGTGTGCCATATTTTTCGACCATGCTTGCTTGTACCATCTTTGATGTATATCCTAGACAGAAGACCAATCACATTCATCCACACAGCTTGGCTGTTGTAAACTGGCGCAGCTACTTATCACTTGAAGTCTTCCGCGCCTGTACTGGGGCTCACTTTCTGTGATTAGAGCTATGATTAATCACAATTTGGGACGACTTGGGCAGCTAGTCTCCGAAATAATGTGCTTTCTGTTTCCTTTTTGCCTTTCACACCGCTTGCGATCTTGCAGGAGTTGATTTCGGCATAGCTCTGTCGAGATCGACGCATCAAGTGCTGTGACTTGGTCGTGACGCTTTGGTGACGCTACCATGCCAAAATCGAGATCGAGCGCAAATTTCTCCCGACGCTCCCTCTCCTGCATGCACTAACGCGGACCACCAGGGTTCCAACCCTGCTGCCCTCTATCACGCGCGCCCACCCCGCGGCCGTACACTTCATCCGCGACGTCAATTATGTATGTACTCTTTTCCCCAGCCTGTCGATACTTGAGAACGCGCTCTATTGTACCTCAGGGAAAATTGAATTGACGTCTTTCGGACCCTCTTCCCCACGACGGGTCCGGGCGGGCGTGCACATCATCTCGGCCGCCTTATGCGATTCTCGCAATTCTTTTGATTCTGTAAATACTCTTTCTGCTGACGCCTTAATAGTTATTTACACGCCCGTTATCATCATCCTGCACCTTTCACTGCTGTTTCCAAGGTGCTCTGCCCGCGCACGCGTCAGGACGCGGACGTCACCGCGGCAATTATTTCCATTTTGTAAGCAGCTTTCCTACTCACGTCTTCATACTTACGGAGCTGTTGTATAGCACTCCAGCTCAGATCTTGGCGGCCCTCTTCCCGGTCCCTCGCCCAATAACGCGTTGGCGCGGTTATGCACACCGCCTGATGTGGTCACGGCCAATAATGCGTCGGGACGGGCGTGCACATGGTGCTTCATAAAAGGTTTCTCGCAAGCTAGCGGCCCAATTGCAGAAAAGGTCCAATTCTAATCAGAGTGTGTTTACATATATAAAATTGCCGTTATCCCCTGACCTATCAGTCAATCTACCACGGCACCTCATCCGTCTGGAGATCCCACGAATTCCCTTCGGTGATCCCAAAGTTCCAGAACCGCCCACTGCTCTTTTCCCTCGTCGCCCCGTCGACGCGGGACAGGATCCCCGCAACCGAGTCTTCCACCCTCACCGGCGCGTGGGGCATCCCGCTCGCCACCGCGCCCATGTTCCCCATGTCCGTCCCGACCCACCCAGGGTGTATCGCGAGCGCTACTAAAGATGGGTGCTCGTCGTCGAGGACCTTGACGAGGAAGTTGGCGGCCGCCTTGGAGGCGCCATAGGCGGCGGCATGAAGAGGGTAGTAGCGGCTGATGGAGCCCGCAACGCTCGAGATGACGGCGAAGATGGGCGCGTGCGCGGGCGAGGCGAGGAGGAGGGCGTGCGCGGCTTGGAAGAGGACGACGGGACCTATCGCGTTCACGCTGTAGTGGTCGTGGAACTCGGAGATGGGGGTCGTGGCGAGCGGGCCGTAGTACTTTGAAATACCTGGAACGAATGCGTTATATGAATTCGATCTATTGAGGCCCGGCGGAGAAGTGCTTACCCGCATTGGCAATGATAACATCCAGCTGCCCTGCAGTCTTCTGAATCTGGGCAATAGCCGCCTCGTTGTCGGTTTTGTCTCCGGAGGTGAGCTTCACCACGTGCACGTTGGGGTGCTTCGCGGCAAGATCCTTCAGCGACTGTGCGGTAGGATCACGGGCACCAGCAAAGACGATGGTGCTGGGGCGCCCGGCAAGGACAGCGGTGAGGCCAAAGCCGATCCCTCGGTTGGCGCCGGTAACTGGACAATGAAAATCCAATGCTTAGTACCCGAGCTTTAGAGAATACTACTAGCTGAAGACGCACTGAGGTATACGACTTTGGGAGACATTTTTTGTTTTGTGAGAGAGGTGTTGTTGTCGAGATGAATATGGAAGAATTCGAAGATGCCTTTCCTCACTCAAAGCCGATAGCTTTTATATTATACCTGTGATACTCATAACGGTACTGGTGGCCAGTTTCGTCATTTTATGGTTGATCAGTCATACTGCCAGAATTCCATTACAAAACATGCCATGGTGCGCGTTAATGCCCGAAGTTGTATTGAACCAACAACCGTTATCAGCAGCTGAAATATCTATCAACCTATGAATGTAGTCCACTGGACGGGTTCTGCGGGAGAAGCGTCTCTTCGCTGACAGATTATCAGTCAGCCTATACTCAGCATTATATGAAGTATCCCACGGCGTCCACGACAATTCATTAGGCTCCATTCGGATGCCGTTACTATTACGCCCAATGGGTCTGAATTTGCACCATGGGTCTGAATTTTGCGCTTTTCTGCTTCATCTCTTTTCCCTCGGAGTTTTGTTTCATAGTTACTAATACGAGTTGACTACAATTGCATGAAAAATCTACGGGATACACTGGCGAGTTTGTTCCAGCGGCAGATTGTGGCCGGTATCGGCGAAACAGTCCGTCGCAGCAAGTGTGTGGTGTCCCAACTGGACTCAATTAAATACTTATTCAAGTCCGCAGAAAACCATCTATGCATGAGGTATAATACAGTGGCTCTATCCGTGAGTCTTCTATGGCGTCTATAATGCAGTACGAATGTGAACGTGAATGGGTATCGTAAGTATCGATGACTTGAATCAAGCTGACGACGTCGTGGTCGCGCTGGCCGTCTTGCTCTTCGTCTTGGTCTTGCTTGTCGCTGCCGTCGTCGGTGCCGCAGTGGATGTCTCCCCATACAACACCCGACTCACATGCTCATTCCACGCCCCCACCGTCGCCTCCGGCCAACTCACAGTCCCTGTCTTGTAATGCACATCCGCCTGTCCCGTGATCACCCCGTCCGGCAGAATATTTGGGATGTCCGCCCCTTCCGGCGCAGACTGAACGGTGATTGCGCCGGTGGTGGAATCAACCGCGCCGATCTGGGAGGAGCCAACGAAAAAGTCGCGGATGAAGGCGAAGCTGCGCGCGGGGTTGATGACGGGCGTCTGGTGCCCGACGCCGTAGATGAGCCCGTACGTCCAGCCACGCTCTTGCCGGACGACGCCTGCGAAGAGGTTGTCGTCGTCGAACCACGAGGTGTTGGGCTGGACCGTGAAGCCTTGGATGCCGCCGAAGGTGGTGTTCTGCGGGAGCATCAGTATGTTGCATTCCATTTAAGCGTGGTCGGGCGAGGGCAACGCACCTGGATAACAACCTCGGTAGACCAATGCGTCGTGAGCGCGTCGTCGTTGCCCGAGTACCACACGATACCGACGCCCTCCTTCGTTGCGTTCGCCGCGAGCTCGTCCATGAAGAATGTCGACCTATCCGCGTAACATTATCAATACCAGCAGACACAACTCGCATGCGGAGGGCACTCACGGCGGACTTGGATCCGTCCCGACCTCAACGTTGCCCCACGCATACGTTGTAGTGGTGACGCGCCAAATCTTGTTCCGAGGTGCGTGTAGGGCCGCGCGGGTGGTGTTATCTAAGTCACATCAGCGCCAGGCAGAAGGAGGAGAGAGCAGACACACGGTTCATCCAATGATGCGGGTGCAAATTCTCCGAGATGGGGTTCACCGTGTACGGGATATCGAGGAAGTCGAATTTGAGTCCAAGTTGATCTGTAGCGCATGTCAGCCTCCACCGAATAGGAATAAGGCAGAAAAACACGCACTCCACGGATACGTGAAATTCAGCGCATACACCATCGCCGTATCGCGCAGGTCGCACCCCCAGAAAGGGTTCATCTCCCCCGTGAGCGTCGTGTCGAACGGCGGGATGCCGGGGAACTTGTTCGTCGCCGCGGGCGCGGCGGTGGTCTTGGTCTTCGTGCTCGTACCCTTCGCACTCTTGGAGGTCGCCGTGGAAGAGGACTTGGCCTTGGCATCGATGACCGCGCCTTCCCCAAACGTCTCTCGCATCCATGCACGCCGTGCGAGCTCGCGCTCCTCCGGCGCGCGGCGCCTATGCGCCTCGGGCATCGCGCGCCAGCGCTCGTGCAGCTCCTGCATGAAGTCATCCTCCTCTCTCACCGCCACACCCGCATCCGCCCCAACCCTACGCCGACGTGTCGGCTGCGGCAGCCGATGATCCAGCAAGCCCTTCTTAATCCGCGTGTAGGGGAGCTTCCCGCCCGTCTGCGGGTACGTGAGGTTCAAATCGAACTTGCAGATGTGGGTCTGCTCGCGGAGGTAGTCGTACATGGCGGTGTCGTAGTTGATGAGTTGTGGGTAGGTCTCGATGACGCGGAGGATGGGGATGTTTTCGAAGAGGTTTGATTCTCTGCGGGGGTGGGTGGTGTGAGTTTAGCGTGGACGAACGAAAAAGAGAGAGGGAAGGGAGACGCACGAGAGCGCGGGGTTGGAGCACCCGATCTTGCCGAAATTGACGGGGCGCTCGGCTTCGGGGAGGCCGAAGTAGCTCTTGAGGATGTACGGGATGAAGCGTCCCGCGTAGGACTCGCCGACAAGGTGGAGCGGACGCGTCTTGAGTCCCGGGAAGACTTTGACGAGGTTATCGAGGAAGCCAAGCTGCCAGTGTTGTAAAAGTGTTAGACGGAGACAGGACAAGGGATAGGCACGCACGAAGTCGGCAGCGACTTGATCCTGGTCGGCGGGGTAGCCACCGCGACCGACGGTGGAGTAGCCTGTTCCGACTGGGTTGTCCACGAAGAACTGGCGTGCTAATCGTCAGTAGAAGGCCAATGCATACGCCGCATAACTCACAATATCCGCGATTTTATGCCAGCTATTATTATTGGGACCCAGCGAATGTTTAGTGACAACGATGGGACCGATGTTCTCGACGAGCATGGACGCAATGCTGGAGTACCCCGGCCCACCCGCGAGCCAGATCATCCACGGCTCGGTCGAGTTGGTGTCGGCAATCGAGCCATTGGTCTTCTCGAATCCCCAGAAGAACGCGGTGTTGTTCTGGCTGCCGACTGTCTTGGTGGATATGCTGCCGGCAAAGTTGCGTGGCAGCGGCCAGGTGACGTTCTCCAGCGGGTCTATGACCTCAAAATCTGCGCGCAGAATGATGAGGGTAAGATCCCTGGACATAGACGTGGACGAGGCTGGGACAACGTACATTTCTGCCATTTGGTGCTGTATCCGCCTGTTGGTTTGCCGGGGTAGTGCGCGGGCGAGCTCCAGTTTTGCGTCGCGAGCGTGTACGGGAGGAGCACCGCGGCGAGGCCAAAGGAGAGGAAGGACCGAGGAACCATGGTGAACCGGGAAACAACGGATGTCGTTGGGCTGGTGCGAGAGTGCCATGCCCATCTCGCGCGCGTTTAAGAGGCGAAGGCGACCAAACGAAGGATCCAGGTGCTTGTGGACTTCACATGTCGATAAAGCGATGAGCAGTGTTCCGGGCAAGTGAGCATGCATTGCGAGCATGCACATCTGTTGGCAATCACGGTCGTGGTTGAGCTTGACGACCGGTCGGAGAGTTCCGGGATGTCGTTGGCGCGGTTGCCGTCTCAATATGGGAAGTAAGGGACCAATTGTACGATGATTTGGGTCATATTTGGGACTATTTTGGAATCAGGCGGTCTTGATAAGGTCGCTTTGCTACGCCAAAGAAAACATGTGCTTTCAGCCTTCTCGCAGATCATTACACGCCTGGGATCTATGCTTCATGCGAGTGGAGTTATCGCAGGCTCTCACTTGAGTCGGCCGCGGGGTTGCCTAGTAGACCTACATATGGGTCAAGATAAGATTTCGAGGTGGGCTTGACCGATGTCGCTCGACCCGTTGCGGCGCACTTGATCTTTTTGGCCGGTTTGCGTACTCCAACTGCGAGATACTTTCAGTTAGCATCGAGTTGGAAGCAGAATTTTGCCATCAGTGGCTTTGATGTCACCTGGGATCACGATTCAACCGAACTTTTAGGGCCACACTGAATGATTCGATGAGGCAATTCCGTCGTTTTTCGCACTTCTGTGATGGCTGATGCTCGAAATTTTGGCGCAGCTCGGAAAGTCCTGAATATCACGAGCGCTCGAAAAAATGAAAAAATAGGTACCACCTAACTATCGATGCCAAGTCACTATAGTGAATGTGATTAGAAAGTAAACATGGCAGTTTGAGCAGCATCGAACTGCCGATTTGTGACCCAGGTTGAGGTCCGAGTTCAAGTTGGAGTAGATTAACTTTGAAATACCTTATGATCATTTATCCCTGCCGGGAGTGCTTGCAAGTAAGAACTCTGCCTTGTGAACCTTGAGAAATATCGGCCTTGGCAGAGCCCCCATGAGCTGTAACACATCAGCGCCACTTCTGCTTACACGTGACGCCAATGACGCTGTTGGAGGTCCTCCTGAATCTGTCGGCGCGGAATCAAGATATTGTCATATGCAATTTCGGCATGGCGTCCTGGTCATTATTAATACAGCTAGAAGTCAGAGCAAGAGCAGCTCGTCGAGGTACTCTTGAGAAAATGTGGGGATCCGACATGTCGAGTTGTTTGCATGTTGTGTTGCTTGTGTTATCTTATCTTTCCGGATTATCGCTGAATGTGCTCAGCATGTTTACGTCAGCATCCCATTTAAATACCTACAAGTTCAATCACGACGGTGAAATTTTCCCCAACCAACCTTGAATCGTTTACATGCTACCGGCGCTGCTAGGGCCCTTCGTTGCAAGAATGATGTATCTCTCTACCATATTCTCGTCCCCCACACCTAGTTTCGTTCCAGAACGCGATATTTCAGACCTTACGGGCAGCGTAAGAACCATCTCTCTTGTCTCCGATGAAGATGTTAACAAATTTATGAGTTCAGACCATCCTCATCACCGGCGGTAACTCCGGAATCGGTTACCACACCGCCAAGGAACTCCTCCTCAAGGGCGCCAACGTCTACATCACCGCCCGATCCCGCGACAAAGGCGCGCAGGCCATCGAACAATTGGAGAGAGAGACTAAGAGGACCGCGAAGTTCCTTGAGTTGGAATTGACCGATCTGAGAAGCGTAAGACGGGCGGTGAAGGAGTTTCTGGGGAAGGAGTCCCTGTTGGATGTGTTAGTTAATAATGCGTGCGTGCCGGTGGATAAATATTTTCGATGGGGATGTTGAATTGACGATTTCAAAGGGGCATTATGGAGCCGCCAACCAAACTTTTGACCACGCAAAATATTGACTTACGTACGCATATCCTTCCTTCCACTTCCCCGCGTTCCCGACTCACCGTGATATCCAACGAACAGAATTCGGCACGAACGTTCTCGGGCCCTTCTTTCTCACCCAACTCCTGGTTCGTCCTATCCCATTACCGTATATACATACCTCCTATTCAACTTCAATCCCTCGGTCACGCCCGCAGATCCCGGCCCTCCTCGCCTCCACCAAGTCCCGCAAGTCTGGATTCCCCGCTCGGATAATTAACGTCTCCTCCTCGGGACACCTCAACGCTCCGGGTGAGGGAATTGAATTCACCTCCCTGCGCGGCGGCGAGGAAAGGGACGCATGCATGGCGAGGTGGGGTGCGGGGGCGGGGGCGACGTGCGTTGGGTTTTCCCTCCAATATTTACTTTCAACCTCTTCATCGTTGCATTTGCAGATTGTACGGGCAAAGCAAACTCGCCAACATAATCCTCTCGAACCACTTCGCCTCTAAGTACGGTGAGGATCTGGGGCTTGTCTCTACGGCGCTGCATCCCGGTGGTATAAGGACGGAGCTGAGGAGGTGGGTTAATCTATCTATCGGTTCAAGACGAAAGACGAGCAGGCTGACTCAGTTATGTAATATATGTAGATATGGCAGCGGGATAACGCACGCGATCAAGGACAAGCTGCTTTACCCGCCTTCGTATGTACTTCACCTCCCTCTCTCGTGTTACCTGCGTATTTGCAAATGTCTGATGAGCACAATCGTGAGTAGGATGGGCGCGTTAACTCAGCTCTGGGCAGCGACCGTAGCGCCACCAGATGAGGTTAATGGCCAGGTCAGTTCATCCATCCATTAAGCATTGTCCCTCCAAATCTTCAACTCAAACTAACGAGCATTCTCAGTACCTCATCCCATGGGCACAAGTCGCCCCACCCGACTCGAGAATCCTGGACGCGCGCAGTGGGAATGCGACACTAAGCAGGGAGTTGATAACTTGGTTGGAGGGGGAGGTTGAAGGATTTTGAGCAGCTCTATTACGTGTCTCTCGAGATCCCACCCTACTACCTGTTTTATGTTTGGCGGATCCCACCAGGCGCATCACAGGTAGATGACCTGGCAAATTGCCAGGTTTCTCCTACACGTAACAGTTGTTCTCCAGATCCGCGCACTAAGTAACCCCGTGGTGACTGCTTCCTCCAGGCCCACTTCCGGCTGACGGTGATCAGAATTACTGTCTCTACTGTCTTTGTGCACCGAATTCCACCTTCTCAGGCCATAACTTCGGCAATTTCCCTCCTTCCTCCCAGAGACTCACAGAAAAAACTCACGAAGCTCCTATAAGACTTGAGTGACAGCTCTGCTGCTTGCTGAAACATCAGTAGAAAAGGTTCCGGGATAAGAGGGGGAAATTTCGCTCATTGCTTGCCCGCCTGATGAGAATCCCGGCATATACAGTTGGAGTATCGATCCTGATGCGGACGGATTGGACCAAAAAATGGCCTTCAAGTCTGATCACAATGCGGACATTTTTGGGCGAAAAACCCTGAAGTCCGATCTAAATGACTGGCGAAAATGAGGAGGAGGAGCGAGGTCCGATCCATAATGTGTACATTTCATTCAAAAAATGCCCACTCTCATGACTTCAAGCGGGGTGCACAGCACGGAAAAAAATCGTCTCGAACCACCATCTGTCGCTCAATTTACCCTTGAAATGGCACTTCTTGTGTCTCAATGTGCGATCCCCAGCGCTGACGGAGAGCAGCAAAAAAAATGTCTCAATGCGTACGGATCCGCGCTAAAAAAACAACGTCCAAATCCTGAGAATTCGGATTGGACATACTGTATAACCGCATACATATGCCGGTCCTGTCTGATGCCGCATCCCGGATCATTCGGTAAAATCACACACACTTAGGCGAATTAAGCGAGTCCCACCGTTGATGGCGAGTCGCACTGGCGCGTGGCACCGAGCGTACTCAGGCTGATGGAGCCCAGTCGCACCTCGAGCGCGTAAGAGTACGACTCGGCGAGTCGCACTTGCACTGATCTCGTCATTACTCAGGATTTTGCGCAGCTCTATTGGGCGTCTCTCGAACTACCTGTTTCATGTTTGGCGGCTCCCACCAGGCGCAGCCGAGATAGTTTGCTAGAATCGCGCAATAGTTATCCCCGCGATGACTGGGCTTCCTCCTGACCCACTTCCGGCTGAGGCGATCAGAATTCTTCAGAACAAGAAATGCCTGCGCTTCGCTCCGGCACCGAATTTACATGATGTTGATATTGAATTTTATTCAGAAAAGGAGCTCAGTCACCCTGAATATATGTTAGAACAGAACTAAATAAAACACTGAAATCCACATGTGCAAAGGAAGTCCGTCCGTTGCCTTAAAGATACGGTAAATACACTGAAGTATCTGGGGGAAATTGAACCCGACGGCTCGGAAAACCCAATTCCTTATGGTACACCCTATAACGTAGCCAAACGGTAAAATCGTAAAGGAAAGCTGTAAGCTCAATCTAACTGGCCGTGGGACAGCAGGGAACGTTGCTGACGTCTAAATCTTGCTTGTCGTTGAGCATTGGTGAAATTTATAGATGTGTTGAGCAGGAGAGTACTCACCATAAGCCGCAACAGATGGGCCATGTCAAGCATTTGGGATCTGACGCACAGAGCGCCCGAGTACGTCCAAGATACCTGAATGGCGCGTGCGCCAACGTGGAAGACAGCATGTAGTTCAGATCTTGTGCAGATGCGACTGCAATATGTTACGGCATGAGAAGCAGTGCGCCGCGCAACTCATCAGCGTTTGAGTCGAGAGGCGCAAGCACGAGTCAAGGCAAAACGAGAACATTCTAGGTTTAATTCCGCAGTATTGAGCTCCGGAACCGGCTCATCAGTGGGATCGATTGTACATAGTTTCGCACAGTCTTTCTTTGTAAACCCACAAGATGTGCCTTCGCTTCGCTCCGGCATATAGTATGTAATATCAACAGGATTTAGAAATGGAGTTTGGGATGACGTTATGCTGCTTGGAGCATGAAAAGCGCTCGGGTAATGACACCCATGATGCGCGTCTCAATGACACTGTGCAGTCTCCGAATAAATTACTGTTAAGAAAGAAAGGCTTCCCCACCAACACACTCAGCGGGAAAGAGCAGGTATACAACTCCGTACATTACAACTCGAAGCAAGCTTCACTAAGTTGAAGAGACGGATAGACTACCAAACATATATGTGTTAGGCTGTTGCAAATTCTCAGATCCCGGTGTTTATGGTCAATGCATGAGAGGATCGATTCATAGCACATACATGATATACTTTGAACAGAACGGAAACGTGTATCAATCCCAGCAGCCAGGGGAAAAAATCAGCCTCAAGGGAAATAGAGGGAGTACGTGACCTTCGACTCACCAGGAATGAAATGGTCCGGTCGCGAAGGCGCGAGAAATCGAGTCAAAATTTGTTATGTCACGAATGACGTCGAGGGCGTGCCCGAGGTCAATGCCGACCTCGAGAGGTGGTTGAAATGATAGAGGTGCTAGCAGCGGGAAGCAAAGACAAAATACAAAGTTAGCTTTGGAGGGATCAAGACAGAGATGGTAAGGGACTCCCATTTCGCGACGGATATAGGATCCGTATCGCAATTTGTAAGGCCCACGATGCGTCTAAGAGAACATTAATACCGAAGCCGTGGTCGGTGAGTGGCCCGAATTCGAAGTCGAGTGCGACATCGGCGGCGGCGTTGATGTGAAGCTACAATAAATTATTGTCAGTAATGAGAATATGCGATAGGCGAGGAGAAACTTACCACCTCTTCACGGGAACGCGAAGAATCAAGTCCAAAATTTCAGCGCTCAGTGACACACCGGCGAACCGTCGTCTGAAAGGAACTGCACTCGAAAAGTCACGGGCGATCAAAGCCAGACAGAAGATATTACTCCTACCCGTGTTACGGTGCCAGCAATGCGTCGCACTATGGAGCTGCGGCTTCCACCACCTAGAAAACGACAGATGGCGCGAGTGTTGAGTGGTAGATAACAACATTGTCACGGTCACGGGCCCACGGCATTTGAGTTCGCGTCCGTCCGCAGTGATCTCCGAGTCGTGCCCGTCTTTGGGCTGGCTTTGACCGATTTCGATGTCGTCAGCCTTGTTGCGCCAATCCGTATTTTGTGGACAAAGCCGCTGGACGCGTCGCGAGCGGAGTCAATAGTCCGAAGTAGGTAATGGCATAGTCTTGCACATTTTCAGAGTCTTGATCGGACTGCGATATCATTGGAAGGCTTTGAAAGGCCTGGGATAAGCCCTGGAGGCTGGCAGCGTTGAACGGATTGCGCTTGAGGAGTGAATCAAGTCTTCATTTTTGATACCATTGGAAGGCTTCAAACGCCAATCGGACTTGCTCTTGAGTCTTTGGCGCTTGCGACAGAATTACTTCGGCAAGGAAAACCAGCGAACATCGAATTGAAGGGAGAGGCAAGCCGCCGGGAGGTGGGATGATGAAGGGGAAAGAAAGAACGCGCTGTCAAATGGTAAAACGCTTTTGAGCGGACCTTGAACGCGGGAAGAAGGGCCATGTGGTCTCTCCAAAATGGATGGCGCACAGCCCGCAGAAGCTCGTCCATAGTTAAACGGTGATGAAGTAAAAATACCATGGCCTTGAGGCAACGGAAATAATGGTAAGTGGAAAGAAGCAGTGGCGTGTGAAAAGCAGACAGGTGAATACCGATTTGAGGCATCGGCTTGATACATGAGGTATTTTCCATTGAGGCAGGGCCCGGGCGACAGCGGATGCAGGAGAGAGAGAAAACCGATACTCATACGAAGCTCCCTGTCTCTCATCGGCCCGAGGCGCATCGTCCCCAAATAGCCGGTGCTGCCCTTCAGCGATGTGCGCGCTCTTCTACATTAAAGACGGCTTTGAACCGCCTTACACCGATTGGGCGTATGCCGCGTTTCATACTACATCTTCGTGAAAGACGACCAATACAAAGTTCAAGCAGCCTAGAACAGTTGGCAGCGGAAGTATCCAGAGTTTGGGAGCCGACGAAATTGCAGCGGAGAGGGAAGAAATCAGTGGGAACCTGGAGCTGCATTCGGCAAGGCATATCGGAAAAAACCGAGAATCAGTGGCGTGTGAAGAACAAACAGGCGCATACTGATACGAGGCATCTGCTTAATATACGAGGTATCGTCGGGAGAAAAAATATCTACAATGTGATTCAAGGGATCTCCTTAAGATACGAAAAATGTGCCTTCGCTTCGCTCCGGCGCAAGGGTGAAGGCTCATTTACATGGCAAAAGCACGATGTATTGCAGCGACGAACGTAAAAAAAAAAAAACATTTACACGTTCAACTACATGCCGATTTTCTCCCGTTTTTTTCCTGCGGTTACAGGCTACATAGCGAGCTAATGAATGTTTAGCACACTGCCAGAGAGCTAGCAAAATGATTGACTGTTGACTCGAGATTTGATGGTCATTAGAAAGTGGCCAAAGACCGAACCATGGGACACATACAGGACAGTAGCATAGCTGAGAGCAAAGTCCAATCACGCTAGTCGCTCACTTGAAAGGTAGAATCAGACGTGAGTACATCCCTAATTACATTGATACTCAACTCGGTAAGTGGCCGGGATTTCGAAGGGGAGGTTCGACTGGACATGGACATGCAGGGCTCAATCAAGGGCATGCGTCTGAGCTGTGGACAATGGGTAAAATATTCGGTAGCAGAGCTGAAGTCGCACCGTGGTACATGCCGCATATCGCAAAAGTCGAAAACCGCATCCACAATCTTGACCTTCTTCTGTACACGTTCGGGCTGTGGGCTGCTGACAGCGCGCTGGTGGCGCAGAGTTGATTGAAATCGATCCAACATGAGGATATCTGGGACAGTAAAAGCATTCACCAGGGGACAGAAACTATTCGCAGGAGGCAAACTCGACGCAAATAGATTCGAGGGAGCGTATGCGAGGGCTACACCTGGAGGGTTCGAATCAGGGGTGTACTCGAACCCAAGAGCATGTGGAAGAAAACTTCTCACCGCAGCTCAAATGATATTCTGGAGCAGTCGAATGGCTCGATGTGCATGGTGCTGAGCTCTGCGGACCTGATTTCGCACGCAGAGTCAGAAAAGAGTTCTCGTGTGACGAAAGCAATGAGAGACGACTCACGACCACAAAATGCCGTTAGGTGCCCCGCCGAACTTTCATGCTGGGATCAGAAACCATCACAACACTTGCATCCGAGATCTTGCCCATCGGGATCTTGAATTGCCGGAGTATGTTGATGATTAGTAGACCGTGCAAAAGCCAATGCCGCAGAGGTGTTCAGAAAAGCCATTGAAGGATTTAGCGGTGACCTCGTTGAAGCGCGGGATCAGAGGCGTTGAGGATCTTATGATGGACATCCCAGAAGTCTTGAACATCGCAGTTGATTCTTGAGCGTCGGCGCATGAGCAAGGCTCAAAATAGTGTCCAGTTTCCCGGCCGAAAGCTGATACTGATCCAGCGGCCAACAAAAATATATAAAAGGAGGAGGGAAGGAGTCTTTGGGGGCTAAGAAGGGCTCGGAAATCAGCGAGCGCTAATGGCGTGCAAAAATAAACAGGTGTGTACTGATTGAGATCATCTGCTAAAGATACGATAATAATACAAATAATGTAGCGACTCTCATGAGGAGCAGTCGACAGAGGAACCCGTGCAGTGTGCCAGAAGAAAGAAGGCAATGGGGGAAGAAGGGCGAGAAGCAACCCTCGCCTTTTGAACGGATGTTGAGTGGCTGATCAGTGAGGTGAACAAAGGCACATGTTGTTAAAATGCGTCATGGAGCACAGCCCGCCGACGGCGCCGGAAAGTTAAACCATGGTGTTGCAAAAATAATTGCCTTGAGGCGTCCGAGACAATGGAACGCGGGTGGACTGGGAAAAAAGATGCAAATCAGGAAGCAGCAAACATGTACAATGTGATTCGAGGCATCTGCTTACAGCCCTTTGCGGAACTTAGGGCGCGGGCCGTTTTTGTTTTTTTGGGTCTGTTTTCAGCAATTTCGTCGGTGTGAGCTCAAATCTCAGCCGATTTCCTTGAAAATATAACCAATCGATTCGCATGGCGATTCCGGAGGGCATCTCGGGCCGGTATTTTTGATGGCATCATCTAAGTTACCATATATGGAAATTTCGGTGTTTTCATGCATAACCGCTGTAGCGCTGGAGATATGGCCCTGGGAAACTTAGCCTTTTGTTTTGAAACACTAATAGAGAACATGCGGTGGAGCCACCCGGCGCCACCCAGTGGCTCATCAGGCATGCGGTACCGGGTGGCTACATCATTTGGTGGCTATTCAAGTTGCATGGAGAGAACTCATTGTCGACCTTCTATAAGCACTATGCATATGCCGGTATGTACCTGTATAGACACAAGCACTGAAAACAACTAATAAAAGTCATATCCTTGAGAATTTTTTCCCCAATCCATAAGTGATTCTTATAGAAAGGCAGTAAAGGCAAGGTAGGACTCAAGAATGGTCTTTCTGCATAGGTAGAGCAAGTAGTATATGAGTGGACACTCATTCACGCCATAAGAAGTAGCCACCTGAACTGCCACCGAATGACGTAGCCACCCGGTACCGCATGCCTGATGAGCCACTGGGTGGCGCCGGGTGGCTCCACCGCATGTTCTCTAATGACTATTCCAGAGGGCATCTGGAAGCCAGAATTTGTTTGTGACTGCCCCATGGCATAAACAATGTGCTTCAATTATATGATGGATTTAGCCACCCTGCTTCTGGGCATCGGATCCGCACTCGTCGTCGCGATACGCCACTTCTTCGGTCGGTCTGCGCTCGACAAGGTTCCGGGCCCGCCGTCCACGTCCTTCTTCACAGGTATGCGAGTCCAGGACCGGAATCGTACGGTGTTAAACGTCTGTTGCAGGGAATCTCATTCAATACTACGACCCCACTGGGTGGGCCTTCCAGCGCGATCTCGAGGACAACTATGGGGGCGTTGTTCGCCTCCGTGGGCTGCTAGGCGTTGGTGGCACAGTACACAGAATGCCCCATGTTCGCTAACTGCCAAGAGTAGAGCTCCAGTTTGTTCGTATCCGATCCTGTGGCCTTGCAGAGCATCCTCAACAAAGATTCGGATATTTATGAAGAGCCAGAGCTGGCTAACAGGTACGTAATAGGCCTATTTGTTTCTGCGGGGATGAGATGAAAAGCAGTATGAACGTCATGTTGTTCGGGAGGGCGATCTTCGCTACTATTGGCGAGGAGCATAGAAAACTGCGCAAGCTGATGATGCCTGCCTTTTCAATCGCCAACCTGCGGAGCATGATGCTCCACTTTTACGATGTTGCGGAGAGGGTGCGTCTGAATCCTGCCCCATGTTCTTTTTGACCTCGTTGCCACAGGTTCGTGATGGATTACTCGCACCCCAAGTTGCGGCGGGACCTCAAGAGGTACACATGGACATTATTGGAAGTTTCGCATCCTTCATAGATGTCTGATATTAGGTTGAAATGGCTTCCGTCTTGACACGCACCTCGCTCGAGCTCATTGGCCAGTCGGGACTCGGCTATTCCTTCGACTCCCTCGCAGCCGACTCCCCCAAGAACGAGTATGCAGAGACGATCAAGAACTTCATGTATTTACCCGCCAACTACCCAACCTTTACATAATTTGACCGCCATCTAGGCCAGTGCTAGGAACATTCTCCCCCCTCTTGCCTCTCATCCCAACCATAGCCAGGATCGGAACACCTGGCTTCCGCCGCTGGCCGCTCGATATTTTGCCTTGGAAGTCACTGCACCGCTTGCGCGATATGTCATATTTAATGGAGAACACTGCAAAGGAAATTCTGAAGGGGAAGAAAGCCGCGCTTCAGAGTGGGGACTTGGAGACGCAGGAGCATGTCGACACTGGCACTGATATCATGAGCATCTTATGTATGTGTCTTTCCCGTTCATTCACCTTCCAGTCATTTACGTCCGCAAGTGCGAGCAAACCTGATCGCAGATGAATCCTCCCGGCTCACCGACGTCCAAATTTTGGCGCAGACTACGTTTGTATATCTATAGTCGTCGGTGATCAATCATTGATTAACACCAGGGGAATCATCTTTGCTGCCATGGACACCACTTCCTCCGGGCTCTGCCGCGTCTTCCACGTACTTGCCTCTCATCCAGAGGTGCAGGACAAACTGCGCGCCGAGGTTCTAGAGGCCTCCGCTGACGAGGAAAACGGCCATCTGACGCATGACGAAATCGTGGAGCTTCCCTACCTAGATTGCCTTCTGCGAGAGACCCTGCGCCTGTGGGTTTTACCCGTGTAACGCGGTCTTTTGCTGACGCATTCATTGTGGTCGTCAGGTACCCTCCTGTGGCCCCCGGGGTGTTGCGGGAAACACTTGCACCCGCCATCCTTCCTCTCGCCACACCCATCACGGCGACGGATGGGAGCACCCTAACATCCATCCCCGTGCCGAAGGGCACGCAAATCGTGATTGCCATCGCGAAGGCCAACAATAACCCGGAGATATGGGGCGACGATGCACGTCAATTCAAACCTGAGCGGTGGGTAAACGGGCGCGCGGGAAGCAAGGACGTGAAAATGCCCGGAGTGTGGGGAGGGACGATGACATTCATTGGCGGTGGACGGAGCTGCATGTAGGTTGATTTCCTGCCCATCTCATATGGAAGGATTCTGACCATAACAATCGGACAGTGGATTCAAATTCTCGCAACTGGAAATGAGTGCGTACATCTGATTTTCGAACTTGTGGTTGGTTGAGTAACGAGTTTTGGTTCAGAGGTTTTGTTGTTTGTATTACTGCGCTCATTCAGATTCTCTCTCTCGGACAAGGACGTCAAGTTTCAGATGTCTGCGGCGATTATAGGGCCGACGGTGGACGGGAAGACGGCGATGCCAGTGGTGGTCGAAAAGGTCACGGGATAGGTGGTGGACGCGAGATAATATTCTCACCAACAAGATGCACCTCCGCTTCGCTCCGGCGCGCGAGAAATGGAAGATGAATTATCATGGATAGAAATTACACAGACAATGAATCCATAATGAAGTGTTCGCCGACTGGGAGACTAATCACACTGTAAGCTGAATTGCACCACAGGAGTAGAGTGACAATTTTGTGTCTGCTCGGCTCTGCAACGACAACCAACGGGTCCGCGAATTAATGCCTCGTGAGAACGTACAGTACTGTACCATCTCAACCGAAGTTTCAGGTGACGGTGACACCCGAGATTCTTTGATGTGTGCAAAAATCGCCTTTAATCAAAAGAAAATTCTCGGCCATCCAAAAATCCAAAATTTGTTTGAACCTTTGGTCGAAATGGTACAGCAAGTAGAACAAACCGAGCAACATCCTCAATCCTTGAGGCTGTGATAAAAAATGGTAGATGGCCGAAGTATCTGATTAGACAGCGCGCACGTCGAATGCACCATTCCCGCGGGTGATCCTAAAGAACAACAACTACGAGGACCATTCAGTAAATTCATTCGGGTGCAAGGTTCAGAAAATTGAGCCCCACAGTCATAACTGTGTGTGTGACTGGACACTGGGATTACCCTCCCTACAGTACAGGGGAAAAGAACATTAATGCAATCACATCATTGTTGAGGACCACGTACCACCGAAAATTGAATATTGTTCTCGAGGCTCCTGTGAGCAACGGTGTAGTCTCTCGTAGACAGACGCTTCAACAATTTTGACCTCGTACCTCGGTTTGTTGAAGCAACGGTGCAGAAAGACGACAAATTGATCCGTAAACAAAGGTATTTGTTGGGTCCCAAACAGTATTGCGTTGCACAGTACTTGAAGACCCAGAAAGCCAACAGATGGTTTTATGACAGAACAGACCCTTGGTTGGAAGAGTGATGTTGCTGCAGGGAGATTTTGAAGCCACAGATGAAGGATTCAGTGCATTGCCGAGGAGACGAACGACGAGCGCACTGACCATGTTTTGTGATACATGAAGATATGGTAGCGGAATAACGCATGCAATCAAGGACAAGCTGCTTTACCCGCCTTCGTATGTACTTCACCTCCGTCTCTCGTGTTACCTGCGTATTTGCAAATGTCTGATGAATACAATCATGAGTAGGATGAGCGCGTTAACTCAGCTCTGGGCAGCGGCCGTAGCCCCACCAGATGAAGTTAATGGCCAGATCAGTTCATCCATCCATTAAGCATTCTCCCTCCAAATCTTCAACTCAAACTAACGAGCATTCTCAGCAGTACCTCATCCCATGGGCACAAGTCTTGAAGTCGCCCCACCCGACTCGAGAATCCTGGACGCGCGCAGTGGGAATGTGACGCTAAGTAGGGAGTTGATAGCTTGGTTGGAGGGGGAGGTTGAGGATTTTGAAGAGGCCGAGTCTCTGGTGTCTTTGTCGGGACTCGGGTCACTGAGTCGGATGCAAGTCGGATGGTGTCCAAAACACGATCACGTGCATCGAGATTCACCAATTTGATTTAAGCCTTCAAAGTGCCGCAGCTACACGTCGCGGTGTGTCGTGAGTATTTCATAAAATGCTAAATAGCTGTTGATTCCCAGGAATCGGTTCTGTGTTCATGAAGTTGCAGAAAAGCTCCTGAATCGTCTAGGATCGGCAATGCTCATTAAGGATTCCACCATTTTCTACCACAGCAATCATGAGGGCTGCATCACATCGAATAGCTCGAGGTCTCCAGATGTGGGCATGGCTTTGCACATGTCCATGATTGACTTCGCCGGATCAATTCATGTCACATTTACCTTCCCATTCCAACGGATAAGATGTACGACGGCGGGTGGCAGGAACCGTTACCGGTACGACACCATCAGCTCAACATTCTCTTAACATGACATGGGCACAGGACAGGTAACATGTTCCGCATTGAACTAAGTGACTACACCGCATAGGGGGGAAAACCTGTTGACCTGAAAATTGGAACTCAACATCGCGTCAGCCACAGGAGCTCCAGAGTCCGAATCAGAAACGGCGTGTATACCTCATCTGATTATCAGCTTGCAGTGCAGTGACAGGTGGCCGCTCAATCATCTTCGTCATCCCATGCCTCGTCCCATCCTCCACGGAAGTCCCAGAACTTCTCTTTCTCCTCATGAGCAACCCAGCCCACCGCATCCGTCAGCACACCTGCAACTCGGACGAAAAGAGTACCATCCAATGTCGCGGCGCCCTTGTACGTCTCGTTCCCTTTATCAACTGCGCCGATGGCCGTCCCGGCGGGAGTATTACCGTACTTCTGAGCGCAGTAGAAGAGCATGCGGATGGACTTCACAACGTGGGGCTCTGGGTGAACCGCGGCGTTGTTGAGCAGCGAGAGCCACGGGCTGCCGTAACCGACCGACCCCAACGCTGAGGTGGCCTTGGGCGGCGTGGGGTACGTGGGATAAGACATCACTAGCGCGAGATCAATGCGCGGGCGGCCGCGCAGTAAAACGAACAGCGCCGCCGAGCGCGCGTAAGCCTGAATCAGCTGGGCTTTATGCAGTGGCTGCTTCAGGGCATCGAGCACGACGCGGAGCGCCAGCGCGCCCGTCACAAAATGAGCGAAGAAGAAGTCCATGCGAGGCTTCCGGTCGGGTTTGCTGGTCGCGCCGAGGAGCAGTGTCGCCAGCCATACGCATTCCTCCACCTTCTTGTCAAAATCCTCGTCGTCCGTGAGATTGAACGTCCACTTCGCATAAATCTCGCGGATTGTGGCACCGCGGGCGGGATCAGCTGCCACCCATTCGAAGAGTCGTTGAGCAGTGATTCTCTCTTTCTCATATGGCATCGGCGTGAGTTTAGGCGAGTCGTATACCTCGCACAGAAGGGAAAGAAGAGTAGCTGTAGGCCCAGATTTAATTTCCGGAACTCCAGAAGGCATGTCCATGACAGTGGCGCCTTCGGGCGTAGTGAGAGCGGCTTGCGCGAGGCCTGTCAAGAAATTGTTACCAGCAATATGGATCGGTTGGCGATATAACTTACCATCGGCAACGAGAAAATCTTGACCAAATTCGATTCCGAACTGTTCGTTGCCAGTTACATATGCGCAGTGCAACTCCAAAAAAATGACTACGCACTCCAGTCTGGATAATAGGATGCAACAAACCGCCAAAGAACCGCGCGAGCATTAATGTGCCGTTCTCGTTTGCCTTCGGCGAAAACACATATCGCTCGAGAACATTCGGCACTCCGTGTTCGGCAATCTCTGATGAGAAGAACGCCAAATAGTCTGGGAACATGTGCGCACTTACGAAGGATTGTGAGAGTGGAATTGAGATCATGTAATACACGCACTTTGCCTCCCCCATGTGGGCAGTCCAATTCGTCTCGGTGACCCTGTTGGCCACTGCAGGCGTTCCATTGGGGTGCAGAGGCCGCTGAATAGCGGCTTCCTTGTCGTACATCGCTTGGATGCATTCCGCCGATGCGCCCAAATCGTGGAGAGACAAGATTCTACGGGCACCACCAACTAATTATAATCCTGCGCACGAGGCGAAGAGACGCAGAGCTCACTGGTGAGAAATATGGTTGTGGAAGTGGTCATCGTTGAAGAAACAGTGGTGTTCCGTGATATCCTTGTGGAGAAGCTTTGCGACGAGCGCCGTCGATTCAGGCGTCGCGCCAGGGAAGCTCACAAGCCCAAGCTTGAGCGGTTTCATTTGGATGGAGGTCATGGTACGAAATTAATGGGGAGCATAAGGTGATCTTTATAATGCGAAGTGAGGTGCGCCTGACCGCAGGTGGAACTTCTGAGCCGGTGACGCAGGTCGTGCCGATGAAGCATATATATTGACGGCTAAAAGGTGCAAGTGGACGTAAGTTGGATTACTGCACCTTTGAAGTCTGTAGTTCACAGTAAGCAGATGGTTAACAGGCCGCGTACACGTCGGCAAAAGAAAGAGTGGCAAAGTAGGCGCCTGGGAATGGCGTGAGGATGAGCCCGAGGGTTGTGGAGCCAATTTCTTTCTTACTGGGTTCGGCCGTTGGCGCCACAATGGTGCGCGGTACGCGGTCCTGGTAGAAAATGTATCTCGCCAGCACTTAGTAGTACTTGACCTTGGCACGTCGGAAACGACTGTCCAAGTTGTTGCGCATCGAGAGGGACGGCTGCGGCGCAGTCAGATGACGAATGGCCGGCAGCCTGGCTATTTGTGGACAAAAGATCCGCACATGTCCGAGACCGAATGTTGTCGCGAAACGGTATTGGAGGTAAGCCGCATAACGAAGTCTCCCAAGTCGGCCATTGATGCTGGAATTATCGCAGTTCGATTTATGATGTACATGCCGCGGAAATGATTTGCTCGATGAGTTTGAAGTATTCCACGCAATGTTTCGAATACTTGATCATGATACCACTGCGTTCAACGAGGTCCTAGATTGGCCTTGGCGAGACCCGTTGATCCGCCTCGGCAGGTTTGGCGCCTCGCCAAGTGATGTCTGGGCGCGGCTAAGGGCCTAGACCACACAAATCTAGGCCCTTAGCCGCGCCCAGACATCACTTCGCGAGGCTGCCGAGGCGGATCAACGGGTCTCGCCATTTCCCGGTCCGGGACCTGGTTGCAACCTGGTTGAACGCAGTGAATTACAGACACCCTGCTGCGAAAATTTCAGAGAATGGCCAATATGGTCGAATCTTCCTACACGAAATTCTGTGCGTTAGAATACGCCGTCGAGTAAGTCACTTGGTCACCTACGCGGGGGGACTGGACAAATGGAATGTCAATGGAGAATATCAAACGGTATCAGATCTTATTCAATTATCAAGTATCGAGCCCCAAGGTCGCACACGACGTATTTGCACCCGATTTATCACATCATCGTGAAAACGTGTGGCGTGTCTACGGTACTAGGGCTCCAACCCGTCCGTTAAACGGGACGGCCGTGAAAAAAACGGCCGTTTTTATCGACGGGACGGGTCTACCCGGCCGTCAGAGGCCAGCTGAGAACCTCGCGACGGGCGGGTCCCACCCGTCCCGTCCGTAACGGCCGTTTTTGACGGGTGCTGGAGGACTATATGTACAGTAAGTGCCATAAATTGTCAGCAGTCTGAAAATGAACTGGGAACTTACTATGACCTCTAGGGTATCCAAAAGTATATCAAGCACCCTGATATACGACCAGACAAGCGTCTGCCAACGGTTAATCGGAATTTGATCGTAGATCAAATATCGGCAAGTCCCGACAATGCCATCCACGTGCTTGTCGTGGGCGGAAATTGATGTTTCAGCAAAATAGTTTCCATATATGGGTGAGATTCACCTCAATTTCCTGAGACTAGTCCAAATTCATCTAAATTCGATCCAGATTTCCCACATGGAAGGGTGACCCGTCGAACCCGTCAAACGGGCGGGAACGGGTACCCCGTCAACGGGTCAACCCGTCCCGTACCCGTCCCGTCCTGGCGCTGGCTCGAGGGCCCAGACGGGCGGGTAAAAACCCGCCTGTCCCGTCCGTCGACCCGTCAAAAACGGCGACGGCTTGGAGCCCTATGACAGTCTACCGCCCGTCCTTGCGGCTCCTGACATCTCATCTGCAAACCCCGATTGGTCTATATAGCACTCTATAGCACTATATAGTGCTATGAAAAAGGGTACCTTTCTATAGCCCGCTATATAGTGCTAGATAGTGATATACAGTGGTTTATACCAAGCTATAGCGGTTATAAAAATCAGAGTTTGCTGATGCTGGATAATGTTTGGATAGCCGGAATGAAATTAAGCTGGTGTACTGCAGTGCAACGAGAAGATCGCCAACTTGGCGAAGTGAAACATACGTCGCTCAATCCTGTGGCCACTCCTACATAATTTATTCGGAGATAGCATCGAGATCTAACGCACCTCTTGAAGTCTTCTGTGCCATGTCCTTGATACATGGCCATAGTTTTGTTTTCGCCTCCAACTCTGGCATAGTATATGCGCGGAACACCTTGCCGGACATGGTGGTTGTCCACGATACCCGTGCCAGTGTACGCGGGTATCTCGTGTTGCAGAGCTTATATCGGCCAGCGGAACCATCCTGAAGTCTGAAAAACCCTCGCCCTCTTCCCAAAATTACGGAAAAAGCTTACCGGATGGAACAAGCGGGGTGCTGGAACAATTCTTTGTGATGCTGGTGAAGGTTCCCCACTCACAGCGAAGTTGTGAGCTGGAGAAAATGCCGTAGCTGGATTAGGCGCTCGTGAGACATTGAGGCGAGGGAACGTAACGCGGAATTGAGGGACTCGTGAACCTGAGGACGAACTCAGCATCGGCATATGCTTCGTCCTCCGTGCAGAGTGGGGGAAAGAGAAAGAGAAACAACATAGTATTGGCGACTGATGATATCACCGATCGCCTTTCACCCGATCGGGTGAAAGGCGATCGGTGGATGTGTTTAAAGGTGTCCGAAACCTGAAGTTTAATATTCAGTTCAATACACTTTTAAATAAGAATCTATACATCTCATTTAATCTTCCTTTAAACTCAATTCAAAATCTAAAGTATAGACAAGCATATAGACTGCCCTTATATCTTTTGTTTCGCAACTCATTTCAACATGATTTTTTCTCCATTTTTTGTATTGCATTTCCCTGTCGGCAAAAGGTGTAACCATACTTGGAGTTTAGTGGACATTTATTTGTATTCTGATAGATTAGATTAGTGATTAGATTTGGTCAAGCCATAAATCCCATATATAAAATTGAGTTTATGGCATATTTATATGTATTAAGATACTTTAGGAAGCGCAGCTAACTTAAATGCCCACTAAATTGAGGAACCGGCGGTGTGCATAGTGCTGGTAGTGACGCGAGTGGACAGTAGATTACTATTATTCGTAATGGCCCGAACAGCGCCCGAAGCAGCCAGAAGAGCTGTCAACTGCTTCTGACGTACGGCGCATCAAATGTTGTGCTGAAGGACCTTGGCCACTGCCAGCCACTGCCTACTGCCATTGCCGCTCGGCGCTCCCAAGACATGCACGTCACCGGATGTCGGCGCCAGGCCCCGGGGTGGTCGAATTTTTTCTGGAGGCATATAAACAAATACTATGAATTTTGCCGACGGTACGGTATATATTCCTGACACTTACTCCGCTAACTATCCCGAAAAATACGGCCACTCCGTTTGACTATTTTACTCACCGGGGTGCTCATTGCCACGCTTTGTGATATGGAAAATTGCCCATGCCCTCGCTGCAAAATTGCGAAAGGTGGATATTCCAGATCTCGGCACTGCCCTGTTCGAGTGGAGGCTCACCACGATGACGCTGCTCGCCGTGGTAAGGTCTCTGAAGCGCGTAGCTTATATACGAGGGTGGTCATATAGTCAATCGTAAGAAGGTCGACGTTCTCCTGAAACCTGAGTTCCTTGTGCCAGCAGAGGCATGTACAATTTGGACCCTCGCTACTCTCGTCTAATAAATTCATTTTCAGAACGCATTCGGCCCGCGCCTAGAGGGGCTCGACCTCGACATCTTCGATACCCTGGTCGTCGATTTTTTCCATGAAATCGAATTAGGAGACTTCAAGTACCTGGTGCGATTTTTGAATACCCAGGGTGCTGATGTAGTCCATGAATTCAACGAGAGGTACGCGCCTACGTCTTAAACTGCTCATGGATGCTCAGAATTCCCAGGTTTCTGCAATTAGCACCATTGGGCGGGTCAACGACTCGAATAATTCCGCACAATGTATCGGAATTGAAGAAACTCGGCGCAAGGAATCTTGCCTTCTCCATACTCCTCACAATGAGACGATTCTCAGTCTCTGGTATAGGTGCACGGACTGGGATTTCTTGGGCAAGCTGCGGTTGCACACGGACTCGTCCCTGAAGGTATTAGACACCGTCACGGTCTTCTTCGGAGGAAAACTACGCTACTTTGCTAATGTAACGTGCCCGCAATTCAAAGAGTTGAGATGGATTCGGAGTACGCTGCTCGATCGAGGGCTGCTGCCTGCCGTGAGGCAGCCCGAGGGAATACTGAGGCCAATTTCGCGCCTTCCACTCTACCCAATGTGCAGCCGCCAACGTCGGGCAAACGCGCGGGGACCTCCAGTCTCAAATCACGCGCTGGGTCACTAAAGCCCAACCATATGCCATGTCAGGACAATCGACTCGTACTGGCAGCACCAACATTGTCCATGCACGACAAGCACTTTTGGCTGATACGGCACACGAGCGGATGCAGCAAGAGCTGTCGATCTGTTGTCTGAAACGACTACAGCTCCGACAAGTGCGCCGGAGCGTCCATTCCACTCGACCACATCATCACATCGCAAAAGACGAGGTAAACAAATTCATTGGCTGCCCAAAATTCGCGCAATCCCACATTCAAAGTACAGGCACCGGGTTCAGTGACTGTTTTGTATTTTCTGACCGTCATTAGTACTTTCTTCCTCGTTTTAAAGCACAACTTTATGCTCGCATCCATGGCATTAGTTCCATAGATTCCCTTGATTTCTCACCCGAGCAGCTCGCGACCGTCAATATATAGTATAATCATATTCTCTGCATGCCACGGCGGCATTCAACTACACCACTTGCAACGTCCGCAGAGACCAAGACACCTTCAACGTGAACACGGGGCGATGCCATATCGTGGTCAAGTTAAATGAAGAGAACGAGGATGAGCTTGCGCAGATGTACACCGTCATATAATGTGCAATTTGCGCGAGTATGATGCCCTAGAGTATGAGCTCGAGGTCGGCACATACAGTAAGATCCTGCAATTTATGAATCAGCCTGGCCTCGCGTAGATTCGTTCAAAGTTACCTCCACATCCGTACTGGTATACTCGCGTTCAGTGTGTTCCACGCCAACGTCCTTCTCCCAAATGTTCACGCCCGACGCCGCTTCGATTTCTTGTGGGTTAGATGGTTTGGATGCGATCCTGAGTGGAATTCGGGTTCAAGGCATCTTTGTCTCGATCGCATTGGCTATATCCCGAAACTGATGCAGAAGCTTTGGTTTCGTGCCCTCATATGTCCCACGAGCATGCCATCCCATTCCAGCATTTTCATTAGGAAAAACACCTTCGCTTTTGGGGCCCCTCACTCGTGCGCAATTTTACTGATGGTGACTACGGTAAGAGCTTTCCTCGTTATCTCTGCAGTTTTCTGATATCTTTCTACGCAAATTCGTCGACAGGGACATGATGATGCTGTATCTAGGTATCGATGGTCAACGGGCTCAATTTCAAGAAGTAGATGCGACCGTCCAGATTGTAATCAAATTGCCCATCTTGTAAGTACATTGCGACTCTTTTCCTTGCGTATATAGTTGTCGAGCTGCGAGGAGGCGTCCTTGATGCAGTTGAGATTGAAATTGAGAGGCGATGCGGCAAAGCAAGCTAGATGGGCATGAAGACAAAGACATAACCGAAAACAATTCTGGAATCCGTGGACGGCTGGAGAGGAACATACGGCGGTGGGCAATTGCGCCGGAGTCGGATTTGCTCCCCCGCCAATTCAAACCTGGCAAACGTCAATAAAAAAAATAAAAAAATAAAAAGCTTTAAACGGATCTAATCCAACTGCTACCCAAAAGCTAATACTGCAGGAAATGACCGTACGATGGGCTGAAGCCTGAAGCAGTGGTGATTCTAGAGCGAATGACTTAAAGTTGCAAGGTTTGCCGGCGCTCGTGCCAGCGGGGACTACGAGATTCCGAATTATTGTCAGAAAAAAAAATCCTGAACACATCAAAACAAACGGATCGGCAAGAAAGGCGTCCGAAGGTGGTAACCACATGGTTGGCCGCTGTTGGCGGTGGCCAAGGTCCTGCAGCACAGCATATGATGCACTGGGCTTCGGATGCTTCGCATCACATCGGCGAAGCATTTGACACCTCTTCTAGCTGCTTCGGACGCTGTTCGGGCCATTACGAATAATAGTAATCTAGTGTGGACTCGTAGTGACACATAGTGACGTATTGTACAGGTCCTTCATTACGTAGCGCTACATGGTACTACATAGTACTAATGACGCTGCCACGCCAATCTGGGTTTGCTGATGTGGTTCCGTCCATTTGGCTTAAATTCTTGGACATGCTATTGGCTAGGCTCGAATCCAGCCTGTCCATGAAAGCAAGCTTGTCGATAGACAGGCTAGTCGATCTGGGTTTAAATTAGCGGATCAAAAAAGTTACCAAAAAAGGTTATTGGCTAACTCACTTGTTTCTCTATGAAACTCCAGGATTCCTTCCCAGGTCTCATCGCTTCGTGTCCTAGAGTTTATTTAGCTTTATTTGAGGGTAGATGGCCAAGTTTTGAGTGAGCTAGATGAGAATCCGTGGCCTTTGTTGTTCTTTATGTCTGACGTCACCCCGCTCGGAACCCGGTCCGGAATAGCCTTTTTTGGCAAGATTTTTGTAATGGCAATTCAAACTCAGATCGACTGGTCTAGCTATTGGCTTGTAATCGAGTGCTTTACTCCATGATCCGCAACATTCACCGGATGTGAAATCCTTGAGATCGCGAACGGAAGACGGCTCAACTTTGAACTCAGGGGCCACAGAGGGATTCCCTTTTGTTCCGTGAATTCTTTGTCACGCCGGAACAACAGCAATGCCAAAGTGAGTTCGTGCGGTGAATACAAAGTTGGTCAGGCGGATTACCACCGTTGTCGTGGTATTCCAGGGGTGCGGCACGTGTCTTAAATGATGTGGAATAAATCCCCGTAATCGTATTTACATGATTTCCACTCTGGCGTCGTGAGAGAACAGAATTTCCTGGGCATAACCAACGTATTTTTTAGTGAGGGACAAAATCAATGCATGCCCAGGAAGTAAGACCACAAAGTTGTTATATCACAGTCGCCATCCTGATCGGGTGCCAACTGGTTGTGCCTCCGGACTCTAGCTAAGTGGCGTGATCCGTCTCCCCATCCCTTCACATCCGTACAGGTCCCCGCCGCTCACATCTCCGCACTTCTCAAATCAGCGACCAAAACAGCGCGCACGTTCACTGATCGCCGTCAACTTGTGACGCTTTAGAGTCAGACCAAAGGCCTTACCGGGGGGAACATGCATATAAATGCTGCAACCGCATCCAACTGACGATATTCAATCTCCAACGATGCAGAATCTCCCCTTTTTAATCTCCCTCCTTACTGTGATGTCGTTGGGATCCGTTGCTCGTAATACGGGCAGCCCCCTTCTCGGTCGAGACGATTCAGCGGAGCCGTAGGTCTCCCTTCACTTCTCTGACTCCAGTGCTCATTCAATCTTTTGTTGTGTGCAGGGTAACGCTCGGCATAAACCCGTCGCCCACCTTGACAGATGTCGCAGTCGCGTCGGCATATAGCGTGTATTCCCAGAAATGCGGCCCAGACTTGAATTCCGCCGCCTACGCGGGCCTGTCGCTGTATGTCTCAGAGGGGGGTATCTCTACGGCGCGCATTACAGACGGAGTCGTCATAGACTTTATGGACCAGCTATTCGGCACCTGGACGGAGGCCAAGGACAGCTGTGATGACGCCTCGAACGCCCTAGATAACGCGGAATTCAACGCGACGCCGTCTCCGACAACCACAGACAATACCCCGCCTCCGACACGGACGGAACCGCAAGGCACTACCTCGGACGACGACTCGGACGACGGGCCTTCGGTTACTTTCTCTGGGTCTGCACCGCCTTTCACGGGGTTTCCTAGTGGGTTCCCCGGCGCGAGTCTTCTCCCAGGGCTCCCCAGCGTCGGCGGTACATCCGAGACTCAGACTCAGTCACCTCCGGTGCCTACTCCTTCCAAGGGCGGCGGTTCGGCCGTTGAACCGGTCCCAATTTTTGTTATTGCAGTCATTTTTCTGGCGCACGCCGCGGCTTAAATTACGATCTTTTTCGTTTTTGTGGACATTGTAGAAGAGTAGCAACAATCTCAGCGTGTTTGGACTTGTGAATTTTCTACCCCAAGTGGGTTTGGGCTAGCATATAAAACTCCAACATATAAATCCAAGGAGAGCACCCCATCTCACAGCAGGAGCCGGAATGGGAAAAAAGCCATCCTGAAAATCTGGGAAAGACGTCAACTCGACGACAGGTTTACCGTGAAGGCGAACATGACGTTGAAAAAAATTCCGTGAGTCGGACTCACCACCTAGACGGGTATTTTAATATCTACGGGGAATGTCGGGTACGCGTACGGGATACCATGCGCAGAAAGGATGCAGCTGCAAGTTATCAGAGTAAAGTCTGGACAGATGGTCTGGAAGTTCCGATTTAACAATTATTGAATCCCGAGAACGCAGGAAGAAGGTTAAGGCCACGAACCAAGTAGCTGCGAAAGAAACGCACCAGACGATGCCTCGGGGTGACTCCGAGAGATGACCGTGAGCTTGGCATAGCACCAAAGAATCAGAGCACGAGGACTGCCTTGAATATGGCGCGAATGGCGCGAGTGGACGATGTTCGATGGGCTGGTTCTCGTCTTCTCCACTCCTCCAGTACCGAGACGTACCGTCTCTCTCAGCGAGCGCAATGTCTGCGCCGGTTCCTTCTTTTTTTTGATGATCCCATATTGTTCTTCACATATCTTCTTCCTCCGTTGCTGGAAGCGATGAAACCGCCAAAAATCAATATAGAAAAATACATGTACGCAGCATAGAAGAGGTTTTCGAAGTGCGAGACTCGAAACTGCGCTACGGAAACAAGACTCATAATGCAACATCGAGCAGGACTGTTTGCGTGAGACAGGTACTAGTGACATCGGGGGCAACCAGCGAGGCATGGGAACACCAAGTGCGTTAAACGCGTGTGGCTCGCAGTCGGAACAAAGCCCACAAAGGTGCCATTAGCAAGCAAAGGGGGGCTTCGTCGCATGCTTTGTTCTCTGGTGCTTAGTCTCCTCAAGGCGGCTTTGTAGCCTTTCGTCCACATGCGAACCACATGCGTCGTTGGCTGCCCCCGGTGTGAGCCCAGACAGCAGTTGAGATACAGTGGATATCATTGGCGATGGCGAGCAGAGCGCAAGCCCGGGCGGAAATGATCATGGACGGCAAGGATAAAGTCGATAACGGGTGCAGAGAGTCGAAGGATGCGATAGACAGTGCCAAGACAACGCAGCCTTAGACAGTAAGATGGGTATTGAGGTTTAGAGGCATTACGAAGGTTGACGAGGCCAGCTGCATTGCGGCTGCAAATCCCGCAAGCAAGTGAAGATGGCTCCATGGATCCGGAGCGCAGTGGTCGAAAGCAAAGAACGGAACTACGGACCGCAAGCCGAGGCGGTTTGCTGATGCGGGCCATATGCATCGCCACA
This sequence comes from Mycena capillaripes, assembly GCA_029204075.1. NCBI lineage: Eukaryota > Fungi > Basidiomycota > Agaricomycetes > Agaricales > Mycenaceae > Mycena > Mycena capillaripes. The sequence goes on along the minus strand of JARHKZ010000058.1, from coordinate 7,348 downwards.
GACCTCTTTGGGCCTCTTTCTTTGCTCTCTCTCTGCCAGCCGAATTGGACTCTTTTGCTTTCGCTTCGCTTCTGTGCTATATATCTATATTTTACAAGCCGCAGTAACAACGACTTCCAACTGATTCGGCTTTTTCGTCAGCGCGCTGTTTTGAGAATTGCCTTGGATTTGTATCGATTTCGCGGTAGCCGCACTTCGGATTTCTGTGCCTATCTTGGGATACGAATTAATGGACTTCCACCTACAATGGACGAGCACCGTCGATTTTCTGGCCAGGTTTCGCCAGCGTAAGTAGTTACGCACGCCCGCGAGGAACGTGTGAGGATGAGCGGCGGGAAAGGTATAGAGATGCGGGTAGCATTTATCTCACGTCGGATCTTCCCAGGGTGCCCGCTGCTCTCCGCCAGGAGAGTGCTCGAAGTTTCGGAACCAATAACCCACGCTCAGGTGCGTTTTTCGGCCTGCATGAGAGTGTAAATCGACTTATAACAAACAGTGGATGAGTTGCTGGTAGATGAGGATTTAAGATCCTTGACAATGGCTGGATCCATGAAGTTCGAAATAGCGAAGATCGGTCTGCACTTGTTACTCGCCTTGAGATCGGCAGCTTTCTTGTCGGTTTTATTGTTTGTTGACTTGATGCTCTGTAACCGTTTGTGTCGTGCGCTGCCTGGAAATTTTCCTCTTCTTCTCGTGCCCTTCGTTCCCGATAGCTTGAGCTGTCCGACGAACGCACGCGTTGCTCTGCTTCCGGACTGTCAAATTCTCCTCAATAAAAGGCTCCGAGATTGTTAACAGCCAGAAAAATTTCACTGATCTCCAAAGCGTAATGAGGAATTATGTCCCGAGATGAGTGGGTGGATCGACGGAGGGAAGCTGAGGTTGAGAAACGATGCTCGGGAATGACGGTCCCAGTGGTGGATCCCACACCGAGTCAGTTCCCGCGGAGAGGTACTCATTGATGAGCCATATCCTTGTCGGAAAAATCAAATTAGCCTTATAAGATGTCGAAATTACTGGTCATTAAAATCAGCGAGAGGTATTTATTGGGAGCTGGTTATGTAGCTGGGTAGAGAACATTCAGAAAAAGCTGTTCTCCGACCAATTGAATTTCGGTTTGAACTCGGGTCTCTGCTTGGGAGAATTCAACCACCTTAGAGGCGAAATAAAAGACCCTCGAGAGGGGGAAAACACAATCCATAGGCTTACAGCGTCAACAAAATAAAAATAAAAAACCCAAATTTTCTTCTTTCCATCCTTGGCAACCCCGCAAGATTTCTAACAGTGATGACGGTCACAGTGTGACTCTTCGCGTTGACGCGTCTTGTCCTCTTTTCCGCCACCTCGTCGGTATCGTCGAATAGCTCTAGCGTTGGATTGGATCGTCTTAAGTCCTGTTCTGGGCGTCGTACTGGCGTACTTTGGAGTGAGTCCACTACCGTCAGCTGAAACTTGAATCGCAAGAACACCCACCTTTTTGGTCAAGTAGTGTCCCATCGGCTTACTTTAGGCTTACAATCGTTCTATCTATTTTTCAGAAGCCTTTTCTCGTTCTATCACGGTAGAATATCCATCCCTTCCTCTGTTGTTTTCTCCGGAGTCCCAAATCCGATTGCGCTCCTGAGCGAGTTTGGTGAGGTGTATCCGTTTCTTTTCATGTCTTCGAGGCTCATTCAATCTTTCTACAACCGCTCTATATCTCGACTTTTATCTGACTTCTCCCGGAAATATCTCTTTGCCGTCGTTACCCGCGGCAAGCGAGCGTGGCTGTGCTGCACTGGTCTCGGTGATCGCCATCCCTGGCCAGTCCGCCGACTCCACCAGCGCTGTCTCAGACAAGCCACCTCCTTCTCTCCTCCTTCCACCATCCAAGACCTTGAAAGAAGTCGTATTCACCATTACCCATCCTGCACAAGACGACATCGACTCTATTTGGAAAATTCTAGTGTGCCTTGACCTCGATGGCGGTCAAGAAACACCCCAAGCTTCGGCGCGCGCTCAAGCTGCCTTTCAACGGCCGTGGAGGAACTACTGCGGTTGGACGCAACACCTTTACGCCCAGGCAGGGCGAGCAGCCGATTGTCTATCTTCGCGTCCAAGTTTTGGGCGGAAATAGTCTCCTCGCAAAGGACCGTAATGGTTTCAGTGACCCGTGCGTATGGCTAGTCTTTGCAGTGCCTTCTTCTCTCAAATTTTTTCTTTCAAGATTCGTGGTGGCGTCGCTCATGCGCACTCGACACCACACTCCCGTCGCCAAAAAGACCTGCGATCCGGTGTACGCGCCAAAGGACGCGACGTGGGACTTTCCGATATACCTCAGCGTTGCGGACAACCTCGGCGTCCTCGAGCTGGTCGTCTGGGACAAGGACGTTCTCCGCAAAGACTACCTCGGCGAAGTGGGCGTCGCCGTTGAGGACTGGTTTGCCGCGTCGCGCCCAAAAGCATGGGATGCGCCCGGTAACGTCGTACGTGTCGCTGCCCGCTGGGGATCACCCGCTGACTTAATCTCTACCCCATTCTCTTGGTCTTCCCTTTGCTTTCATGCTGCTCCCGCGCTCTTGCGTCACGACTCACGATCATCATTCATGATATGGGCGGCCCGCTGATGCTCGCTCCTTGTGTAATCTCCCCACACGGCAGCCTTTCGCCGTCCCGCTTGTATCCAGCCGCCCCGGGACGCCCGCGCAGGGTACTATTCAGCTCCGCCTAGGCTTCATCGCGCCCCCGCCCCCAACTGCGCACGCGCCGAATCAGGCGCAGGTCGATTTTGATGCCGTCTACCGCAATCTCGTCAAGAATACCCGCAAGTCGCTCGTCTCTGCGCCCCCGGTGCGTATTTCCTCCTTTGTGTTCTGCGTCTGGACCTAGTCGAGACGTTCTATTGGCGCGTGAGCGCGCATTGTGCCTGCTTCTGTGGCATCTCCGCTCAGCAGCATTTCATTTGCCCAGTCGGACCAGGGATATCCCCGACGTTATCTACGTCTCTGTGATCGTGCCACTTGCCTATTTCTCCATGTTTTCTCTGCGTCTCCCCTTCGCCTTGTCCTTGCTAACACTATCTACCACACAGACCGAAGGCGTAGGCACAATACGCTCGAATATTGGCCCCGCCTTCGCTGAGTTTGAAGACGACGGCGGGCTCTCCTCCGCCTCGTCCTCGTCGTCCGAAAACGAAGAGGGTGATTCCGACGACGAAGAATCGGAGTGCGACTCGGAGGACGAAGAGCGCGACCGCGAGGAGGGTACGTGCACTCCCTTCTTCCATCTCACCGTTCCCCAAACTAATACTTTTTCCTTCGCAGCCGTGGCGAGCGCGGCAGGCCCAGGCGAAGCAGACGGCCCAGGCGCGACAGTCTCACGCCTGCAAGGACTGTACGACCCGCCAGAGATCAGCGTCATTCCAGGCTCGCCTGGGACCGAGGCCGACACCGCCGCAGGGCTGGGGGGGAAGACGCCCACGGGCCCGAGCCCGCTGACGACGCCTACTCTGTCGTCGTCTGGCGCTACTCCCGTCTCCACGCCCGGCAGTATCCCCGCCAGTGCGAGCGCGGACGAGCGCCCCGCAGCGGGGAAGAGGAGCAAGCCGAGCTTCATCGCTCTCCCGCTGCCGCGCAAGTTCCTCTCGCGCTCACGGCCCACGACGCCCGGGGAAGCAAGCGGGAAGGAGACGCCTAAGGAGCCGAAGGAGAAGGAGGCCAAGAAGCGCTTCCGGCGCAGCTGGAGCGGGGCGGGCGCCGGCGCCGGCGGTGCGGTCGCGCTCGAGGATGGCAGCACGCCGGGGAAGGGGAAAGAGAAGCAGTTGCAGCAGCAGGACGCGAATGACAAGGCCGGCAAGGGCCGCAAGCGCCCGAAGCCGCAGCGCACGTATTCGCTTGGTCCCGAGATCAGTGGCGGTCCGGGCGCGGCGCGCGAGAACGATATTGTGGGGATTGTGATGCTCGAGATTGGGGGCGCGGTGGATCTTCCGCGGCTGAAGAATAGTATGTCGCTCTCCCCTTTCTCCGCTGGCTGGGCAGGCGCTGATGTGTGTGGGGTATAGTGACGCGCACGTCTTTCGACATGGACCCGTTCGTCGTCATCTCGTTCGGGAAGAAGGTGTTCCGCACGCGCGTCATCCGGCACTCGCTCAACCCCGTCTGGGACGAGAAGCTACTCTTCCACGTCCGTCGGTATGAGATCGGGTATGAGGTGCGTCTGCGCGTGAGCTTTATGCGTTTGAGCTGACTTGGCGACGCGGCAGGTACGCCTGACGGTGCTCGACTGGGACAAGCTCAGCTCGAACGACTACATTGGCGAGGCGGCCTTCAACGTGGGCGAGCTCGTCGCGGATGCGCCCCAGCCGCTGCCCCTTCCGCCCATGAACGATGCGACCGCGGTGGCCGCGTCCCCGTCCCTCCCCACGTTCGGGGAGGGTGGTGCCATGCTCGATGGAGGCCAGAAAGAGGCAGACGCCGCGGCCCGCGAGCGCGGAACGCGCATCCCGCTGTATGCGGAGACGGAGGGCGGCGACCACCCGATGAAGGAGTTCAAGCTCAAGCTCGAGATTGGCGCGGGCGGCGGCAAGGAGCCTGTAGTCTGGGAGAGTAAGCACAGTCCCATGCTCAGCTTCCGGTGCGTCTTCCCCTTCGCGCGATAGACGAGGTGGCTGACGTCAGTCTTTTCTTAGCGCGAAGTACCAGCCATATTCCCTCCTGCGGCAGCGCTTCTGGCGCCAGTACCTCAAGCAGTACGACACGGACGACACGTCGACGATCTCACACATCGAGATCACCAGCATGCTCGACTCGCTGGGGTCGACGCTCACGGGGAGCACCGTCGACTCGTTCTTCACGCGCTTCGGGAAGGACCCGCGGAGCGACGACCTCACCATCGAGGAGGTGATTCGGTGCCTCGAGACGGAGCTCCTGCGCCCGCAGAACGAGCGCCGGCGTGTGGACGAGGACAGCGGTGCGGGGACTGGCGCACTAGCGAGCGTTAGCCACTCGCCCATGCCGGGTAAGGACGCCGCGGGCGAGCTCCGCCTCGGGGAGATGGACTTTGCGGGGCCGGCGCTCGATGTCGATTTCATGAGCGGGGACACCAAGGGCTTCGTCACTGAGCCGTCCGAGATGGTGCTGGGCACGCCTGAGACGACGCCGGGGACGGAGACGCACTCGCGCAACCCGACATCCGAGTCGTCATCGGATGCCGACCTCGAGGAAGACTCGTCGGGCTCGCCATCGATGTCTGCCTCGGCGTCGGCTTCCCCGTCGCTGTCGGCGTCCGCGTCCGCGTCGTCGGGTCCGCTTACATCATCTGCGTCCAGCGGCGCGCATGCGACGCTTAGCAGCGCAGCACCTATCACGAGCGGAAAGAAGACGCGCTTCCGGCGGCCGCGCTACCGCAAGACGCAGTCCTCCGTGACGACAGCATCACAGATTGCGTCCGTGCCCCACCCAGGCGGCAGCCCCGGCAGCGAGGAGTCGTTTGAGCGCGTCATCAACGTGAAGAACTGCCCGCTATGTCACCGCCCGCGGCTCAATTCCAAGGCAGAGGTGGACATCATCACGCACATCGCGGTGTGCGCAAGCCAGGACTGGAACATCGTCGACCGGATCGTGGTGGGCAATTTCGTCACGGCGAGCCAGGCGCAACGGAAGTGGTACACCCGGATCCTGGGCAAGATCTCGAACGGGGATTATAGGCTGGGGGCGGTGAGTGGGCGGTCGTCGCACGGAGATGTGATGCTGATTCACGTGTAGAACTCCGCGAATATCATTGTGCAGAATCGGTTGACGGGCCAGCTGGAGGAGGAGAAGATGCAGGTGTACGTCAGGCTCGGTATCCGGCTGCTGTACAAGGTTCGTCGGGAATTTTCTCTGCGCCACCCCGTACTAACGCGTCGTGCAGGGGATGAAGAGTCGCATGGAGGGCGGACGAGGTGGGTGCTTTCCTCTGTTGCGCACTTGCAGCTGACACCACTTAGCTCGCCGGCTCCTCAAGTCTCTGTCCATCAAGCAGGGTATCAAGTACGACTCGCCAGAGTCTGCCCGAGATATCCCTACCTTTATTGAGTTCCATGGACTCAAGGTCGATGAGATTCTCGATCCCTTGGACTCCTTCAGTACGTCTCTTGCAAGTCTTCACTGCACTCGCTCATCCTTGGTACAGAAACCTTCAATCAGTTCTTCTACCGGTACGTTTCCTCCCTTCGATCCTCGACTCTGTCCTCACATTTCCCCAGGAAACTGAAGCCCTCCGCGCGCCCCACCGAGCAGCCTGACGATCCGTATCGCCTCGTGAGCGCCGCCGACTGCCGCTTCATGGCCTTCGAGTCCGTTTCGGAGGCGACCCGGCTGTGGATCAAAGGCCGCGAGTTCACAGTCGCGCGGCTGCTGGGCGACGCGTACAAGCACGAGGCTGAACGCTACTCGGGCGGCGCGCTCGCCATCTTCCGTCTCGCGCCACAGGACTATCACCGCTTCCACTCGCCCGTGGATGGCGTCATTGGGAATATGACGTACATCGCCGGGGAGTATTATACCGTCAACGTGCGTGCCTCCCTTCCTCCCTAACCTTTACCATGGGTATGCTGACGCGGTGTTCTCTCTTTAGCCGCAGGCGATCCGCACGGCGCTGGACGTGTACGGCGAGAACGCGCGCAAGATCGTGCCCATTGACAGTCCGCAGTTCGGACGCGTGATGGCCGTTTGCGTCGGGGCCATGATGGTCGGCAGCATCGAGACCACCGTCAAGGAGGGGGAGAGTGTCAAGCGCGGGCAGGAGTTTGGTTACTTTGCGTTCGGTGCGTCTACCCTCCGCTTTCCTCTTTTGGATGATGCATGGCTTACGGCGCTGTGCTACAGGCGGCTCGACGATTGTTCTGCTGTTCGAGAAGGACGTCTTGGAGTGGGACGAGGACCTGCTCGTCAACGGCCGCGCATCGCTTGAAACGCTCGTAAGAGTAGGGATGGGGCTTGCGACCGGAACGCGCAAGCCTGGGCGGTGATCCTGAAAACTCTCATTTATTCGGAACGGAAAGACAAAGACTCACGATACCATACTATACACTACTACATTTTACAAATTTTTGCAACAAGTTCTTACGGCTGTGTGCCGTTTCTAATCGTCGAGAACTATAGCTACTACCGCTTATTTAGAGCTCTTGACTAGCAGAAATATCGCTTTGACTCGTTGCTTCGCCGAGAAACATTTCCCATATTTTCACTCGCCCACCAATAATACCATGCATGCGTCACCTTGTTTTCCCCTTCCCAACACACCTCCACCTCCACGGTGGCTAACCCTCAGCCTGAGGCTGAGGCTCCACCCATGCACACGCGAGCACCTGCTCAATGCTTTCCGTGCC